>UELW01000034.1:2411604-2806604 GCA_900490495.1 Danionella dracula
TCTGCTTTGCGAGAGATTTCCGTCACTCAGAGGCATGCTGTGCGCTGATCCAGAAAATTAAAACATTCATAAACTTAAAAAAATATGCATAAACATTCAACCTCCTAATGCACTTAATTTACTAGCACACTCACACTATTAACCTTTATTAAATGTGATTATTATCATGCATTTTATTAGTATTCTTTACTCATTTCTCTTTTCCTTTTTTATAAGGTTAAACTTACCGCTATCCAAGTTTGCACATTTGTTGCATTATCCAGTTTATCACCAAAAGCCTTTCAGCCCTTTTATCTGATTATGTAGGATTTAATTTAAATGTAAAACATGTTTGCGGCATGTTAAATTTTTTACCAACTAATGTAACATATTTTAAAATTATCATATTGGTTTAAACAAATAAAAGCTGGAGCAACATTAATTTTTTTTAATATCTATATTATAAATTTTTTTTGTTTAAATATCTTTTTTTATGTTTTTTATTTAACATATATCGTTATTCTTGAAGACTTAAAAAACCCTTTGACACTTTTAACTTTTTAAAAAAGCCTCTGCCTGGCTAATTTATTTTTATGAATTATAAAAAATGCTAACATATATTTAGGTATATGTAAGCTAAACATACCTAAACTATGAAATAATCTTATTGTATTATAAAAATGTCGTTTTTAAGGGTTTCCACAAATGTAAGTTTTAGGGGTTTTTTTGTTGTTGTTTTATTCTGATGTCCATGTAAAGCTCATCTGATGTGTTTTTATTGTTGCTTGGGGTTGCCAGATATTGAGAAAATGTTGTAAATGTTAAAAAAAAGCACAAAAAGTATGGTTAGAATTCCTAAAATCTGAAATTTTTCATTAACGCTCAAAAACACAAAACGTTTTTGGGGTTGCCAGAGTTTGATAAAACTCTCATACATATGTCAGATTTTGACATAAGACTCATAAATGTTAAAATATGCAAATGTGATTGCAAGGGTTGCCAGAGATTGAGAAAATTCTCCTAAATTATCAACTTTGTAAAAGGAATTGTTAGAGTTCCCAGAGTTTGAGAAAACTTTTGAAAATGCTCAAAAACATAAAATTTATGGTTAGGGTTTCAAACTATTTTTTTGAAACATACTGTTTATTATGTAAAAAAGCTTTGATGTTTATATATTTGATGTTTTTTTTTTTTATCATATAGGTGCTTATCATTTTTGCTTAATAACGGCTTTAAAAAAGAAGTTTCTTTACAAATATAACTTTGACCTAATGAAGCATGCAGAAACCTTGATTTTTAACTCTGTGTTTCTGAAATTAAATGTAGTTTTTCCAAGTTGCATTTGCACATAATGAAACTATGAACAACTATTTGTTTCTGAAATTTATTCAGTTTTATGTCAAATATTTTAAATCACAAATTTTAATGCAGTGACACTAATACAAATACAGCAACTCATTATTGCAAAAAATACAGTTTAAATGTAATTGGCTGTTAGTTGATTGTTTTTACTCTCAGTTTGTTAGCATCTCCCATGTAAGCGTTCAAAGTTATTTAATTGTTCTATTTTTATCGCTGCAGTCTCATCCTCCTCGCTCGCTTGTGTGTGTTTGCGTGTGGACCGGGTGAGCTCTGCGCGCTCGCCTCTGGCCCTTCACCCCTGTCTCCAGCTTCGTGAGACTCGAGAGCTAAAGATCATGGGAACAAGCCCCAAAATGCAGCATCGCTCTTTGAAGCACATAAGAAGGATTGTCAAGGGCTCGAGACACATGTAGCTCGCCCGCTAACTGCTGCTACGCTAGCTCTCAAAACAGGAAAGCCTAATCTGCTGAAATATGCTATAAACGCTGGTGTGGCCATACTGCTAGCAGAGATCAAAACTCACTTAAACTCAGCAATGGATCAAGGTGAAATATTTACAAGTCAAGTAAAATGCCATGTTAACCCGAGTACTTGTAAGGAATTTCCACTGCACCTTAAAAAGAATACGACTTAAAAGCCCAAATTGTAGACCTTAAAAAGTCTTGAATTCAGTGTTCAAGGTCTTAGATAATTTTTCACAGCTTTTATTTTTCTGATGTCCACGTAAAGCTCGTATAATAAGTGATTTTGTTGTTGCTTTGAGGTTGATGGTCTGAAAAATGTTCATAAATTCTGAATAACATAGAAGTGACGAGTAGGGTTGCCAGAGTTTGAGAACACACACATGAACACTCATAAAGGGCTTTCGCCATGGGGAGTGTTTTTGTGGCTTTTTCAGTGATTTATAAAGTTAGATTGAATCAAAATTGGAACCATGGATGTTCCCGAACGAAAAATGAAGGGTTAGGGTTAGTGAATTAGCTCGTAAATAACCCCTCATATCTCTCGAATCTACGTCGACCGTTAGACAGTAACTTTGCATACACGTCATGAATATGCAAATCACTAACCAATAGCTGATTAACTGGGGAGTGGTTACAAAGTATGAGAATAAGCCCAGGCTAGAAAATGAGTAGATTGAATGCCATTTTAATTAAAATTAAACTTTATAAGTAAAATAATCATATTTCCCATGCACTTAGACCAATGCTAACAACATATTATTGAAAATAACACAGTCACTGAAACTTTAAAAGTGATTGCTACGGTTGGTAGATATTGACAAAAGACTCATAATGTAATAAAAATTGTAAATGTGATTTTAATGGTCGCCAGAGATGAAGAAAATGCATAAAAGTGATTGTTAGGATTCCCAGCGATTGAGGAAAAGGAATGCTATTAAATGTTGAAAATGTAAAACATTAAGTGTTCAACTTAAAAGGAATGGTCAGGGTTGCCAGAGTTTGGGAAAACCCTCGTGACTCAAAAAATGCAGAAATTCTTAGTTTGTAGGGTTGCCAGATATTGACATAAAATAAATAAATAGTAAAAAAAATAACAATAATTAAATACGATCGTAAGTGTTGCCAAAGATTGAGAAAACTTGCCAGAAATTGAGTGTTGCCAGAGTTTGAGAAAACTTTTGTAAATGCTCATAAACATAAAGTGATGGTTAGGGTTTCAAACAATGTGTTTGAAGCATTCTGTTTATTATGTATAATTAATAATATTGATATAATAATACTATTATTTATAGTATGTATTTAACAAGTGTTATGTGTTTTTGATGTTATGATGTAGAACTTACATTTGAATCTTAATGGTCTTAAATTTGACTTTGTGGAACCTCCAGAAACCCTGTTGTAACTGTATGCCTCATAATTATGTAGACTTATACTCTACATGTATTACATGTACATGACTTATACTTATGTAGACTCAGAATTATGAGACCCTCGTTTAACTGTAACATGAACTCAATGTTGGCTTTAACTAATCTAAACTAGATCATTAAAAAATTTTTCGTTTTGGTTAAAGTTTGGATGAAAATTCTAACATCTTCATGTCCCAAGAACTTCGGTCAACCTCATTCTTACTCATTGCATCATGACTCGAAAGAGGTCAAAGTTCATGACCGGTCACCGTCAGCTCTATTAATAGGGTCAGAGGATGGCGAGAGACAATAAAATGCGCAACAATGAACTTAAACACTAGTCCGCCTGACATCTGAAGGCATTTGTTTGAGAGATACTTCGTTTATGGGAGTAATTGGCACGAATGAATTCCAGCGTTCTTTGGCGCCAACAACAAACAAACCATGCGAAATTCTTCCAAGCACTTCACGGTTTTAATATTAGCCGCAAGACGCTAATAAACAGTGACACATTCGCTCCCTCGGTTGCCAGGCCTTTGAAAGGCAGCAGGCTGACCTTTCTCTCACCGTGTCTAAATGCGTTTTCCACGTATGTTCTCACAAGTGAAAAGTGCTTCCTCTTCGGCGGCGAGTGAAAAGCTTTTCGTGTCCTGTTCTCCTGGCCTGTCTCTCTCTCCATTTCCCCTGTCGTTTGTAGGTCAGTTCCGCTAATGCTCAGAAGAGTTTGTCTTGTCCTGAAAGAGGGACACACTGACCAAATCCATTACTAACCAAGATGAAAACATTTTAAGAGACTGTTGCATTAAATACTGAAACGCTGACGAGAGAGGACGATTACCTTCGATCGAGTTTGAAGTGATTTAAAATGCTTTCGCTGTCTGTTTAGTAAGGGATAATAGAATACTGTTTTTTTTAGTGCTATCGAAACACTTCTAAGGTTTCTGCCCAGTCTGTCATGGCAACAGGAGTTTAGCCAATCAGATGAGTTTAGGGGTGGGGCTTTCTACTTGGAAGACCTATGAAGGGTGTTAAAAACTCCTTTGAAAGTTTACTTTAATGTTTAATTTTGTACAGTAGAGTTTATTTTTAATTGAAGGATCTTTTTGAATCGGACATCACTGAACAACCATCCATGTATTCTTTTATTTGTTGTCTTTTTTCCCCTCACATTTAATGTATTTGAGTCATTGATTTGTCTTTTTGGTTCTGTTTTTTGTCTATTTTTTTTTTCATCAAAACAAATGGATGTCTACCTATCTCGGTCTAACAGTTCCTTTATCTGTCTGTCTGCCATCTTTCTATCGCTCTCAGTCTGTCTATCTGTGTCTGTCATCTGTTTGTCTGTCTGTGAGTCTACTTGCCTAAATCTTTATTCGTCTCTCAATAAATCTGTCTGTTTCTCTAACTTTCTGTCTATCTGCCTGCCTGTCTATCAGTCTATTGTATAATTGTTTGGTCATTTCTATCTCTTTGTGCCATCCACCTGTCTCTACAATCCATCACATATATCTTTATTTCTATCAGTTGACTTTTCTTTATATCTTAACCGTCGACCCATCTGTCTGTCTGTCTTCTTTCTATCTCTCTCAGTCTGTCTATCTGTGTCTGTCATCTGTTTGTCTGTCTGTGAGTCTACTTGCCTAAATCTTTATTCGTCTCCCAATAAATCTGTCTGTTTCTCTAACTTTCTGTCTATCTGCCTGCCTGTCTATCAGTCTATTGTATAATTGTTTGGTCATTTCTATCTCTTTGTGCCATCCACCTGTCTCTACAATCCATCACATATATCTTTATTTCTATCAGTTGACTTTTCTTTATATCTTAACCGTCGACCCATCTGTCTGTCTGTCTTCTTTCTATCTCTCTCAGTCTGTCTATCTGTGTCTGCCATTTGTTTGTCTGTCTGTGAGTCTACTTGCCTAAATCTTTAATCGTCTCTCAATAAATCTGTCTGTTTCTCTAACTTTCTGTCTATCTGCCTGCCTGTCTATCAGTCTATTGTATAATTGTTTGGTCATTTCTATCTCTTTGTGCCATCCACCTGTCTCTACAATCTATCACATATCTCTTTACTTCTGTCAGTTGACTTTTCTTTATTTCTTAACCGTCTACCCACCTGTCTCTCTGTCATCTTTCTGTCATTTCAAATGTGGGTGTCTTTCAGTCCATCTGTCTGTTTCTTTAGCCATCTTTTTGTCCATCAGTCTTTGGTCTGTGTATTTATCATAATTTCTCTCTCGTTCTCTCATTCACCTGTCTATCTGTCAGTTTATCTTCCATATCTCTGTTTTTTGTTCGTCTGTATCATGTCATCTGTCTTTTTTGTCAGTCCACCTTTATCTTTGTCTGTCTACCCATGTTTCATCTCTTTGTCTATTTGTGAGTCCACCTACTTGTATTTCTGTCTCTCTCTTTTTGTCATTCCATATGTGCGAATATGTTAGTAACTTGTCCGTTGATCTGTTTGTCCATCAGTCTATTGTGTAATCGGTTGCTCTGTTGTTCTGCAATCCACATGTCTATCTGTATGTCAAGTCTATCTCTCATATCTATCTGTCTTCCTGGCATTCCAACTGTCTGTGTCTCAGTCTACCTGTATTTTCAGCTGTCTATTTGTTTGTCTATGTATTTATTAAAACATGTCTCTCTCTCTCTCTGTCTGTCTCTATCACATTTATCAAATCTCCTTTTCTTTCTGTTGGTTGTTCTGTCTGTCAGTTCACCTTTTTATCTCATGAATGTCTGTCTGTCATCTCTATGTCTTTCGTGAGTCTACCTGTATCTCTGTCTGTCTTTCTGTCATTGCAACTTGTCTGTTTCTATATCCGCCCATCTGTCTTTCCAATAGTTTTTGTACGATTTGTCTGTCTGTCTGCCTATCTGTCTATTTATCTATCAGATTTCTATGTCTTTGTTAGCTGTCTGTGTTCTCTGTCTGTTCTGTTTGTCTGTCTATCCGTTAGTCTGTCTCTCGTATCATCAACCTTTCAATCGAGCTGTCAACTGGTCTGTATCTTTGTCTGTGTCTTTCAGTTCGTCTGTCTCATCTACACATCTCTCTGCCTTTATTTTTGTTTATGTGTCCGTATCTTTTACTGCCTGTCTGTCATTCCCCTGTCCAGCATTCAATTTTCCTGTATCTCTAACTGTCTGTATTCCAACTGCCTGTTTATCCATCTTATCACTATTAAATTGTTTATCTCTGTCTATTTATTTTGTTTCTCTGTTTTCCATTTTTCAACTTCTCTTTATCGCTAACTGTCTTTCTGTCTGTCTGTTCGCTAATCAGTTTATAGTATTATTTGTGTCTGTTTTACTGTCTCTCTTTATCTGTCTGTCCGTCGGTCTTGTGTGTATCTATCTGCCATCTCTCTCTCTGTCTCTCTCTGTCTCTCTCTCTCTCTCTCTCTCTCTCTCTCTGTCTCTCTCTCTCTCAATACTCTTCGTGTGTTTTGTACTTTCATTGGATCAGTTTAGTCATATTTAAGTTATGTTAAATCTATATATCTAGTTGTTTTATATCTTGTGTTGAGATTTCTTGTTTTTTTTTTCTGTTGTTTTCAATCAATCAATCAAGTTTTTATATAGCGCTTCTTTAGCAATTGCTTTCAAAGCAGCTTCACAAAGTTCTCGTGAGGATCAGGTAGAGTAAATAGGAGTTCCCTCTGTGAGGGGACTCTCGCTGACTGAGGCAGGTGCTAGTCACCTCCCCAGCATAAAGAACATACAAACTAAAAAACCATCAACGAACGGTTCTAACGGGAACTAACAAATGGAGAAACAATGGTTAGAAAACTGTAACACAGACAACAAACAGATGATCAGCATCAGCTGCAGGATGAGAGATAAATGATGAGGATAGGTCAGCGAGGAACATTGAAACACATTGTTTTTTCAACAGTTTGTATGTTTATAGTGCTAGAGACACCAGATCGAATGCTACATTAAACAGATATGTTTTGTGATTGGTTGGTTTTAATGACTACTAAAATACACCCAACATGGATGTCATCACTACTAATGTCGGTGTACAACTCTTTCCTTTCCTCCACCAGTCACACTGAAAAACCACAACTGCAACGGTTTAACAACAACCAACGGGAACCATGACAAGAGTAAAGCGAACGGATTGGCTGATGGCTGTCTGCGGGAGGGAGAGCTTCTGCTGCAGGTCAGAAATAAAAACACGTCTGTTTACATGTATTCCCTTTATATCATGTCCTGAAGAGTCTCTCAAAGCCTTGTCCTTGAGGAGCAGGAGGAGGAGAAAAGAGGAGAAGCTGTTTCTACCGGCCTCGTCCTCCTTTCAGACACTTAGGCATGAATAATGCACACACAGGGCACTCATGTTTTATACAGGAAGGATAAAATAAGAGGTGAAAGTATTCGCTCTCTCTTCTGTTGCTTCAGTGTTGGTCCTGTGATGGCAGGAATCAAAACGCTGAGCAGCGAAGGTGCTGATTGGCCAGAATAATTTGGCCATTTTCCACCAAGTTTGAAGTGTGTGATTTCAGTGCAGGGCAACGTTACAGTTACTTTACCAAAAAAGCCGACATGGTAATGTACAGAGCAAACGCAAGCCTACTACTTTGTATTATTATTTTATCTAAATACAAGGTTTCTGTGGGATCTTAAAAAGTCTCAAGTTCACTGTTGCAGGTCTAAATATTTTTGGATCTTCGTGTAAAGCTCATTTGATGTGTTTTTGTTGTTTCTTGGGGTTGCCGGAGTCTGAGAAAATGTGCGTTCATCCTCAAAAACATAAAAGTGACAATTAGCGGAGCCATATTTTTCCCAGAGATTGAGAAAATGCATATAAATGCTCAAAAGCACAAAAGTGATTCTTGGGGTATTGCTGCTGGCAAGCTCTGATTTTTTTTTCGGTACCTTGCTGGGAACCCAGTGCAGATGTGTTTTATGACCTGAGCGAGGAGGTTCGGTTGAGTTGGTGGGTTTTAGATTGATTTTTACCGAGTTACCAAAAAATGGATGATGCATAAATCCACTTTCTTCCCCATTCTACCCCCCTCCCTCTCTCCTCCCCTCTTTCTTTCTCTCCTCTCTCCCCCCTCTTTCTTTCTCTCCTCTCTCCCCCCTCTTCTCTCTCCCCTCCCTCTCTCTTTCCCTTCTCTCTCTCGCATGCTCTCTCTGTTTTCTCTACCTCCGTCTTTCTCTTTTCTCTCTCACTCCATTTATGTCTCTCTTCCCTCCCTCTTTCTTCTCTCTCTACCTCCATCTTTCTCTACCTCTCTCTCATCACTCCCTCTCTTTAACTCTCCTCTCACTCTTCTCTCTCCTTCCTATCTCTCTCTCTTTTTCCGATCTCTCTCCCTCTTCACTTCCTCCCTCCTCGCTCTCTTTCCCTCCCTCCTCTCTCTCTTTCCCTCCCTCCTCGCTCTCTTTCCTCTCTCATCCCTCTCCCTTCCTCTCTCCTCTCTCTCTCTCTTCTCTCTACACCTCCATCTCTCTCCTCTCGCATTCCTCTCCCTCTCTTTCCTCTCTCTACCTCTCCATCTCTTTCCTCTCTCTACCTCTCCATCTCTCTCCTCTCTCATCCCTCTCCCTTCCTCTCTCCTCTCTCTCTCTCTTCTCTCTACACCTCCATCTCTCTCCTCTCGCATTCCTCTCCCTCTCTTTCCTCTCTCTACCTCTCCATCTCTTTCCTCTCTCTACCTCTCCATCTCTTTCCTCTCTCTACCTCTCCATCTCTCTCCTCTCTCATCCCTCTCCCTTCCTCTCTCCTCTCTCTCATCCCTCTCCCTTCCTCTTTCTCTCTCTTTCTCTCTCTCTCTCTCTCTCTCTCTCTCTCTCACTCACACACACTATACTGTATTGTATTGTGTACCGTGTGTGTGAGCAATGAAGTGCTACATATTTGATCGTAATGGTTCCTGACTGCTTTCCCTCCCCCGCCCGCCCCTGAGAGCCCCTCGAGCACTGTTCTGCCGGCCAACAAGACGAAATATTTATATTGAGCGCTGCTCGTCGCCGTGTTCTCTGAAAGTGTTTGGACCAGGTGTGTGTGTACGCGTGAGCAGGAGTGTGTGATGGCATCCCAGGCAGATGCTTGGCTAGAAGATAGGACCACATTCGATTCCTGCAGTAGATTAGTTGTTTATATTTATCTGAATAAGAACCGTAGCATTGCTACTTATATTGTTACCGTTCACTGATTTTCATGTGTGTTTGTTTTTTTTGTTTTTAAATATAAAAAAACGGAAGCACTTTCAAGTCCTAATATTATGGCTAATATTGATTGTGGAAATATGTGAACAGAAAGACAATAAAGTGGACGTTGACTCTGAGCATTATTTTAATCTTCTCACCAGGCGTTTTCATCAAATATAAACAATTAAGAGAAAAACAAATCCAAAGGTGGGAATAGCCATTTTTACATCATCAGCCCAGAGATGCATCTCAAAGGGATCTACTTCAATTTAAACCAGCCCAAATTTCCACATAGCAGAACACTTGCCTTGAATGTAAAAGTATGGACGTAGCCTGATAAAGAGCATGACATTAATTTTATAACAGTTGTATAAAATAAACATTAAAAAGTTCACAAACAAGCTTCTTCTCAAGCATTTAATGAAACTAATGAGTGATATATGTTTCCAAGTTTCAAGTCTATTTTCTACTATTTAGTTGAATATATTTAGATACATGGACATAGATTTATTACTCACTGGGTGTTCTGGCTGGCCACAAACAGTGATTTTTGTCTCCTCCATTCTTGTTGCAAATGTTCCCGCTTCATAAAGAAATCACGTCACTACAAGAGCAAGCCCCTGATTGGTTGCCGCACACGTAAAGTTCATCTGAATTGAACCTTTCTCAACTCAATCGGTCAGTCTTGTTTACCGCGCCATGTAAATCCCATCAATCCCCTCGTGGCTTTCATGTGCCCCGCACTGCGTTGTCCAAACCCTTTGCGCCGCAGGGAGCATTATCGCATCTTTACATAGACTTTACATAGAAATCCGCCGCTTTTCTTGGATCAATCGTCCTTCGAGTGTAATAATAATAAAAGTCTTTATTTTATAAAGCGCCTTTAAAGCTGGCTTCCCAAAGCGGTGTACAGTAACAACTGCACTTGTGTGGAACAGACAGAAGCTTAGATTGTAAGGAGCAGAGCGTACGACTCGGGGTGTAAGTGATTAAAAGAGACGATAAGTACTCAGGGGCCAGACCATGGAGATTTAATTTGAGGGTTAAAAATTTTAAATCTATACAGAAGCGGACCGGTAGCCAGTGCAGTGTTTTAAGAACAGGTGTGATGTGACTGTGTTTTCTGGTTCTGGATAGGGCACGAACAGCTGAATTCTGAACACACTGCAACCTGTCCAGAGTAGACCTAGAAACCCCGGCGAGGACAGCACTACTGTTATCCAGACGAGATACTACAAACGCATTGATCAGTCTTTCAGCAGAAGAGAATTTCAGCATAGGACGCAGTCCAGCTACATTTCGCAGGTGTTAAAATGAAGACTTGACGGTGGTTTTGACAAAGTCAGACATGGATCGAGTGTTACATCAAGGTTCCTCATTCTGCTCTTTGTCTCTCTAACAGTGAACCATCAAGAGACAGAGACTCAGTTTTCAACCGCCCTATCTGATATTGGGAACCAATCAGCATGACTTCAGTTTTGCCACTGTTGAAATAAAGAAAGTTCTCATTCATCCATGTCTGAATGATAGAAACACAATCTGATATATAGGTAAATTGGAGGTCTTTTCCAGGTTTTGAGTGAACATAAATTTGAGCGTCGTCTGCATAAAAGTATTAATTAAGACAGAGTGAGTGGAGAAGGAGCACTAGTGGAGACAGGTAGTTGTTAAAAAGTAGAGGTCCCAAAACAGAGCCCTGAGGGACACCAGTGAGAACAGATCTCACCTCAGATTTAAAACCATGCATCAAAACAAACTGGAATTGGTCTGTAAAATATTGTAAAACTATTTTGAAGCTGCGCCCTTGACACCAAACTCATTGTGTGGGCATCTTTACACTTTAATTTTATTTTTATACAAATTTAGCACACACACACACACACACACACATATATGGATATGTTTCTCTTCCATATGGAAGGTCAGCAAAAGATTAGACCTTGTTAGTCAGTCACATGCCGTCCATATGCCTGGAAAACCGCTCAATCTGGCAACACTGTCAATGCTCTTTTGCTGACACATGAATCAATTCAAAGAGGACTAATAAATAATATAAATTAATGCCCTTAGACCTCAAAATGACAAACCACAACAAGTTCCGTTCAGAAAGAACTCTGCACTCAATAGAAGATGCTGTTGTTATGACAAACTTGCACAAAAACAATATTTAGACTTCAAATAAATACCTTTTTAATATATACAATATACTGTATTATACTGTATGTATACTGTATATAAATATACAGACAGGAAGTCAGTGTTTGAGCAGTATTAAAACTTGCTGTCGTTGTTTTCAACAGCACCCCTGCAGCTGACACTACTCTGTAAATCAAACGACTGCTGAGAGTTTCTCTTCTGCTGTGAGTGTGTGTCTCCATTGGCTAAAAAGAAATCAGCCAATGAGCTAAACCAATCAGAAACATCGGATGACGCCTTCTCATGAAGTGCGCCTTCCAATTGGTCTTCAAGATGATTACGTCATGTAACTGGTACTCTCCACGGATGCACAAAGATAACAAATTGACAAAATATAGCTTGTTTTGTGGGAAACTAGATCAAAAGTGCAGCATTTTTGTTTGATCTATTTTATGTTAACTGACCAATAGGAGGGCAGAACATTTGGTGGTGTGTTGAACGCGGTCATGTGATGCTCAGAGGTGTCTTCCACTCAAATTTCAAATGTCGAATATGTATTTCTCGTGTGCGTTTTTCATATCAAGAAGCAAAATGTTGTTTGCATGGCTTTTCATATCTTAAATTTTGTGAAGCATTCTTATCGAGGTACCACTGCTTTTATCAGTATGTTAAATTATTCTTAATTACTCTGTCTGAAGTTATTGTTTTTGATGTGTTTCTGAGTTGAGGTTGAGTTGAGAAAGTTTGAGAACGAGAGTCAGAATGGGGAAGGAGAAAGAAAACAAGAACATACACAGAGCAAACACTAATCTAAATGTACAAAGCATTCCTATGTAACAGCCAACAAACAAAACACTAGCAGAGCAGTGGGAGGAACATTACATACACGATAGCACATTCATTGAGGTGATTCAAAGATATTGTTTAATATAAAATACTGTCTTTGAATGTTATCAAGAGTGGAGGGATAGTCTAGAGGGGTGCAGTATGTATTATATATTTTTTTGAATGAGCATAACATGACAACCAGTTTTGGATGGAACCACAAGACAGCCAAGAAGGCATTTGGAGTAAAACACTTTAGAAATGTTTATGTACTCAGACACTCCTTAATAGATCATCAGCAGCAACCACCTCTGAGAAGAATCAGATTTGTTCCTTGTTGTCTCATATCATGCGAGTTTACAGGCTGGAGTTTGTTGTCAGAAGACGGAGCATAATTCTGGATCGCTGTGTTTGCAACACAAACATGAGCACAACCTAAATAAAACATTGATGGGATTTCAAGAGAGCTTTTCTTCACGCTCAGATGGGCATCCCAGAGGACGAGCAGTGTTGCACTTAGGGATTCTTCTACAGATCTGTGTTCCTTTCCATATTATTTTTACTAATGTAACATTTCCTGTAGGTTAGGTATTAATAGTTGCGTATATTCCCTATTGATTTCAAAGGTACGTTTGGATGTCCAGCTTGGTTTAATGCTGGTTATCAGGTCACCGTGGGCGCTCCAGGCTTTTATTGATGGGGGATTTGCACGCTGACTCTCCTGCACCATCACAAGCGCTTGTTTTGTGTGGTCTGTGGAGGCCTCAGATTACCGTAATCACTGATCTACACTTAAAGCCACCAGATGGTGATGAGCTTTGAAATCCCTTGCACAAAAACAGGCTGCACTTGAGCACTTACTCACAACCAATGTTTAACAACATGAAACGGACACCAATTACTTTCTTAATAAGTGCCAGCTGCTGTATAGATATTTGCCAATTGAACTGTGTTGAGTACATCAGTGCTTTAGTCCGTTCCTCTTGCATGCAACATCTGCAAGCTATGTTTTTATTTCATTTATTGTTGGGAGAAGTGTATTCTGCAGTAATGCTTCACGAAACTAATATGATACTTGGTGCTGTGCAATGAATATTGTTTTGATTGTGACCTTGATTTCAGGCCTTAATAATAGTAAAAGTTTATAATAAAAAATACACTTATTGCATTTATTTTGTTCTTTATGTTTGCACATGTGCATAGACACACCGCCGAAAATTCCCTCACAGCCTCGATTGTTTATGCTGCTTATTTTAGGATTTCCACCCACATTATTCCTCCGCAGCAGCAGATATCTATAGCTCACAATGTTCAGTTATATGTTACCAAACACAATGTTGCAGACAGACGTGCATCAGTGTTCCCTCTAGTCCTGGGATGTCAAAATCAAATATAAAAAAACTGATTAGCTACAAGCCGAGGGCCGGAGTAGTTCAATGTTTATTAAAACATGTTGAAAAAATCTCATGAAGCCTGTTGAACCATGATCTAATATTGTTATGTATATTATTTAATGATTAATCTACTTAAGCAATATTTTCTCTGTCTCTGTCTGTAATTAAATAGCAAAAAAAAGTAAACATACTTAAAAAAAGAAAATATTTTCCTTAAAATCAAGATAAAAGCATAAATGTATTTGAATTGATTGTAAACAGAAAATACATTATTGTACATACTATGATTCTAACAATCACTGCTTTCAAGAGTGAAATGTCAGCTATATTCTGGAGTTTGCAGGCTACTGTTGCATTGTGGATAATGTAGTGTTGGTGCGTGTAAAACACCAGCTTGTAATTAAATGTAATCTCAGGGGCCATAAAAAATACATTCCTGGACCGTATCTGGCCTTCGGGTCTTGACTTTGACATTTGTGCTCTAGTCTAATTTGTTTTGTTACATTATGCACTTTGTTTTACTATTCTTTCAACAAAATACAAGTTTCAGATGCTTAGAAAGTGCGAGTGTAACACTGAGATGCAGGAAAGCGTTAAGCGCTAACTGCTAATGTTAGCATGTTATGGTTCTGCCATTGACTGTGTATAACATGGAAATATCATTCTTGATGTCATCCATAGGTTTCGTATGAAGGGTAAAAGAGGCTCAGAATGGAACGGCATCAAAGACGTGCGGCCAGAGAGGTGGGATGCAGGCATAGCACAGACGTCTGATTGGCTCAAGTTTTAAACCTAATATATCTTAAACAAAATAATTCACCCATCTGTGTTCATGAAGGTCAAAACTAGCGATTTGAATAATAAAAAAAAACGGGTGAGTTGTTTAAAAATGTGTTTGTTTAAAATATATAAAAATTAAACCATCAGCCAATCAGACGATTTCACAATGGTCATGTCCTGCCTCTGTGGACTTGTTTTCGAGGACTGGCTACACTCACTTTGAGCCTCTTTTAACTTTGCCTGAAACCTCTGGGTGTCGTCACAAACACTCCGTCAATGTTATATACAGTGAATGGTTTTAACTTAAAAGTCAACCATCTTTTTTTCCTCATGTAGTTTGTTTGTATAGAGAGATTGATAAAACACACACGAGATCAAGTTAGATCAGTTATTTTTTATAATAACTCTGGAAAACTTCATATAAATTAATGGTAAGGCAGCGTTTTCCAAATACAATTTTTTTTAAAATAATCGTTACCTAAATAATCATCATTATAATTTTTCCTAAAACAGTTGCAAACTACCTTTTGGAGTAACGCAGTAGTGTAATGTAATGTCATGTAACTTGTTACATGCTCTCATACTTATTATTCCTAAGACAAAGTAAATTCTGTGTTATTTTAAGAACACAAAAAAAGGTTTGAAACACAATACACTAGCACTTTAAATCAAGAAAGGCAGACCTACATGCTCCCTAACACTAGATGCAATTAGTTATTGCAGTAAATGTGTGACAATATTTTTTATTTAAATAAGCAAAACAGAAGCCTGCACTACTTTCTGTATAGCACCTGATGAAGATGTTCAATTGCAGTGTTTTGTTTATGAATCCTAAATAACTCCTCACCAAAACAATCAAATCTTTTCATTGCATTTAAGAGATTTTACTGAACTGTACTGAAAACTTACAAAGATTTAAAAAAATTCTTCTTTTCCTTTCATCCCTTCTTTTTTCTTTATTTTGTCTTATTTTATTTCTTCTCTGTTTTGTTGATCAGTTGAGACGACCTCTATGATGAGTTAGTCTTTGACTTGTATTTGCATAATGTCTCTCCCCCTGGAGTAAATCGCTGTGTTTTAGGTAATTAAAATACAGACATATGTCTTGTACTTTATAACATCCTGTGAATCTTTGTGTCTAATCTTAATTTGGTGATGTTTACAGGCTCTCAATGGCTTTGTGCTGGTGGTCACCGGCGAGGGGATCATTTTCTACTGTTCTCACACCATCCAGGACTACTTAGGTTTTCACCAGGTAACTAACATTTTTAACCTGCGTCATCTTCAAATGAGAATAACCTCAATAATAACAGAATAATAGCATTTTTGGGGACCCAACAACACACGTACAGTCTATGAAAGGTCAAAAAACAGTAATATATAGTAATTTCTGCATCATCAGAGAGATTCCCTGAATAATTAATCTAATGTAGTTGCAGAGAGGTCATGGTAGATTTGGCTAATTTGTCTCAGCATTAAACCTTGCGAAACACACGTGGATTGGAGTGTTATTTATACGTCCAGATTAGAGGTCAGTACACTGTTTTAATTTGATTGATAATTATACCCCTGCACACACAACCTCCAGGAATCCCAATCACATAACCCTCAGCTGTTAGATCATGAATGCATACTTTTATTCTACTCTCAATCACGCAAACAGACTAGCTGCATGCCTCTCTGTGTAGTGGTACCTTAATGAGCTTAATCACACGAGGTTTGCTCTGACACGACATTATCTGGTTCGTCATGATTTATTTCTTTTCCAACAAGGCAAAATCCCTCCCTGCAAAACTCGTTTTATTTCATGTTTCTCTGTGTCACCTAGACGGATGTAATGCATCAAAATGTGTTTGAGCTCATTCATACTGAGGACCAGCAGGCCTTCAGACGAAACCTGCACTGGGCCTTGAACCCGCCGCAGCCAGCCAACACACAGCCAGAGGACTCGCCGGAGGGTCAGAAAGTGTTTTATTTATACTTAAATCCCTTAGAGTCTCTTACAACTGTTTTTATGAATAATCAAATGAGGCAAGCATGGAACTCTTAAGGCATCTACACAGCTATCTTAATTTTTGGTCCAAAGTTTGGTGCGTCGATCAAAAACAGTGCCAACGACACATCACACATCTGGCCGAACGACGGGTGCGATTAAAAAAAATTGTTTGGCTCTTCCATATAGGCTGGGTTTTTGGCAAACGGCCAATGAAAACTGCCCCTTTTGATGACATGAGTGAGATGTAAGGCAAGGCAATTTTATTTATGTAGCACATTTTCGTACACAATGACAATTCAAAGTGCTTTATAGAAGAATAAAATGGATCAGAGATAAAAGCAATAGATAAGACATTAAAAGCATTCAAATTCATGGAATAAAAGTTTAAAACTACTCTTCGAACAGCTGTGCTTATTAAAGGCAGATTTAGTAGACAAGTTTTTAGTCTTGATTTCACGAGTTACACTTACATAGAATTAGCCCATGAACGCAAAGCAAGTTTTTGCATAAGTGTACTGAGCAAGCTGTCCTTGGAAGGGCCATGTTGGGGCTTCCGAGAGCTGACTGCAGGTCTTAATGCTCAATTCAGATTTTTAAAATGAAATCAGATTTTTTTGTGTGCTCGTTCACATTACAAACAACTTGGGACTTGTGTCCGTCCTGAGCAAGAATGCATTCCAGCTCGCAGTGAGGAGTGCATGCACACGAAATAGCTTTGAACAAAACTAAAGTAAACATGGACGAGAACACGATTGAGGCGCTAGTGTGGCTCTATTTCAGTAAAAAAATTTATCTGAGCAACCATCATTTCAACCAAATTATATCAAGAAGTAAAAGAAGTTATATTTATTATTTCTATTACATAACTTTCCTTCCCCTGACTGCTTTTAGCTCTGCTCTCAGCCATGCTTGTTCTGAAACTGCTTGGCTTACGCCTGTAAATGAGACGTCTGTCACCATACAATGTCATGAAAGTCAGATAAATGTGACCTGGCTGTTCAGATTGAGGTCACATTGCAAAAAGTTGGATATGTATCAGATTCAGGTGCTCAGATGAAAGCGACCTGGGTTGAATTTGATTAAATCGGATTTGAGCTGTTCAGACTGTCCTGAAAATGTCAGGTACAGGTCAAATAATGGCAAAAAAAAAACAGACTTTTGGTCACTTTAGGCTGCAGTCGGATCATAGCAGGAAAAAAGGAGAGTGGTTTGACCATTAATTGAAGCTCCTGGAGTTGCTAAATAAATGTTAGGGTCAGTACATTGTCAATTTTAATTAAGCATAAGAGCAAACATGAAGGATAACTGGAGCTGCGGTGGCTAGCTCTCTGAACAGAATGTTCTAGTCTCGCCACAAATGTGTGTTTTGCTTCTCAAAGATGGAGATCCTGCACCGAATATGTCTCTGGTGATGTGCAACCCGGAGCAGCTGCCTCCGGAAAACTCTTCTTTCCTGGAGAGAAGCTTTGTGTGTCGTTTCCGATGCCTCCTGGATAATTCCTCCGGATTCCTGGTCAGTGAGAAAAATGCTTTCAGCTTCCCTCTGAAATCCTTCAGCTTGTAACTTTGGTAATCTGTGCTTTGCTAATTTAATGTTTTGCAACTTTGGTGTGTTTGACTACATCCTGCTATTTAGAGTCTCTAAGCCTGATGTTACAGATTACACAGCGAGCTAGCATCTAGGTTAGCACAGGTTAGCTGATTGCAGCTGCACAGTTGAGAATTGGTGAAAAACCTCTGTAATCCCGCTTATAGAAATTGTTAGGTTTGAACAAAACAGAGTGGAATGGTATGCAAATTTTTTTAGCTAGTTAAATCAGGCTAATGATTGCTTAGCTTCATGGTGTTAACGCTTATACCTTTCGCACTGAGCTAGGACTACAGCTTTATCTCTGATGAAAGTGCTCTGAGCTTGTAATGGGAGAAATGCTAACCGGGGCCCCACATGCGCTTGTTAGCCAGAACTATAAAAACATCAAGCGCCCCTTTGTTTTTTTGTTTTGTTTTTTTTTTTCATGATGAAAGCCTAATTATGACTAATTAAATTCCCCGGTTTGAAATGCTGTGCTGAAAGGTTTAATTTTATTCATGTCAAATTTCATATAATCTGATTAATGTTCAAACTATTTCTGTTTTGGGTATTTGGATGTATTTCTTCTCTTTATTTGTTCTTCATGATTAAGTCCTTGACAAACTGAGGCACTTATTGTGTAGCCTTACATAAGCAGGACTATTTTAAACTTCACAAGCCTTAAAGGAAGCGCTTTCCGGGAAATTAAACAGCTGAAATTTAGGTTGTTGAGAGTGCCTTGAAGCAACCGTAGCTTATGCTGCTCTGTATTTGACACGCACAATGCCGTCCATCCTACGGTTGAAAATTTAAGGTGAATGTTGCATAGGAAGGTCATACAGTATAATCCTATCAGTACCTACATGGAGACAAATACATGCTTCACCAATGCAATGATTTTAGAATAGTGTTTGTAGGGTCACCTGTAACTTTCTGCAGAGGTCATTGAAAGCTCACATTTGCAGTATACTGCAGTGTCTGCCTTGTTGAAAATTTTGAGGCTTACTCTTGAAATTCCCACACTTTTTGTGTCCCTTCAAGGCCTTGAACCTTCAAGGACGTCTCAAATTCTTGCACGGACAGAACCAGCGTTTGGATGACGGAGGCCAAATCCCACCCCAGCTCGCACTGTTTGCAATAGCCACACCCCTGCAGCCTCCTTCCATAATGGAGATTCGAACCAAGAACATGATTTTCAGAACCAAGCACAAGTTGGATTTCACCCCGATGGCTTGCGATGCAAAGTAAGGCTGTTGAGTTATTTGGATCACCACGATACAGCAAAACTCTCTTCAATAAACCACAAGCTTGTTTTGTTTCAGGGGTAAAATAGTTCTTGGCTACACTGAAGCAGAGCTGCGAGTTCGAGGCTCAGGGTACCAGTTCATCCATGCAGCAGATATGCTCTACTGCGCCGAGAATCATGTCCGGAGTAAGAGACTTTCCCCCTTAAAACACTTCATCTATTCTGAAATTATCATCTGTTGTAAGGAAAACTGTTTTAACTGAGACAGAAATGTGAATCTAAATCCCTGGAGAGTGGCTTTAAATAAAACCAAAAGACAGGAAGATGATTAAGGGTATCTGGTGCTAAAGGGTACCTTAACACTTAACCCCTAACCTTTTAGCAAAGATTTTGATTTCAGTAAAAATAGCTCTTTCTCCTCTGAGCTCTTCAATGTGAAGCACATACTTTATTCACTGTTAAATAATAGCACAACATATCTTGAATTTCTCTTTGGGAAGTGGGTGTCTGTCGAATAACACTGTCATGTGGAAGGAACTTGTGGATGCCATAACATGACATGAATACAAATGCTAGAAAGTTTAATATAAATATTTCTCAGCGGATTGGGAGAAGAGACTGTTCAAAAGATAATACAAATGTGATTTTGGAATGGATGAGTACAGATGTTCTTGACTCCAGCACAGTAAAATCAAGACAGTTGAATATACTCAGTTCTGAGTCTATTTAAAGAGTGACTTTATTAAATAAAACCAAAAGACAGAAAGGTTTCCAGGGTCTTTGGGGCTGAAGAAATACTATACCAGAACCCTAACTCCTAATCGCTAACCATAAGTGTCCAACAAAAATGATTGTGGCTGGGGACGAATATCTGCTTCGGCTTCAATTGGAGTATACAAATCAAACAACTATGGTTTTCAAACTGTCAAGTCGAGAAGTCTACACATCCTGGAGTTCCTTCCATACCAGAATACCATTAGTCTCAGCCTTAGCCAATGGAACGTTTAGGTTTGTAGCTTTTTTATGGCAGGCACTTCAAAAATCCTGAAATCAGGCGTGTCGCACTGTACTTATGTTGTTTGTGTTGTACTTATGTTGTTGCACTGACTGCCCCACTGTAACACAGAAAATTCCCTGTGTACGCGCACACTTGGCAATAATTCTGATTCTGATATCATGATCTAATTGGTTGAATTCTTTCTGATTTCTAGGAGAAGCAAGTGTCACATTTGTTTTTGTTTCTACCCAGAAACTAAATTCAGCCGAACACTCAAAAGAGAAGATCTTTTTTTTTTTAGCTGTGTGTCCTTTCCTTTTATATTTTATTATAGAAGATTGTTGAACTTTGTGTTCTTCTCTCTCGTGACTTTTTTCCATGGCTAACTTGTGCGTTGTGGTGACATTTTCATGCTTTGAAACATGATACTATGCAAAACGACATGGGATTGGTTGTTTATCATGTCAGTCAAATTGGCCTCGGGTGGGTCTTGACCAAAAAATGGAGACAAGACCCTCAAGACTGCACAAGACTGCTCTGAGCCTGATGAGGCTCGTCTAAGATGGAGATGCTGTACATCATAGTTTAGTTAGAT
Source organism: Danionella dracula (assembly GCA_900490495.1). Classification (NCBI taxonomy): domain Eukaryota; kingdom Metazoa; phylum Chordata; class Actinopteri; order Cypriniformes; family Danionidae; genus Danionella; species Danionella dracula. Next base: position 2,432,526 of record UELW01000034.1, read on the forward strand.
TTTAAAACTGGTTCAGCGTTAATAGCTAAAAATGTGAATTTAGTGTTTTTGTTTAGTCAAAACAAATTTACAATTGAGGGCTCTGGATTTAATTACCATTTGATAAAGATATCGATTTCTGGCTTTAAAAATAAACATAGGTATTTTATTAATAATAAATGATTATTGTGTTTATTATTTACTTTATTTTTGCGCATGCACAATAACACACCAAAGCTGGTCTCCTTTACGTGGAGCACATCTCAAGAGCCAGCGCTAATTCTAGGATTTAGTAGTAGTGGGATAGTATGCATCCTTCCCCCACATTGACCTGCAGGCTACGCCCCTCGATAGCACACAATGTTGACCAATTGCATGCTTTTTGGTTTACTAGAAAAGAACACTAAATGCTATGAGTATGAAATAGGGAAAGAAAAACTAAATATTTTTTAAGTGTGCTGAAGTAGGTGAAACGGATGATGACTCTTGTTCAAGCCAGGTCAAAACAGCACTTTAATTTGAGAGAGAGAGAGAATTGCTTTCTCTGCTGATTCACAATGACATTGTTGCCAAAGGCTGGGAGTCTAAAATAAACTCTAGTGACAGCGGATTTCATTAGCACTGTGAAAATCTAGCGCTGTTCATAGTCATAATTATCACAAGAACTGACGTTCCTGGTGACTATCTTCAACATTAAGCAATCAGGGAGATGAGACATGTTTTCAAACAATTCCAAGACTTACGGGAAGATTTGATAAATCATTGATGTTTGGAGTAGACGGTCTGTAAATGGGATTTAAAAAGGCAGAGTTTTACGCTTGAGCTGGTTTTTTTTTGCACTTACTAATTGGTGCAATGTCTTTTTCAGTGATCAAGACTGGAGAAAGTGGTCTGACCGTGTTCAGACTGCTCACGAAGGACAACCGTTGGAAATGGGTGCAGGCGAACGCTAGACTCGTCTACAAAAACGGCAAACCCGACTATATCATTGCTACCCAGAGGCCTCTTGTGTACGTATTGTTTACAGCGTATAAGTTTAATGATGTTGAGCAAGGTACTCCTTTCATTTTGAATCTGACTATTCTTAGGTGTCTTAGATTTCATTAGTATTTCCAGTATAGGGATATCGCAAGATACGAAATTAATCTGTTCTGGGGTGGCCTTCATATGCTTTTATAATATTTGTATATATTTTTTGTAATGTGATTATTCGTATCTCGAGGTACCACTGTATTAGCATTTTCAATAATTTAATGCCTGATATTGGTCATTGTTCAAAATGGAGCCAAACTCATACATTACAAACTTAGCACATTCCTCCAGGCCTCTAAGAGTTCTTCTGATTTCTTGTTAGTTCTCAGGTCTCATTTTCAACTTTGTTTGATCCAGGCCTCTCAACTTTTTAGACCTCCCTCCATTCAAACCCACTTCACTTATATCCACAGAGTTTCTATTGTGTAAAATCACCCTTTGGAAGATGTTTGGACATAAATGTGAACATGGATGATGAGAATATGTTGTGGTTTAAATTCATTGTCATTTTTGTACATTTAGTAAAAAAAATATCTTAGAAAAGTCATTATGCAACCAAGCCGCTATCCCCTGTCCACCACTGCCGATGGAAAGGTCCCTGACAATGCCTTTGGTACCCAAAGGAAAGGCATTTCTATGATTTTTTTTAGGATGTGATATTCCTTTACACTACCTGCCAATGCAGAAATGTTTGTTTTACTGTTTTGCAAAAGCATTATAAATAAACACAGTAGCGGCTGTCAGAAGCTCCTGCCTATATAATCGAACTGTTCGGCTTCTCTAGTTTTACATTTACCAAGTATACATGCATTCTGAAAATTATTTAGTGATTCACTGTTAATGCGGGAGGAACACAATCCCTGTGTAAAAAATCTGATGAAGTTTGAACAAAGACATGTTGCATTCAAGAGACCCAAAATATTAAATTCACATCATGTAAAAATGGCAGAATCGTATCGTACTGGTATTTGTGAGAAAACCATGTTTTAGTTTGGCTCAATGATGGGAAACCTAGTCAAAAGTGTTATTGCAAAAAACTTCAGATTGGGTCAGATTCAGGAGCACATATGAAAGAAAAATAGGGGACAAATTAAGCTGAATTAAGCTGTTTATCCAATATCAATATCCAATGCAAATGAGCAAAAAACAAAGTGTGGCACTTTGAAAAACAGCATATGTTTGCTGCTAGCAACTGTAAACAGAGAAACAACTAGGAAAGTTACTAGTATTTCTTGATTATCCTGGGACCTTTATAACACCATTTCAGAATTGTCAATATCCTATCTGAGTGAGAGCAGAGACAGTTTGTCATTACCTCCCTTAAAATGGAGATGGGAGAGAATTGTCCAACTAAACACCCGCATCGCTCCCTCTGAGTGGAGCATATGGAAAATATCTTTACCCCCTTTTAACGTGCTTTTGTGGCATATCTTCTACTAGAGGACACATTGTGTTCATATTAAATAGTGTTTTTTTTTATATAGTTCCAATTTTTATGCTAGACATGTAAAGGCATGAAAATGTATTTTATTTAAGCAGTCTGTGACACTCAACAGGTTGGGAACTACTACTGTAGAGGCATTAAAATCCAAACTATTTAGGGAATTGTATGTTCATTAAGTTCCTATTCTTAACTGAAATGTGCTTGTACTGCACACTTGCTGTGTCTGTGAGGTGTCCTTGGATAATTTGAAGTTTCCAATAAATATAATGCATCCTTATTTATAATACTATGTAATCGTGCTGAAAGCTTGTTTCATTTGTTTCTTCAGAGAAGAAGAGGGCGGAGAGCATTTGAGGAAACGATCCATGCATCTTCCTTTCACCTTCGCAACCGGGGAGGCTCTACTGTACCAAACAAACTACCCCATGCCAGGCTACCCAGACATGCACCAGGGCAAAGGCAAGAACAGCAAAACCAAAAAGAGCAAGAGCTCGAAGGATGACGTAGATCCGAGTTCTCTCCTGGGAGCGATGATGAGACAGGACGAGTCGGTTTACGTTTGCCAGGCTGCATCGGAGACGAGAACGTCGTTCCACAGTAGCATCTTCAGCGAGGATGGAGAGGCGAGCACTTTCTCAACTGCTGCTGACAACGAAGGTTGGAATCCTGTACAGAATGGTGTGATGGCAATCTCAAAACAGGACAGTTTGAGCTTTGACCCATTGCTGGCGACGTTAGACTCGCTATCTCTTGAAAACGAGGAAAGCTGCTCCAACAGTGAGCTGTTTAGTGCTCTTGAAAACTTAGGACTCAACGCGGAGGACTTAGAGTTGCTGCTTCTGGATGAGAGGATGATCCAGGTCGAGATGGAACAAGACTACATTCCATCTTTGAATGACATTCTCACGAACAACGAAATTCTCTCCTACGTCCAAGACTCCCTTGAGAACCAGAACGGGGAATCGACAGAGGTTAAAAACCCTACAGCAGTCTTGAACTCCTCCGAACCCTCCGAAGCCTCTTCCACTGTCCCTCACGCCCCTTACTGGCCTCAAGAGTCAATACCACCCATTCTTAATCTCTCGCAGCGAATGCAACAACACGGTCAGTCGGTTTGTCACAAGAGCTGGAGCACAGACTCTGAAATGGCTAAGTTTAACCAGCAGGATAGCTCCATGATGAACTCGGCCCCTGCGGTACACAATGGCCACTGGGTTCCCGAACACACCCAAGCCAATTTAAACTCTCAACTTGCAAACAAGATACCCAGTAAAGCAGCACCACCGCAATGGCAGAGCCAGTCAGTAGTCCCGTTTCAATGCAAACCAAAAGGTAACGAAGGCCTTCCAAACGGGGTCTATCATGATTTTCAGTGGGATGGATACAACGGCTACACAGAGCAACTGGTTACAAATGGCCCTTGTTACTCCAACGGACAGTCCACGCACTCTATGGCTGCCCATATCGATTATAACATGATTGGGTTGGAGTTTACACCGAATACCAGATCAGCCAGTGATGTAGGTCAGTTTCAGGAAGCCACAGCGTCCTCTTCGACCTATCAGCAAGGCTTTCAGAAGCAGCAACAGCAGCCAAAGGTCACGCCCACTTATTACGCCTCCTATACCAAACAGAACTCCTCTCTGGAGCATATCCTAGGATTAGCCCCACCTTCCAACCTCTCCTCTCTGACGGATTACGGCTCCGAGCTGACCCATGACATGACCCACAGCAAGGTAAGCACTTAGGTGGACATACGTTCCCGATCTGATTTATCCAAGCTGGGTGAGCTGGAGCAACGCTGCTCTCGAAACAAATGCCAGTTTGGCCTGTTGAGTAGAGAAATATGAAGGGAAAGAATAGCTTTTTTTCAAACTAGAATCGTAAAAGTGCATTGGAAGAAGTTAGATGGAGTTTTTGGGGAGATCTCAATGCAATGATAATTAATAATGATTTATTTTATTTGTCTACACCTTTTTTTGACACGTAAACCAGGTCATCGTAAACCAGGGTTTTCGTGGGGTCTTAAAAAAAACATTTAAAAGCCCAAATTTTAGGCCTTAAAAGTCTTAAATTCACTGTTATAGGTCTTAAATAATTTTTCACAGGTCTTATTTTTCTGATGTCCATGTAAATGTGTCCTTATCATTTTTGTTGTTGCTTGGGGTTACCAGAGATTGACAAAAATCTTGTGAACGCTCAAAAATGCTAAAAATCTTTTTAAAAATTGTTAGGTTTGAGAGACATTGACATATGACTCATAAATGTAAAACATTTTTTAAATGTGATTGTAAGGGTTGCCAGAGATTGAGAAAAACGTGCATAAATGCTCAAAATCATAAAATGGGGTTGCCAGAGTTTGAGATAATGCTCATAAACATTCAACTTTGTAAAAGGCTCAGTTAGGGTTGCCAGAGTTTGAGATAATCTTCATAAATGTTCACAAAAATAAAAGTGATGTTTAGGGTTTCAAACAATATATTTGACGCATAATGTTTATTATTCAAACAAGTTTTGTATGTGTTTTTGATGTTATGATATAGAACGTAAATGATCTTAAGTTTTAATAAACTTGCGGAAACCCTACCGTACAATGGAAAGCATTAGCAAAAACCTTATTTAGTAAACCTTATAAAAAGAACTGTCAAAAATTTTAACAACAGACAGAAAAGCACACAGTGAGCACAAGGACAGATTCAGAGGTGAAAACGGATGCTGATGAGTTTAAACCAGAGATTACTTTTTGGTTCATCAACTAAATCTGAGGTGTGGAAAAGTTTAGGCTGTGTGTGCATAATGAAAATCAATCTTATTGGCTAATTTGTTACTATTTTATTCAATTTCAGGTGTGGCCATCATGAGCCAGAGTCGAATATTATGGAAGTTGCCACGGCAAACCAAATCCTGTCTCTTAATGATTTTATTTATATTAATTTCATTATTACCAAATACTCTTTTTAATTTTGAATCGGCCTTAATTCAAGTTCTAACAATGTTAATTTCCAACAATTACCAAATTGGATTTCATTTTAATTCAATTTATGTTCCTTCAATTTAAACCTTTAAGGCTGCAAGTTCCAGTTGCTTAAAAAGAACATAAATTTCTTTTAAACAACCTCATTTCTTACATACATATAAATATTGGTGTTTTTATGCTATATAGCGCACAAGATGTCCAAAGATAAAAAGTGTTGAAGCGAAGCATTAAAAGTGGGCGGAGCAGAATAAGGTCAGCCATTGCAAATCAGTGGCTCATAAAACATCCAATAAAACGTCCAATTCATCACATAAAAATGGGTCCTGTTTGTTGAACAAATCTGACGCTTTGGACCATGGGTTCAAGGGTTGTAACTCCCCTCCAGCCCACGTCTGTGTGCTTTTTTGACTGGCCTAAATGTTCACTCTGATTGTTCTCTGCATAAGGGACGGAAGCCTAATAGGTCACAGCTAGTGTGCTGAGATTGCATAATGCGCAGTGACAGACACACAAAGTCTTGGCCGTCTCAAAAGGCTCCGCATGGGGCTCCCCACAGGTGGATGTTTTCCTTGCCCTCTGGCTTGCTTTATTATGGTTACAGTGCTTAAGATTGTAATCTTCAGCTTAGGAGTGCAAGCTTCCGGGTCAGCCCGCCAGCATCAGACAGGCTTTTTCACTGAATTGATAGGAGTATGTTAGTGTATGTTGTAAACAAGAGATAGATCTCTACAAAAGGCCCACTCATGCAGCAGCCAGCTTTCAGAGAGCACGGGCCCCTGTCTGCCCTCATTCATCTCTACAGTCTTGCCTTTTCACATTTAGGGCACCATGCTGTTGTTCCATGATTAGAGATCATGTTTCGTTGGATGAGCACACTTGGTTTATAGCTCATCCTTTATAGTGTGTGTGCCACATGAACGATAACGTAAATCATGTGACCGACAAAAACTGTAAGCCAAAAACCATAGGATTTTGTCCATGAGGATTTAACAAAAAGTTTAGAAAATTTTGTTAAATTGAAAGAGAAATTAAAACCTAATCATAAATTGGTGTGAGCAAACCAGCATTCATTCATATTGTGCACACTTACACACACTTTTAAAGGAGGTTATAAGTTCTTCCTAGACTCGGATGTCACCACCCACGGAGTGTTTGATTTACTGTTATAGAAACTGTTAAGACAGGAACACAAGAAATGTTAACCCAAATGCAAGAGATGATTCAGAGAATTATTTATATATATATATATATATATATATATTATATATATATATATTATATATATAAGTAAATAAAAATAAAAACTCATTTAAACGAAAAAAATACAAACTTAACACAGAAAGGAGAATTCCATCTGCGCAGGCACTCAAATTTTTGTATATGTAAAAGGGTAGGGGGGAGGCTTAGCGAAAAAAGTTGGGACCTACTCACCTATAATGTTAATGCACCCTTAATCACCATTAAACGGCAGAATGGATCATAAACATGTATCTCATGTTCCTCCCACTCCCATACCTCTGCCACAGCCCTGGTGGCTTTTTTTGTTGGCACACAGAAAACTCACCCATCTATGATGAATACAAAAAGCTTTTGACCCAGGACATCCAAAAACACACTTTCTTTTCATCGTTTATCAACTTCTACTATGTTCTACTACGGTTTCACTTCCGTGTCAACAAGCATTAATTTCAAAAACAGGAATGTTAAACTAATGTTCACACCTTAAAACAAAGCAATCATTAAAAGGACATCCAAAAAAACCCATAAGGCAGTAAAACTGATCGTCAACCTGAACTGTCAATTTCACAAATGACAAATATAACAGGATAATACACAGAAAACATTATTTGGGAGAGAAAACGCTACACTAATTATGCCTCCAAAGTCAGATAAGAGGTACTTGGGACTCCACCTGTTGCAGCCATCAGTTTCTTCTTTGCTTCCACCTTAACATAGTTGTATTTGTGTAGTGACTATACACTTGTTTTGTGTCCGATAGGCTATAAATAAACATGCGTAGAGTTGTCTTGGAAGTATAATTATAAAATAGACACAAACAGCTAGGTTTCATTATTTAGGTTTTACTTAAATTTCTTACTTTGATATTCAATAAATTACACACCTTCAAATCTTTTCTTTTTTCTTCTCTGCAACAGTTTGTTCTGTCCCACTGGCACAACTCACAGTTCCCACTCACTTTTTTATCCTGCTGCTTTAGAAACTTAATTGTTTTGGGGTGTCTACCTCACCTACAATAGTTTTGATTTCTGTTTCGGAGAAATTCCGCTTTGAATATTCATGAACTGGTTTGCATTGACTATAAATGGTGCAAACGAGACATGAAGGGGTGGAATCCAGACGCACGAGTACGCACACATCTGATTTATTAAAGGAAGATTGTGTGAAGGTGAGCATTCGGATCGTTTTCTAAATCAGATTTTGCCTGATTGTGGGGGGTTTTCGCACACAAACTTGTCCTTTCCGATGTCCGCCAAGTTTTAGTCAGGATTCCGCGCTCTTCAAACGAGAGCGCAGCTCCGGTTCAAACGAGGTGAGCGCACAGAAACAGAGACAATTCCATCTGTGTCCAGAACTCCATTCTAGGCATTGTGCATGTGTGTGTTCGGGGTCACTGCTCTCAGCTGAAAGGATGGCCAGTCAGGCGTGAGCTGCCGTGACCTACAATCCAGCCCCAACATTACCTCATGCATACTAACACTCACTTTCAGCCTGTGATCCTGATGCATGCCTCTTCTGAAGACCTTAACTGATCCTGCCCAGCTCGACATCTGTTCTGCTAGCGCTAACCTGCTTACGTGTGCAGCTCCAGAGCTAGTTTCATCAGCCAACCTCGTCAGTGAGCGGCCATTTAGGTCAAGAGTAGAAAAATCACCGAGGCTGATGAGTTGGGTTTTTTTTTTCATCTGTGTTTCTAGATTTCTGGAATGTTCTCAGAACACCTGTACTTGGGTTATGTAGTCGGCTTGTAGCTCTGAAAAAATCACCGTGTGGATTTTTTTTTAGAGTTTGTTTGTTCAGTTGGTGTGGAGCTAGTTATCACTAGCAATGTATTTTTCATGGTGAACCTAAAGGTATCAAAGCTAAAGGCAAAAGCTGCAAGAAGCTGTAAAATCTAGAAAATGAAATATAGAGGGATTATTTAATTGAAAGGATTTTTGTATAGGTTATTAAATGCTTCTTCTGATCATCTGTTTGCTTAGAATTGAGATATTGCTTTCTAAAGCAAGCAATTGATTTTGCCACTGATCCTAAAACAAGAAACTAATTTACAATAAATAAGTGCCAGCAAATGGACTTCTTACAAGTGGATATTTATTTAACTGTGTGGATATTCAGAGTGAGGGACATTTCATCTTTAGTTGAATAATATCTTCATACTAGACATAAAGAAATGCATGCACAGAACCGCTCTCTCTAGTCTAGATTGTTTTACATTATGTTCTTGATTTTTCATTTAGAATGTACACATCAATCCTTCAGGCTCAGATACTCTTCTTTTCGTTTAGTACATGATTGTGGTGCTCAAAAAAACATAAATGTAACAATGGTTGGTGTACAAAACTGACAGGCTAGTGCTAGCGTGTTTTGATTCTGATAGTGAAGTGTAAACAGAAGTCTACCTAATGGGATGTAAATAATCTCTGTGTTCGTCTGTGTAATCTAAATCTAAAGTTTGTTGTGAAACGTCTATCTTACTTAGTTCAGGTGTTCATATTCCTTTCTCTGTTTGTGATTTTTTTTACTTGGGATTTATTATAAATAAATGAACACTTAGCTTTAAACTAACTGTTTTCAATTCAAACGCCCATCTACTTTTTCTCTTGTGTTTAGTTTGAAGAGAGGGATGAATAAACTGGACATTAGATCAAGTTAGATCAGGGTCTTTTAATACTTAAAAAATGGCATTTTTACAAAAATACAAGAATAATCACCTAAAATAATTGTGATTTCATTGATATTCAGTTATCATTGAACCCATAATTGAGCTTCTCTTGCCAGGCGTGTCTCTGTTGTCCCCTGACTAGTGATTGGATTGTTCATTTTAGTGATTCGTTCTTTAGACTCTAAAAAATGAATCGTTTGAATAATTCATTTATACCGTTCATTTGGAAAAACAATCGATATGAAAACTGTTACGACTTAAAATAGAGCAAAATAGAAGAATCTTGGGTAGGAGCTCACCCGGGTCTTCTCTGCATTTACCACATAAAACAAATCACTCCCCAAAAAGAGTTATTACCCATGAGTCATTTTGAAGATTATTTCTTTCACAAAGGACACATCACTACTCCTGAGCGCCATCCAGAGGGCAAGAAGCGCTTCCCCAACCATAAAAAGCAGAGGTGCATTTCGCCCAAAGTTAGGTTCTGTAGGGTCTGAAAGGCTTTAACGGACGAAGATGTGGATTAACTCGCATCACACAACTGTCTTCTACCGATTTTGTCAAATCACAGTTTGATTGCAAATGCAATTAATCATTCATCCCTTCTGTACATACAGTTCAAGTATCTTCAAAATGCAAAATTTTATCAATGCCCTTATCTGACTAATTACCGCAACCACTAGAACAACTTCACTGTGTTTTCAATTGTATTTACGCCAGTTTGCTTGGATCTACACACACAATATATCATTTTCTCTTCCGATACTGCTTACACTGCTGAAAAGGGTTACCATGTTTGGATTTTTATGACTGCTACACATTTCCTAGTCAGTGAAGGACCGCCTCCGATACCGCAACAGGGAGCTTGGACTGATGCGTGTGTTTCTTTTTCTTCTTCTTCTCCTTTTGTTCCTGATTTTTTTTTGTGTTTCCTGTTTCCTGTCCTGAACCTTTTATCTATGTACACCAAGTAACCCGAAAACTCAAAAAAAGGATTTATCAAAAAAAAAAGAATGTGTTCATGAATGGGGAGTTGCGTACGCTGCAGCGTCATTATCGCGTACAAACTTTTCTGTGAGTTTATAGTCTGGAAAATACTGTAATAATGTTTCAGATTAGCAGCGGATTTCTTCCTGATATTTCTAACACTTGTTTTTCATCCTCAGACGGAGACTGGCTTTATTCTCAACTCCACTAGCGTGGCCTACACCGGAAGCTGTTTGGTTCCCAACGGCAATGCTGTGGCCACACCTACCAGCAGCCCCCACCCCCTTACGGAGCCCCGCCCACCTCCCGCAGACCCTCAGACCACAGGTTTCTATCTCTGAACACGCTCCGAAGAGATGCCATCAAACTCGGGGAAAGAAGAACTCTATATCAATTAAAACGATGTTCGTTTATCCTCAAAAGATCAATCGAAGCCCAGATTATCTAATCATTTTGCACCAACATGATGAGCACTCTATTATTTGGGGTATTTCTTTGTGTCTCGTTATTTTGAAAGGTTTAGGGCGCTTTCTCCAGTCATTTCGTCCGAACAGGGAACTAGTTTTCCGTACATGGAGAGTAGGTCCTTCCATTAACAGTTACCTCCGTGGCACAAATACTGTGAATTTACCAAGCTTCCACTTTATTTACGAAAAGAAATGTTGAACTGATTGTCTGAATGGCAGTAAATGACGGATGTTTTAGGAAGAGCACACTGGGAAGCATATTTATTTAAGAGAGCAAGGAGTGCGGAAGAGAAAAAGAAGTCGCTATTACACATTACGCAGTATGAAAGAGTCTGTATATTCACTTGTACATCCGAACCCTTCTCGCGGTGGCATTTTGTGAGATTAAACTTCAGAAAGATGATGCTAGAGCAACTTTACAAATCAACTTAGCTTTTAGACGCAGCTGTTCATTTGTGTTTAGTGCTTCCGAGTCCAGCCGAGTCTTGAGGAACATGTGGATTAGTTTGTTCGCGTTAACCCGCCTTGTATACTCTTTCAGTTTTTTCTGGGTTTCTATCCTAATACCTCTAATCTTTAATTGAGCCGATCGGCTGTAGGAGCACACATTGAGATGGTCTATCCCAAAATGAAATACTTGACTTAAACACAATTCACTCCCAAAAGTTTGCAGCAAAAAGGTTTCCAACAGAGCGGCGCTGTCTCTTTAACTCCCCAGGGGAAGACGAAGGAAAGAAAACAAAAAGGTAAAATAGCTCTGACAAAAACGTTGTTTCCAAATTACTTAATCATTCAATTTTACCATTCAGTAAATGTCAAATATTAATAATGAATACATAATTGAATGACGTGCATACTAATAACCCTTCTTGTTATTGGATTAAGTAAATCCAAACACTATTAAAGTAAAAAGTAACCTAATATTTTAGTTAATATAGTGAATATAAAGTGTTTAACAATTTATTAGAGGCTGATATTCTCTCTGATTTACTGAAAAATCAGATTTATTGAAAGCGTGGAGTTGGATGAGTCAAGTCTTCCCTCGAGTCTTCTTCACCTAGATTTGAAATCATTTTTAGGGTACAATTCCTTTAAGAAAGTGTTAGACTTTATTTTTTTATTGTTTATGCATGTTAAGGTTTTATTAGACGTGTATTTGATTAGCAACATACTAATGCTAACCGTTTTAAAACTGCAATTTTCATTTCCTGTCAATTGATCAATTTAGAATGTTTTATATGTGTCACTTTTTAGCAGTTTCTTCAAAGCAGCTTCACACTGGCCTAATGTGGACTAAAAGTTAATAGCTCCTGTTGGAATAATCTATGGGGTAGAAATTTGATTTCTTATGTATTTTTCCAACTTCAAAAATGTTTCAGATAATATTCATAGAATATATTTCAGACAATATTTGTACTTTCACAAAAAAAGGAGTAGGTATTTAGATTAGCATCATGCTAACAATTTAATTTCAACTAGTTTTGCACAAACAGTTAATTTTAGGTCATTTTCTCTAATTGTTTGTTGTTGATTTTTTATTTTTTGCGTTTTAGTTTATTTTAGTTCATTGCATTTGTTTTCACGTCAGATTTTTTTCTGTCTACTTTTTTTTTTGTTTTTTTTTTGTTTTTTACTAATATTCGGATGAAAACCAAACATTAAACCAAATTTTAAAACAGGGCCCCCCTGTTTAATTGCTACTCAATTAGAAAAAGGAAAATGTCTATTTTTTCTCAAAATGTTTAAAAATAATTGTGAATATATTCACGTTGTTAAACATGATAAGGTACTCGTTTGTTGTAGCTCTCAGTTGAGTCGAATCGAGTTTTTGGAAATGGAATTCAGCTTAACGTCTTTAAAAAAAATAGCACACAGCTGGCGAGGTTAACACAAACAAATTCTAATCCTCTATGTTCATCTCTCATGTGTTTGCAAGAAAAGACTCTGTCCTGAGGTTCTGGAAGCGTAGTTGAATGTGTTGAGCATGTAGTTTAGCAGCCTTAAAAACGTTCGTTCTGCAAGAGCGGCTTTGAACTGATACAGATATGAACTATAACAGTGTTATAAAGTCAGAGTGAGTAACCTTTCAGGTCAGTTTTGTTTTACTGTTATTTAAAAAAAAAACATATTTACTGGGTCAGTTATGGATTTACACTTATATGAAGAGTTATGACAATCATTTAAGAGTTTGTAAATAGTAAAACAAAAAAAGGTATTTGTCGTATGCACTATTGTATTTTAAAGAGCACTGCAACCTGAAACAGGTTCCACTTTTTTCGCCAGCACAAAAAAAACGTAGACTTCTAGAGAGATGTTTTTTCAAGTAAATATTGTACAATTTCAGGTGTTGTATTCTGTTTATTAATTATGTTAAGGGAGAGTTTTACACTTTAATTAAAACGAATTGGTGCCATACAAGTGAACTCTACTCCAGAATTGAGAGGTTTTAGAAACAACGTCCTCCATGTTCATCGTTTGCCATGTTTTTTATTTAATTGATCATATTCGGTGACGAAACATGTTTGAGTTTGCTTTATTCTAACACACTGAACGTAGCAGACGTGATAGGTGCAAATGCAGTTCTGTCTCTTTGTTATTCGACTGATTGTTGGACATGTACAATTTGGTCCTTTAATTAAAGAACTTGTGCAATCACAACAAACCTCAGTCTTTTCTTGGTTTAAATGCTGTCTGATGAAATGTTATCTGCTTGAGCACCAACACATTTTTTGTCGCAGGATGGAGTTACACCAGCAACCAAAGCTAAGCTTCCTTTACAAACAGGAAGTTGAAGCAGTCATTCAGGAGACTATTGCTACGTCCCAATGCGCGCACTATTTGCACTTTTATTAGCACGAAATGAGAATTAGGATGTCCCAAACAGTAGTGTACATAAATAGTGTCCAAGCAATGCCCATACGTGTACTTTTTCCGGTTAGATTCTGAAGTGCAGATCAATGAATGCTCAAGCAGCTGATATTACCCACAATCCCCTGCGCTTGGGTGGAAGCAGTTTTCTCTGGGACCCAAACTCCCTGTGATAGGAATCATTTTTAAAGAAGACACACTATCAACATAGTGAATGTTTTTTATATTATTAGAATATTTGTTAAGGAAGTAATGAAAACGAAGGAGTTAAGTTCTCGCACACGTCGTCAAGCGATGTTTTAACGTGTCCCAGATCGTTTAGGCTCTCGTCTCACTCATTAAAAAGTGTGTACATTTTCTTTTGAAAATGAGTGTCTACTTTAAGGGTGCAGTGTACAGTGTTGGGATTGGGACGCAGCATACGTGTGTCTGATGAGAAGTAATCTCCTGCTTTTCCTTTCGAGGACGTTGTAAAGTGATGCATTGCTATACCGACTCTGAGCCTCTTTTATCTTCATCAAAAACCTGTGTCTGACATCACGAACACTACATCCATGTTTTATACAGTCAAGGGCTTCTGACCATCTTTTAAAAGGTAACCATATGTGGTTATAAAGGCAACCAAATGTATGCATTTTTAAACAGACTTTAGTTAACATTAACCGTGCTTTGTGACTAAAGCCAATCTTTGTTTAGTTTTATTCAGTCCCAAACCGACTCATAATGTATTTCAGACAAGCTTTTAAAAAAATTCTGTCTAAGCTTTTATGTCAGAAAACATCACACTTTTATATGCTTTTTATTAGCAACATGCTAATGCTAACCAATGAAACTGAAATAAGAAATTCCCTTTCTCACTGAAGGTTTGAACTTTTATACAGAAAATCTATGGAGTCTGAGAGCGAAATCATCTTTTGAGAGCACAAAAAACTTTGCACGCGCACAAATTAAAGTTATTCTCACAAACAAAATGTATTTTGAGCGAGACAAATAATATTTTGAGCGTAAAATCCCTCGTTCATACATGCTCTTGAAAAAACACAGCTACCAATTGACTAAATTCCAGCCAATCAGAGAGGAGTATTTTCTGATTGGTTGGCCTGAAAACCAATCTAAGTTTAAAAAAAGCAAATGGTAGCAAATTCTTGAAGGTAAACAACAAATAATAGTGAGAAATACTTACAGGTAGTGAGTTCTAATTCATCAAACTGCACGGCTAAGATTTTGTTTAATTATAGAATTACAAACGATGTTAATTATTATGTTAATTATTATGTCCATTTCAAAAATCATAATTTCATTTTATTTCTTATATATATATATATATATATATATATATATATATATATATATATATATATATATATATATATATATATACACTATTTTCTGACTCTTGTAGTAATACTTTGTCAACAAAATGTCCTTGAAATTTGTCCTAGCGACCTGAGGGAGGTCCAGCCTGGTGCAAATGCAGCTGTCTCACACGAGTGAAGCCTCTAGATCTCTCTCGAACATGGGCCAGTTCAGAAACTAAATTCCAGGATCTGAAATCTGAATCTGCCTTTGACAGCTTCTCCAGAACCTCTCCTCCCAGAGAGGAGGGACCTAACCCGGAATATGAATCAGAGAGCATCAGTCAAAGCTGTTGGGAGTTTGAGATTTTAGGCATACATGATTGGCTCATTGAGAGACAAAGCTGGTGGGACTTAGGTGTAGGTTTAGGGCTAGTCCCGTGGGCTTTCGATACTCAAATAGTCTCTGAGGAAAAATAGCATGTTAAAAGAACAATTTCGACGTTACTTTGAGGTTTATTTGCATCTGAATTTTTTTTTTTTGCATTTGCATCTGCATCTTTGCCAACCTAAAAAAGAGATTAATTTTAAAAAGGGCAAGGTTGAAAAAGGCCCTCAACCAAACACAAAAGTGTTTGTCCAACAAAGAAGCATTAATAATGCATGTATAATAAATACTGCAAAATGGCACAAAACATGGGTAAATTTGATGCAGTCAAAGTGACATCACTATAAAAATCTACTCATCTTAAAAAATCGTAACTATTCGCTGAACAGCTCTAACCCTGAGAAATGTATTGTAAATAAAGTTCTGAGTGCTTACGTTTTCCAGCTTTTCCTTTATACAGTGCTAACGCTAATGCATCGCTCGCACATGAATGCAGATTCAGTAAACACAGTGATGCGCATGCTACTCTGACACTGGTTTTTGGCTCTTTCAGTCCTTGTTTGTTCCTGTGCTTAGTTCAGTCTTCTCAAGCAGATCACACAAAGGCATAACTCAGTTTCTCACTAAGTCAAACACTGCTAATGCTAAAATTAATCCTGCAATTTGTATTAGGCATTGTGCTGTCACTTTGTTTCAGAATCGGAGCTTCTCCTGAAGTGGAATGCAGTAACAATACACACCAGTAGGGGCACTAGTTAGCCATTAAAGCCTGTATATAACTAAGAGAAGGAGAAAAATATAGTATGGGAGATACTATCTGTACGTCTGTTTCCTCTCGATCTGTAATAGGTTGACTGAACTGCAGTTCCCGGAGCGGCCTCTTGAGGCTGACTTCATAAGTGAGCAGGTTCCTATGTTAAAACCGACCAACCTTGGAGATGATAAAAACATGTTTCCACACCTGTCTCCATTAGGTTTGTTGATTCAGATCACTAGTTTTGACCTTCATGAACTTAAATTAATTATTTTTTTATTACTTTGTTTAAGATATAGTCAAATTTAAACCGTCAACCAATCATACGACCATGTCCCGCTTCTGTGGACGCATTTTTGATTACCGGCTACATCCAGTCTGTGCCTCTTTTAACTCTTCCAGAAACCTATGGGTGACATCACAAACACTCCGTCCATATTCTATACAGTCAATGTGTGAGAGGAAGAAACAGCATGGTGCCTGGAATCCTTTCCCTCCTAGAGTTGGGAAGCAAGTATTTGAAGCTCAAACTTCTGATGTGCCATTTCATTCCTTGCACACGGATTGAAGACACTTTAAGAGGGCTGCTTACAGGACGCTTTGAGGATTATTGAGAAGATCTAGCAACACAATGGACTTTCAAAATGAACATCGTCTATATACCTCACTCAATTAAACAAGTTCACTGGTTTACAACTTAAAAACAGTCCAGTTAGCAGCTGTACAAGGTTTAGTTTGATTTTTATAGCTATCTTATCTGGATATGTGTTATTTCCTCATTGAAACCACACCCCTCGGGCCTTCCCAAGCATCACATCCCTTGCCCTGAATCTTTATCGGTGTGATGTATGCACACTTGTGATGTGATCAGTCAGTCGGAAAGAAAGGCTAACTCCTCTATCTTCCCTCAGCCCTAGCAACAGAAGCAGACCAAACACAGACATGGAGAGAGGGGCAGAGAGATCCCAGGGGATGAAGCCAGACAGGGATAGAAAGCTGGGGATGTCGAGGAAGAAATCTGGGGTAAGAGAGGAGAGGCACCAAGGATTATAAATGAATGAAGAGCTGGAATAGAAGACAAGTGTGTACCTACAAACATGTACAGATGCATTCTTGGTTCATGGGTTCTCCATCAAAAACAGAAGAGGTGTCCTCCAGGTCTAGGTTCAGACATTCCCGGTTAATGTATATTTCTTTGATAATGGAATGCCATCAGATTATAGAGGGCATATGAGGTTTGACTTTTTTTATTTAACAAACATATTCATTTCCTGAGTTTGCTTATATAGAATTAGCCCAGAGACGCAAACAATTTTGTTGAGTCCAAATAAGGGCCTCGGGCAGGAGCACATTTCTAAAATCTACACCAACAACTGTGTGTATCAAGTGATGTTTGTTTCAGTGAAATAAGACTAAAAACTACTCGCTTTCTTCAATGACACACACATACAGATTAAACACACCTTAAAAACTTGTAACTCACTCGTTAACCAAATATAAACTCAAAAAAAACAGTTTTTCCCCTCAATAATCGTCCAGACAACGAGTATTGTATTTTTTCCTGTGTAATAGAATATTTAGTCATTGTAAGTAATTCTCAAATAAGATTGAATTTGTATGTATACTTGGGAGGGAACAGGAAGTGACATAGAGAGGTGGGATTTATACTGAAGGGACTCTCAAGGGTTTAGGGTCTCTCTCTCTCTCTCTCTCTCTCTCTCTCTCTCTCTCTCTCTCTCTCTCTCTCTCTCTCTCTCCCTCTCCTCTCTCCTCCCTCTCCCCCTCCCCTCCCCCTCCCCCTCCCTCTCCTCTCTCTCGCTCTCTCTCTCTCTCTCTCTCTCTCTCTCTCTCTCTCTCTCTCTCTACCTACCTTAGCGAGTGGACATTACTCGTGTCTTTCCTTTTTCTCTTCTTTCCTCTCTCTCCTCTTTCCCTCTTTGCTCCCTCCATGAGGCTCACATTCGTCATTGATATCAAGGTATGAGCTTAATTCATGTTTGGAACAACTAATAAATGCTGTTTGCGATTGTGTTCATAAATCATGTCTGATGAGTATTACAATTCTATTATACCTGTAACTCTCCATAATGCACAGAATAGATTCTATGCACGACTTCTTCCGCTTTCCATGTCCGTTGTACATCAACTACCGGCTTCAATGCAGGAAACCACCATGAGATTTTACCGTTGTATCCTTATCTTGATGAAAAGTATGGAAATAATGGATTGTTTCAATTAAATTAAGAAAAAAAGCCACTCACTTTGACGCTTACTGATTAAACACATCTTCAAAACTCCACGGAAATTCCAGCAGCACCTGATCCTTTGACTAAACTCTCATAGCTCACCCATTAGCCTCACGTAGCTGGACCTTCAGGGAAGGTTTTGGGGGTTTGGGTTACTTTTTTAGGTCAAGACCCTCCCATAAGGCTGTTTGACTAATACGACAAACAACCAATCCAATATTGTTTCCATAGCGTAGTTGAATTGAATTGAATAAGGGCTTTATTGGTTACCACACTGTTACATGCAGCGAAATTGGACCCAGATATAGATATCACATCACAGGAGGACGACAGACAGGTAGGTGAGGTAGCAAACGAAATATGGAAATATACAACAGGAAAGGTGGCTGAAAAAAGTGCCCCTCTCACACTGTACTTCAGTTAGAGCAGTGTGAGAACAGGGGGAAAAAGTCATAGCAACAATAACATTCAACACATTTACATAAACATACAATCGCATCAGGATGGGAACGGGGAAGTGGAGATAGATTCAGTCACAAGCAGCAGACATCCGGATCTGCAGCTGAAGAAAGCGCTATCGATGAACCCTGCCCGCTCAGACTGGGGTGAAAGTTCAGAGCTTCTCGCTATCTTGTTCTCCTGAAGAAGATGTTTTGGCTCCAGCAACAGCCTTGGCCAAGGATGCCCGGAATAAGTCGGAGGTTACCCTCACAACTGACCGACATGCAACAAGTTTGTTATATAAAAAAATCACAGTAGACGAGAGATACTAGAACAAAACAACAATCGCCCCTAAAACACAAAGTCTGACGCTGAGTCTAGATTTTCGAATGTTCTCGATCCACGTTGTTTCTGAGCTGAACAAAAATAAATGTGACACTCGCTACTACCGGAAATATGAAAGTTTAACAAATCAAACCAAGACTTCAGGATTCTTGAAGTGTTTCCAACTTTCCGTACCAATCTCATCAGATGTTTAGCTAGCAGTCCGCCGTGACGTCTGAGTCTGAAACTAAATAAACGGAAGAGGGGAAATGTTAGGGGAGGCACACCATTCGAATGAGTAGTTTTAAAATCATATTTGTTTTCTTATCATAGCACCAATTGATGGTCCTTATGACGTGGAGTAATAAAATCCTCTTTAAATTGTGTTCGCAAGCCATTTTCACAGACTGTTACATGTTCAATCCTTGCTGATCTGAATTTGAAACCGGCTGCAGAATCCCTCTGCTTCAGATAACAGACGCTCTGCAGTCCACTGATTGGCTCGAATAACAGAAACGATAATATCCCTGAAAGTGTGCTTGGATTTTTTTCTGTCTTCTGCGGTTGTTTTTATGGATCCAGTATCGATGGTGCCTGGTATGCTTTTTAAGTTACTATTGAAACAAGGCTGCAGCCACAGCTGCTCCATCAACACTACATTCCCCACAATGCAACAGTAGCCCACAAACTCAAGAATAGATTTTTTTTTCTCAATTTACCGTTTGAAAGCAGTGAAGCTAGGATCATAGAACAGCACAATAATGCTTTTTCAGTTTTTAAAATGTTCAATTTAATTAATGCTTCTATATTTTATTTATATTAAAATAAAATATAAAAGCATAAAAATTAACTATATTCATTTTATATAATTTGTATTAACAATTTGTTATTGAAGGACATTAACTTTTTTTATAATTTCCCTTGGAATTACAGAAAGTGCCATGAAAAATATGGTTTTATTCATTAAGTCGTTAAATAATAAACATAATAATATTAGTCTTGAATATATAGGGTACGTGATAACATTTTAATATAATCCTCTTCAATATCGTTTACATTTTTTTGTCTACATTACATACATATTTTTACCTTTGTTGTTTGAATTTGATAAATAGTATTTAATTTGTAATATTGTAATAAAAAATCTACAAATCAAATGTAATAAGACAAATGTATTCATGTAGTTGAAACAATAATGAAAAAAAACTAAAAATAACTACAAATGAAATAAACAACATGATGTCTGTTCTAAAAAGCAAGACGTGAAAGACTGTAGGTACTAATTGCCTAAAAAATGTAATTGTTGTGCTAAATTTGTTAATAAAAATTTTACTTTTTGTGTGTTTTTTTGTATTGTGTATTTTCTTACTACTATATGTAGTACATTACATAAGTATTGTTTGTTCTAATTATAAAAATGCATGAAAAAGTTCAGTTACAATCAGAATGTCTAGTGGTGAAATTATTAGGGTTAGGGGGGTCCAGGCAAAGTCTTTTCCAGGGCAGCAGTTTGGTCAAATTCATAGCTCCGGGGCCAAGAAGGGGCCCAGAAGACTCCTCAAACTAGAAGTGACGTGTTTTATATCGTAGCGAGAGGACAAGAAGGATGAAATCACCTGTAGACTGTTTGCTAAGTATATGATCGCTCCTCCCGGAATTGCACTTTTGGTCTAAGATTGGTTTAAGATTTAAGATTGGGAGGTCTCTAGCTCGAGCCCCAGACTGAAGTGTCGGCTCCTGTTAGAGAGCGCAGGTGAATGGAGTTATCTCCTCTTCAGGATCCCGCAGGCTCCTGCTCGGTGTCCTCTTGACTCTCACGCGAGCCTGTCTCACACCTCTCTGCTGAGCGCACCAGGCGTCACCCGTTACCTGACCTTTGTGCATTTTCTCTGTTAACGACTAAAAAAAATCTTGGCCGAAAAGTTAATGTAGAACAAATGACTTTTCTGTGTAATCTTTAATTTTATTGTGAATTTTTTGTAGAAAACATGACTACAAACAAGAAAATAATTCCTCACGTTTTATTGTCCGGCGTAGAAGCTCGCAGCGGAGGAGAAGAGAGCGAGCCAGAAATAGAGATGATCAATAAACGCTTCCACGAGAAGATGTTTGAGGACCAAAGGAGGTAAAATATCAATATGACCTTCAAGGTGTGTGAGGGAGTGAAATAGAGCATGTGAATCCGAATCTGTCTGTCTCTCTCTCTTTCTCACTGCTGTCTCTCATTCTTGCGTGATCTCTGACGGTTATCTGTATCTTATTTTCTGTCGCTTTTTTTCCTCTCACTCTATCTCTGTCGTTCTGTGTCTGCTCTAACACTGTCTATCTCTCTGTATATGTCTCTCTCTCAATCTCTCTGTTTCACTGTATGTATGTCTGTCTGTCTGTCTGTCTGTCTGTCTACCTCTCTCTTTCTCACTGATTCAGTCTCTCTCACTCTGTGTCTGTCTCACACTGTCTGGTCTGTTTCTTTTTCAGACTGTCTGTCAGTCTCTATCTCTGAACCTGTCTCACTGTGTCTGTCTTTGTATGTCTGTCTGTCTGTCTATTCATCTCTCTCTAGATCTCTGTTTCACTGTTTGTCTGTCTCCCGCTCTCTCTATCTCACCATCTTTCTGTCTCTTTCTCACTCTCTATATCTGTCTCACTGTTTCTCTCTCACATTGTCTGTTTCTTTTTCAGACTGTCTGTCAGTCTCTATCTCTGAACCTGTCTCACTGTGTCTGTCTATTCATTTCTCTCTAGATCTCTGTTTCACTGTTTGTCTGTCTCCCGCTCTCTCTATCTCACCATCTGTCCATCTCTTTCTCACTCTCTATATCTGTCTAACTGTTTCTCTCTCACATTGTCTGTTCCTTTTTCAGACTGTCTGTCAGTCTCTATCTCTGAACCTGTCGCACTGTGTCTGTCTTTGTATGTCTGTCTGTCTGTTCATCTCTCTCTAGATCTCTGTTTCACTGTTTGTCCGTCTCCCGCTCTCTATCTCACCATCTGTCCGTCTCTTTCTCACTCTCTATATCTGTCTAACTGTTTCTCTCTCACATTGTCTGTTTCTTTTTCAGACTGTCTGTCAGTCTCTATCTCTGAACCTGTCTCACTGTGTCTGTCTTTGTATGTCTGTCTGTATCTCTGTTCATCTCTCTCTAGATCTCTGTTTCACTGTTTGTCTGTCTCCCGCTCTCTCTATCTCACCATCTTTCTGTCTCTTTCTCACCCTCTATATCTGTCTCACTGTTTCTCTCTCACATTGTCTGTTTCTTTTTCAGACTGTCTGTCAGTCTCTATCTCTGAACCTGTCTCACTGTGTCTGTCTATTCATTTCTCTCTAGATCTCTGTTTCACTGTTTGTCTGTCTCCCGCTCTCTATCTCACCATCTGTCCATCTCTTTCTCACTCTCTATATCTGTCTAACTGTTTCTCTCTCACATTGTCTGTTTCTTTTTCAGACTGTCTGTCAGTCTCTATCTCTGAACCTGTCTCACTGTGTCTGTCTATTCATTTCTCTCTAGATCTCTGTTTCACTGTTTGTCTGTCTCCCGCTCTCTCTATCTCACCATCTGTCCATCTCTTTCTCACTCTCTATATCTGTCTAACTGTTTCTCTCTCACATTGTCTGTTTCTTTTTCAGACTGTCTGTCAGTCTCTATCTCTGAACCTGTCTCACTGTGTCTGTCTATTCATTTCTCTCTAGATCTCTGTTTCACTGTTTGTCTGTCTCCCGCTCTCTCTATCTCACCATCTGTCAGTCTCTTTCTCACTCTCTATTTCTGTCTAACTGTTTCTCTTTCATGTTGTCTGTTTCTTTTTCAGACTGTCTGTCAGTCTCTATCTCTGAACCTGTCTCACTGTGTCTGTCTATTCATTTCTCTCTAGATCTCTGTTTCACTGTTTGTCTGTCTCCCGCTCTCTCTATCTCACCATCTGTCCATCTCTTTCTCACTCTCTATATCTGTCTAACTGTTTCTCTCTCACATTGTCTGTTCCTTTTTCAGACTGTCTGTCAGTCTCTATCTCTGAACCTGTCTCACTGTGTCTGTCTTTGTATGTCTGTCTGTATCTCTGTTCATCTCTCTCTAGATCTCTGTTTCACTGTTTGTCTGTCTCCCGCTCTCTATCTCACCATCTGTCCGTCTCTTTCTCACTCTCTATATCTGTCTCACTGTTTCTCTCTCACATTGTCTGTTTCTTTTTCAGACTGTCTGTCAGTCTCTATCTCTGAACCTGTCTCACTGTGTCTGTCTTTGTATGTCTGTCTGTTCATCTCTCTCTAGATCTCTGTTTCACTGTTTGTCTGTCTCCCGCTCTCTATCTCACCATCTGTCCGTCTCTTTCTCACTCTCTATATCTGTCTAACTGTTTCTCTCTCACATTGTCTGTTTCTTTTTCAGACTGTCTGTCAGTCTCTATCTCTGAACCTGTCTCACTGTGTCTGTCTTTGTATGTCTGTCTGTATCTCTGTTCATCTCTCTCTAGATCTCTGTTTCACTGTTTGTCTGTCTCCCGCTCTCTCTATCTCACCATCTGTCCGTCTCTTTCTCACTCTCTATATCTGTCTAACTGTTTCTCTCTCACATTGTCTGTTTCTTTTTCAGACTGTCTGTCAGTCTCTATCTCTGAACCTGTCTCACTGTGTCTGTCTTTGTATGTCTGTCTGTATCTCTGTTCATCTCTCTCTAGATCTCTGTTTCACTGTTTGTCTGTCTCCCGCTCTCTATCTCACCATCTGTCAGTCTCTTTCTCACTCTCTATTTCTGTCTAACTGTTTCTCTTTCATGTTGTCTGTTTCTTTTTCAGACTGTCTGTCAGTCTCTATCTCTGAACCTGTCGCACTGTGTCTGTCTTTGTATGTCTGTCTGTCTGTTCATCTCTCTCTAGATCTCTGTTTCACTGTTTGTCTGTCTCCCGCTCTCTATCTCACCATCTGTCCGTGTCTTTCTCACTCTCTATATCTGTCTAACTGTTTCTCTTTCACATTGTCTGTTTCTTTTTCAGACTGTCTGTCTCTTTTTCAGACTGTCTGTCAGTCTCTAACTTCTCAGTTTGTCTGTCACAGCCTGTGTGTCGTGCCTACTAAAGTGGCCCTCGTCCCTCCTGATTGGCCGTTTCAATGTATTCAGAGATTGAAAGGTCAGGCTCGGAGGGAGTTCAGTTGTACTGTACGCTGGCGTCTCCTGAGAGCGTGTAGTAGCACATGTCAAGTGAATATTGGCTGCCAGCTCATCCTGCGAGTCCTCGTGCCACAACCACTCACAGTCAAGGGCTCTGTGGAAAAACCATTATCAAATATTAATGCCTCCCTGATGGGTAACCCTGCCACACGGTCCTCTCAGAGACCATCGGCCCGGGTAGATTTGGTTTGCTGGGTTTTACCGTAGCTCATTTCATCTACTGTAAGTATAAGTTTGCATCGATTTTAAACAGATACTCATCTGTTTGTGGCTTTGACCTGGAGTGGATTTGCAAAAAATCTAACATGGACCTCTGACTGCTCTGAAGCTCTGACCTCACCGTGGGATCTTAATTACGTTGAACGGGAACGCGGTGTTCCTGTGCTTCAGCAGTAATGACCAGCGTCTGATTCCAAACTGAAAATTTAGACTCAAATGTTGGTTTTGACGTTTGCTAAACATGCGCTGACGCCGCTTTTGAGGGTGAAAAGTATAGACTACAGCAGGGATGTCAGTCAAATATCAGAGGGCCAAAAAAACTAAATTGAGGGCCCTTGTTGCATGAAAATGTGTTGCTTGTGAAGAATTGTGCCGTTGGTTGAAAAAGCCATGAATCCGGCTTTTGTTCACAAGCTCCAGCAAGTTGAAGCCATGTTGAAAAAGTTTTTCTAAGATTGAAATGTATTTTTAGAATTTGAAGGTGAATAAAACAGCATAGCGAGCTGCTATATCGTATATGTCCGCACATGGGTTGCTTTGTGGCGTTATGATTTTTTTTTAGTTTATCAGAGTGATGTTTTTGTTGCATTGGAAGTTCTAATAAGTGAGTTATCTAACGTGATGTTTCTAACGTTACTGTTGCATTGTGGGAAATGTAGAGTTGGTGCATGCAAAACACCTGCGTGTGGCTCAACAATAAATACATTTCCTCCTGGGGTCGTAGATAATACATTCACGGGCCGGATCTGACCGACGGGTCTTATATCTTACAAAAACTCTTTCTATAAGATAAATAGTTTGAATAGACTCTTGAATATAGAGGGGAAAAATGGACGCCACATCCTGGTTTCCTGATGATTGAAAGTGATTGGGATTCTGGCATTAACATGACAGACGATCACAAGAAACAATCACAAGCAGCAGGCGAGTGAAATCAAGTCCGGATCTGAGTCTCAAAGATTTACAGCTGTGCGAGCGAGACCAGGAACGACTTGTTCTTTCCATCTCTAAAGAAATCTATCATCCCTGAATAACAAATATTTCTTGTGTCATGTTTAGCACTGAGCAAATCCTCCTCAGCATTCACCCTTAGGGTTGCTCAAGGAAAAGGGATGCCTCAGGGGCGGTGCTTTTTGTTTTAGGTTTTTTGGGGGGGGAGCTTCGTTCATGACATTTACGTTCTTGCATTTGGCAGAAGCTTTTGTCCAAAGCGACTTACATTAGGGGAGACACGATATTCAATTTGTTACAAAGCCAAAGTCTAACTCAGGTCGATCGCACTCGAAATTGTAGAAAGAAGTAAATAGAAGGGAAGAAATAAAAAAAGAACAGATTTTTTTATTTTAAGATTGTACGTGATCCTTGAAGAGAATAGTTCCTAGTTGTTTTTGGAAAGCTGTTCGTGTCGCTGCTTTCCCGAACGGATCAGAGAGCTTATAATGAACAACTGCACTGCGAAAAATGGAATCCACGGAAAGCGCTAAAAGCTTTCAATTAGATTGAAAAGCTTGATTTTCTTATTTTATTAAGAATTTTCTAGTTTAACCTTTTAGGTTGTAGATTATGTAGCTTATTTTGAGAAAATGTCACTTAAATAGAAGATAGAAGTTGAAGAAACAAAAATGCTTATGATGATCATCTAGAGATGTTTCGCTTAGATGTAAATGGCTGGTTGACCCAAACTCGCCCCTCGAGGCCTGCTAACAACCCTTTAGCTAGGAGACACTGAGCTGAAGCTGTATTTTCGGAAGCCTCTCACTGTCTCAGCTGTCTCACGGACTTCGTGTTGGTATCAAACACTGATTCAAGTCTCAAATTAAAGCTGCGCTCGGTTAAAAGTATCTAAATTAAAGCCATGTTGCACAAAACATGAAAGCTCCTTCTCAAAAATCCATAAAGTCATCACGAACATCTTTAGCAAACCGGACCAGAACAAATGCTAAAGTCCACTTTGTGTAAGAGCGTGTTTTAACCCGTTTCGGAAATTCAGCAGCTTCCGTCTGAGGTACCAGAAATATCATTTTTTCCTTCCAATCAGCCAGATGAGCTCGAGTCAGAGCTCCTGATTAATAACGATAACGTGTTGATCTAAATATTTGCTGCTGACTCATTTCGTGCTCTCAGAGCGACCTTTAATTTTCTCCACTCTGATTCACTTCTCTTCGTTGTTTGGCTTGGATTTTTAGACTGTTTGGTTTGGCTTAAGATTGACTGATTGAAATGTCTTTTTGTGCTCCTCGATGCAAGTTAGTCACGAGAGTTCACCAGAAGACTCCCCTAGATCACTCAATTTCAGCAGCCTCCACAGTTCCAGAGACCATCCGTGCTGGAAGATTTGGTTTTGTTCTTGGTCACAAGTCTTCTGTAACTTTAAGAGAAGTTTATAAAGATAATCATCTGTCTGTGGCTTTGACCTCGAGTGGGTTTGCTCTGTGGCATCGACCTCGGATGCTCACCATGGGATCTCAATTACTTTGAAGGAGAACGCAGTGTTCCTGTGCTTCAGCAGTAATGACCAGTTTTTGATCCAAACTTATTCCAAATTTAGAATTGATTCATGTCAGATTTGAAATCTGTGCTTTTAAGTGAGAGTGAATTCACTTGTATCTCTGAATCACATTAATTTACTGAATCAAGAACTTGAGTCGATTCTTATTTCAGAAGAGCCTTACGCATTAGCTAGGGCCAAACTCTCGCTCCAAACCTAACACAGTTGTTGCCGCGTGTACGTTGCGTTCATTTGATTCTAAGTTGAAAATCAACAATCGAGTAATGAATCCTCCGTTCAGTTTTCGTTCAAACCAGGAAAGTAAAATGACTAAATATGTGAGTTTTACACCATATATTTCCTCTTCCTTTCCATTTCTTTCCTGGCGTATTAGTTCATGTTAAAACTCGTGTTTGCTCTCGATCCAGCCTAATCTGTTTTTATTTGTTCTCCTCATTTAGTTGTTCCAGTTTCGGATCTTTCTTTTCAGACACCCAGAGGATGCTGCTTCTGTAGTTCTCTTATACACGTTTTCTCACTGCAAGTGTTATTCTCCTGACAATTCAAGTATTTATTGGCCAATGTATACAATACTCAAAATATTTTTTAAGTATTATTATTTCAAGTTGTGATGTTGATGAACATCCCAAACGGAACCAATCTGCATCGACTACACTCTGACTGCATTCACAATCCAATCAATAACTTAACAGAATACAAAAGTTTGAAGGTGAAACACAGGATTTAGAGCTTCATATGCCTCCTCTTCCTCTTCCTCTTCACAGAATAAAAGGGTTTTGGTAGAGATCACCGTGACGCTTCTAATAGAGAAACAACGCTCCAAACTACAAGAGCAGCTCTCGACTCGATCAGTTCTATACTAATAATACAATCAAGATTGGATTTGTCGTAAATTATAGGACAATGTTAAACTTATTCAGAACCTGTAGTATTTCTGGAGAGCAGCTTGATGGATGCTCAAACAGCTTTATAATAACCGAGCGGAGCTGAAATTGGAGAACAGTTCTGCTTTATTTACAGAATGAGAGCTTTCTTCGCTGTTTCATGAACGTTTAACAACCGTATGAACCCTGGATTAGTTGATGTGGAACGGTTTGAAGCATTTCGGTTGTTAAATAAACTTTTTTTGTTTTGTTTTAGTTTATCCGTTCAGGATATGTCACAAAATCACCTTACATTGTTACCTTTAACATCAGCTCACAGCTAAATAAGGTATAAATAATGTGCACGAAAGATTAAAATGTGAGGTGTTTTCACGAGAAAAGACAGCCAACCTACTCACAAAGTAAAAAATAATTACTGCATTTTTAGGTTTCAGGTATTATGAGATTTTGATTGCTACACTTATTTTGATCAAATTAATAGAGGAAAATACAAAATAATTTTTTGGAGTGCATTTAGAGCAAAAACAGAGGCAATTGTCAAGTTTATTACACTCAGTAATTAGCAAAAACAAGAATGTCGTCATATACAAGTTCGATTTTCATTTCAGAATCAAGTGTCAATAAACTTATTGGTAACACTACACATTCCCAAAAGTAATTTCAAAAACAAAAAGCAGTTTTTCCTTTTTTTCTTGAATTAAAAAAAGAAAAGAAAAGTCAATGTGTTAATTTTGGATTTGAGAATCCAATGAACAAATGATACTCTGATTAAATGCAATGTTTTTGTGAGTGCAGGAAGAACAAGGACCCAAATGTAGAGTGAGTTCCACAAACAATTATTAAAGAATAACCTCTGTCTATGAATAACCTTAAATGTTTGTGGTGCGCAAAACGAGCTGTGTACCTCCTGTTCTTCTCACTGCCATGCTTCCCCCATGCCCCCTGGTGGATTAATCTTGTTGGCACATAGAAAATTCCCCTATTTCTGAAGGCATCCGGTGGGATGACACGTTTGGCCTGAGACATCCAAAAACACTTTCTTTACATTACTTTATTCGTCATGTTTCTGCTACGATAACTTCCGGTTCAGTCAGCGTATGCATTCGTCACTGAGATGAGCTGCATTAGCTCTGATTGGTTAGTGGGCGGTGCTATGGCGATGGGTGTGGTTACGATCATTGAGCCGTTTTGAGCTCCCAGAAAAATAAAATAGCCCCAAACATACACGAATTTGACTCAGGGCATGATTTTGATGAGGGAACAACACTAAAAGGTGTGTGAAACATCTGAATTGTTGAGTTTGTGTCCCAGAAAATTTCTGGAGAGCAATGGCCCGGAACCACACCGGCCCCAATGATCCACATGACCAACAGTGTCCCCGCTCTGTATATCTCCCTCTCTACTCTAGAACTCTTGTTTCTGATTGACTACAGGTTCATCTTTCCAATCATAGTGGTCCTAGTGTTGGGACGACACGAGCTTTGAAACGCGAGGATGAAGGGTGTATCCTCTAGTAACCTTTTTCACTGTCACTCACGCTCATCTTCTGGCCCGCAGTCAAACAGGAGGGTGTTACACTGATCTGTCTGTTTCACTGAGCGTCTCTCCAATGAGCTCTCGCCAGTTATCCCTGAAAACCATTTCACTCTCCTTACCTCAATGCTGTTAAAACCAGACTGTTCTACCACTAAAGGAAAGGTTTTTTTATTCTAATAAATTGAAGCATCAACTGCTTAGTGTCTATACTTGCACACATCAGTCATCACACAACAGAGTGCTCTAGGTTTTTTAATCCAGGGTTAAAACACAGAATAATGAAGTGTTTATGCATTCCTCTAAAATATTCTCATTCACTAATACTTGTTTTAACATTAAAATCAGAGTATCTTGCTTCATACTCTTCTGAGCATTTAGTGTTTCAGATAAAGAGGAGCAGATAGAAAGAGAGAGTGGGTCAGCATTCAGTCTGGTTTCATAGAATCAGCCACTAATCTATCAGTTAACCAACTTAAACAGGGATGCCGCCCTCTGCTGGTCTGCAAGCAAACTGCACTCTCTTCATCAAACAATGTGTTTTCTCACCTGACTTCACACAGTAATCGTGAAGGCTAAATAAGAACAGAGGGTCTTCCGTAGCTTCTTCTTTCTCCTTGAATGGATCCCTGCGTAAATGATGGACAAACTGAGAGAGTGGATGAAGATAATGAATTTGAGTACATTCTGTGGTGAAAAAAGCACTTTTGGCTAAGATTTTGGAGTTTGTGGGAAGTAAGAATGAACATTTAAAAGCGTCTGCACTAGAGGAGTCATAGATGAACATAAAACTGTGAGATTTATTTATTTTTTGCCATTTGTTCAAAAGACATTGAGTTTTAAAAAGTAGTACACAAGCAAATCCATTTCATTCTTTGGTGAAAAAAAGCACTTTTTGCCTAAGATTTTACAGTTTTGAAAAATATTAATGAAAAATCCAAAGGTTGTGCTCTAAAAAGGAATCATAGATGAACATAAAACTGTGAGATTTATTTATTTTTTGCCATTTGTTCAAAAGACATTGAGTTTTAAAAAGTAGTACACAAGCAAATCCATTTCATTCTTTGGTGAAAAAAGCACTTTTTACCTAAGATTTTACAGTTTTGAAAAATATTAATGAAAAATCCAAAGGTTGTGCTCTAAAAAGGAATCATAGATGAACACAAAACTGTGAGATTTATTTATTTTTTGCCATTTGTTCAAAAGATATTGAGTTTTAAAAAGTAGTACACAAGCAAATCCATTTCATTCTTTGGTGAAAAAAAGCACTTTTTGCCTAAGATTTTACAGTTTTGAAAAATATTAATGAAAAATCCAAAGGTTGTGCTCTAAAAAGGAATCATAGATGAACATAAAACTGTGAGATTTATTTATTTTTTGCCATTTGTTCAAAAGATATTGAGTTTTAAAAAGTAGTACACAAGCAAATCCATTTCATTCTTTGGTGAAAAAAAGCACTTTTTGCCTAAGATTTTACAGTTTTGAAAAATATTAATGAAAAATCCAAAGGTTGTGCTCTAAAAAGGAATCATAGATGAACACAAAACTGTGAGATTTATTTATTTTTTGCCATTTGTTCAAAAGATATTGAGTTTTAAAAAGTAGTACACAAGCAAATCCATTTCATTCTTTGGTGACAAAAAGCACTTTTTGCCTAAGATTTTACAGTTTTGAAAAATATTAATGAAAAATCCAAAGGTTGTGCTCTAAAAAGGAATCATAGATGAACATAAAACTGTGAGATTTATTTATTTTTTGCCATTTGTTCAAAAGATATTGAGTTTTAAAAAGTAGTACACAAGCAATTCCATTTCATTCTTTGGTGAAAAAAAGCACTTTTTGCCTAAGATTTTACAGTTTAGAAAAATATTAATGAAAAATCCAAAGGTTGTGCTCTAAAAAGGAATCATAGATGAACACAAAACTGTGAGATTTATTTATTTTTTGCCATTTGTTCAAAAGATATTGAGTTTTAAAAAGTAGTACACAAGCAATTCCATTTCATTCTTTGGTGAAAAAAAGCACTTTGTGAGTTTTATTAAGTTGGTCCGTTTGTTGAAGTTAAGCTTTAAAATGTGGTATATGAGCAGAAAATACCACATTTTCAGTGGTGAAAAAAGCACATTCTCCCCATGATTTCGGATAATATTAATGGAAAAGGTTGTGCACTAAAGAGGAGTCACAGATTAACATACAACTGTTTTGTCATTTTGTTCAAAAGCTATTGAAATCAACATTTTTTTGACAGTCCTTAAATAATGTAAAAAGGTCCGAGAGCAAGCCAGTTGAGTTGACTGCGGTGTAATCCAGGATTATCGTCGGAGTCTCACATCTCTTGCTGTGTGCCCTGTGAGATGAAGGGTTGTAATCCAGCAAAGAGCACATATCACTCCTGAGACTGTCTCACTCTCCACCTGGCTTCCTGTGACCACAGACGGGTGAGTCTTTTAGGGTGAGAGTCTGTCTGTGTGTTTCAGCACACCTGCCTGTGTATCTCTGTGCATGCACTGTATTACCTTGCAGCATTATTGAGTGTGTATGTCAGTCGTTATCTTTATATATCTGATGAACTGTCCATTCGTCTATATTGTTTTGAGTGACTAATTTTACTTCTCTGTACTCATGTTTGTCTGTCGGTGTACAAGATACATAACTTTTTTAAAAATACAGTTTTTATTGGCTTTATTGACAATTTTACAACGCCATAAATAAGGTTTCCACTCCTATAGTTGTGCTGGACAACTGTTTTGAACTGATTCCTGTTTTGAAGCAGGTTAAATGTCACCACACATCTACGTGAACGTAAATTCTGCACCAGCTGCTCTGCAGGGGACTTTCTCTGTTGATGCAATGATGCTCTTTGTCCTTGGATGGCGCTTTTTTTGTAGTCTTTATGGGACTTCTCGAACAACTCTGGATACTCGGACACCAACATGATGAGCTTTTCACTATCCATTCTCTTCCCTAAACTTCGTCTGCTCTATTTCCTTTCATGAGTTGATGTGAGTGTGTAGCAAGCGCCACCCAGTGGCTCAATCAAGTCTCGAAAGTACTCTGACCAAGCCAGCTTTCAAGTCATTTTGCACTGATTATATGCGTAGGTGTGTGGTGGCTTTAAGAGTCTGGGAGTCATTCTGGACCAGATGATGATGTCACAGCACAAAGTTTTTGGCATTGACCATTAAAAAAGTTAAAACCAGACATGTGAGCATATAGGCTAAGGCTAGCAAAAGTTATGAGAACTTTCTAAATGTATTTTACATTTTTTTAACACAAGGTAGAGCTGCTACAGAGATTTTTGAATACCACCGGGGCATTAAGACAAACATGTGTGTCAAGTTTCGGAATTCAGGGTTACGGCT
Source organism: Danionella dracula (assembly GCA_900490495.1). Taxonomy (NCBI): domain Eukaryota; kingdom Metazoa; phylum Chordata; class Actinopteri; order Cypriniformes; family Danionidae; genus Danionella; species Danionella dracula. The sequence continues at coordinate 2,465,307 of UELW01000034.1, forward strand.
TTATGAATATAGAGCAGCTTTTCAGTTTGTTCAATATTGCTGACATGCAAAAGGGCTCACCTCGTGTAATTGAACATGTCCTGACCTTTTACTGTTTATAACATGAAAGTACTATGTATGACGTCAGAAATAGGTTTCATATGTGGGGTAAAGGGGGCACAGAATGGGCGTAGCCAGCCATCGTCCACAAATGGGTCCAGAGAGGTGGGACATAGCACATGGGTCCACTGACAGGCATAGCACAGACGTCTGATTGGCTGAAGGTTTCAAAATTTATTCATTTTAAACAAACAATGAAAAAAATAATTCACCCCCCTCAGAGTTTTCATGAAGAACAAAACTAGCGATCTGAATAAAAAAAAACATTGCGGCACCATAGATTTTAACTCTGAAGTTTTAACATGGGAGTGAATGAGAACAAGCTCACTTCTGACCTCAGAGGCTGGTCGAGGTACTACAGTTCAGCCACTTCCTAATGCACATCCGCAGGTAGAGCAGGAGATTGCCTCTTGGTCCTGACACAGCATGATGGTCCGAGCATATTGAGACCAATTTTATGTTGTTGTTGTTTTTTTGCATCTAGACAAGTTTGATGCTAATATGTGTTGGCAAGATAAAGCAAAACAAAAAATGGCAAGTTTTCTGAAAATGTAATTGCGTTTTCTTTATAACCTTTGGTCTGCAGGGAATTTTGTCTGCAGTGCATTTGCACCAGCACAAGCCATGGAATCGGAGGGGAACAGGAATTTTGTATTTGCGACATACGGTTCAATAGTGTTGACCAAAAACACAAGTGAAACTTTTGACAAGCGGTGGTGCTATGGAGTTTGAAAATTGAAATTTTTCTCCAGTACACCTTAAAACCCCTTTATTCTTTATTCTCATGTGCCAAACTTGCCAACTTTCTAAGTGGTTCACACGGCTTCAGTGCCAGAAAAAAAACGACCAGAATGGTTACATTAGGACCATTGCAGTTTCTGTGCTTGGCCCCTAAATAAGGCAGCTTCGTTGTCATGGTTACAGAAGTATTTATTAACATCACATAATCTAGAGGTAAGTGCATTATTTAGTGAATTAAAAATTTGTGTTGAGCCAATTAAAAACTATTCATTAAGTCAATTTTACTCAATTTGTTTTCTTTAGAGTTGATGTTGATCAATCCCCATCTGTCAGGATTCATATTTTTTTATATCTATAATCTCAAACTTGTAGTCCAAATTGTGTACTTTATCAAATAACAAAATCATTAGGTCCCTATTGGTCAATTTTTCTTGTTCGGTGGTGAACCAGGACTGCTGTTTCTTTGAAACCCGACTCTTTATCGTCCTTGGTTACATGATCTGAGAGGCTCGGGTGAACCGTGGCGGCACACCTGACTCCAACCTGAGATGAGAACAAACTGAGTCAGGAACGCTGAGCATGGTGAGTCCCACTAGTGTACAATTCCATAGATTGAAGGGAATGGTAACGTACAGTAAAAGTTAGCCTACCTTCAGCACAGAAGTTGTAGTTGTTGGCTTTTGGGACATTTTTAAGCATTGTGTTCTTGTGTTGAGTGAAAGGGGCCATTCATGAACTCTTTATCGTGTTGTAGTTATGTTCCCTCATCAGAGATGTGCCTGAAGTTGTATTTAGAGTCAATTGTGCGTGTTTTTGTAACCCTAAAATGATTTCCAAATTAACTGAGTCAATGGTTTCCTGCCCTGCTCACGAATCAATCAGATTAGATTCTCACGTCTCAGTGTTTACATCATGGAATGGAATTTCAGAAATGCAATTTTGTGAAATTGGTTTTAGGATGAGAGTCATACAATTGGCGATTGGTTTCAGCTGTTGTTGGTTAACACCAATTTTATTAGTATTTAAACAATTTTTTTTATTTGATGATTAAAGCAAAAACCCACCACAACTCCTTTCACCTCTAATATCTTTGCCTTCCTCGAACAGCTCGCCCAGTATGCTTCCTGTTACTCACCACAAATGATTGCGACTGGCCAATGTTATGTATGTAAACTTGTGAAATGTATAAAACATGGACGCTGTGTCCATGACGTCACCCATAGGTTTTGTATAAAGGGTAAAGAAGGCTTCGAATGGGTGTAGCCAGGCATCACCATCAGGGAAGTGCGTTATTTCCAGGTAATCGAAAAAGATGGAGGTTGTGGGTGTAGCTAAAATACCAGAGTGGCTGAAGATTTAAATCTCTAAAGCAGAGGTATCCAAAGTTTGGTCCTGGAGGGCCAGAGCCCTGCAAATTTTTGGTTCAACCTTCATGAAACACACCTGTGGCACTAATTATGGTCCTCTGATTGGCTGAAGTAGAGTAGTATGCATACTACAGGAAGGTTGCAACTAAAATGTGCAGGACAGTGGCTCTCTAGGATCGACTTTGGACACCCCTGCTCTAATGCATTATTAAACACAATCTCAAGGTTTCTGAGAGCAGAAAGTTTCCAGACAATCTGTTTGTGAAATATCCCGGGGCATCATGAGTACTCTGAGAATAACCATTTTGAGACAATTTCCATATGTAGATCTATGAACAATTCAGGGAACGTCTGGGGTTGACAGCTTTTTTTGGTTAAGACCCACCCATGAGGTTGTGTGACTGATATGAAAAACAACCAATCTCATGTAGTTTTGCATAGCGTCATGTTTTGGAGCGCGGAAATGTTCCCACAACAATAGTCTCACGTAGCTAGCGAATCCAATATTTAGTGGGTGTTTAAAATCACACATTTTCAAAACACACTATGGGTATTTGGTCATTTCGGCTGTACGCTTTCACATAAATTCTGGGTGGAGCGAAAATAAATGTGGCACTTGCTACTACCGAAAATCCAGAAAAGTTTAAGCGACTTCGAGATTCTTGAAGTGTTTCTGTAGCAAACTCATCAGATGTTTAGCTAGCGTTCCTCTCTCTCTGTTGAATCAAGACTCGGGTTACCGGTGAAAATGTGTAGAATAAAAACATACAGTCAAGAGGGAGGGGCGGTTTCAGCACACTGGCAGGGCGAGTAATTTCATGTAGCATATCACACCATAAATAAATAATAAAATAAGAAAAATTGCATGAGAGAAAGTGTTGTAAATATGAGGGGTTTTTTTTACTTGTTTGAAAAAAGGTGGAGAAAAAATGTGGAATATAATTTTTTATAGTTGAAAAAACAATACCAGTAGGGAATGTTCTGGGAACATATTTTTAGGTTCTCCAAAATAACTAAGAGAAGCTAAAACAGAACATTAAGGGATTGATTGAGTTTGCTGGGTTGTCAATGGTGATGCTTTGAAATGAAAGTAATTGAATTGAATTGAATTACACTTTTAAAGGTGGCCGAAGCCCCTCAGCGACCCACGCTACAAACTTGCGGTTCCTCTCGTACTGAACAGGATTACTGTTGCAACAACAAGGCATCAGTAGCGTAAAACCATCCTATCTAACGACGGTCTAAAGCCAGCTCATGGTCCCTGTTAGTGGGTGAACAATTCAACACTTGGGGAATTCAAGTGGATTCTTGGTGACATAAGTGGTGATAACAGTCAAATCCAGGTTGAATTTGTTAGTTTAGACGAAACAAAGGGCCGATTTGGGATCCAGAAGAACCTAAAGAGCCGTCTCTTCATTGGGAGCTGATCCTTAAATGAGCCCATCTGTAACAAAAAAAAATTAAGCCGTCAGTGCAAGCAACATAAGTACGGTAGAATAAGTAAAGTGTACCATGACTAACAAAACAATTACCATAAGGCTATGAGGTAGAATATTGTAAAGGACTGATTATATGTACATGTATATGTGCTTCACCAGAAGAGAAAGCTGCGGAAGGTAAGAATTATCTTCAGGAGGACACATCTAACGTTTTTATTATGGCGGAATGCAGCTCGTATGTTTTTCCCAGAGCTTTAGATCTAATCCCACTTTCCCTATCCCTCTTTCTCGCCTGAAGATGGATGCAGAGCTCAGGCGAGGGTTTTCCAGAGTTATCGCTCTGCTAAAATCCCAAACAGAGAGAATTAAGCTGGTTTTAACCTCTGCTCTCTGAATCCTGTATTTGCTTGTAGATGGAGGGATGTATAGATTGATGGTGTAAGTAGAAACTGCGCTCATGGATGAGATTTAGTAGTGCTGGAAGAGATTACGTGCTTGAATGTATAAAACAGGGAAAGGGAGAAAACACCATGCATTATGTCATGAGATCATTACTCTGATGTGTTAAACCCAGCGGTGGAGACTGGCCTTTCAAAGCTTGCTTTAGATTACGTGTCGAGATAAAATAAACCAGTATCAAATGATCCGGTGCTGGATCCTGAACTCTCAAATAGCGGGAGCTCATGGATTGAATTTAAATCAACTGTAGTCAGTATTTAGCGTTACTTCAAAGCAATTATAAAAGAGAGGGGCCATGTGAAGAGTTAGTGAATCTGACACATTCAGATTAGACAGTTTTATGAAAAAATATAATTAAATATGAAAAGTATAGGTTAGGGCTCTCATTTAAACATGATATTTAAAAACTCGACTATTCAGACATTTCTCTCATGTTTTAGTGTTGTCCCCTCATCAAAAACATGCATCGAGTCATATTCAGAGTGGTTCATGCATGTTTGTGTACCCCTAATTCTTTTTCTGGGAGCTTAAAATGCCGTGATGGTTGGAGCCATGCCCACTAACCAATCCGATGAAGCCATAATGCAGCTCATCTCAATGAAGAACGTATGTACTAATTGACCCGGAAGTGTAAGAGTAGCAGACCCATATTTGAATAAACAATGAAAAGAAAGTGTTTTTGGACGTAGAAGTTAGCATGATGAAGCTGGACATACATGTAGATTGTTCTCTTTGACAAAAAAAAAAAAAGATTTGTTGTGAAGACAATTTAAAGGGATTCTTAGCAGCAGACTGGAAATAATTTGGTAACACTTTAGTTTAGTTAGAACTCTCTTTTTATGTCAGAGTTGGCCAGCCAGCACTCTCCAAACTACACTGGTATAGCAGCTAGGCTCCTGACTAGAACATGCAGACAAGAGCACATCACTCCTGTCCTCCACTCTCTCCACTGACTGCTTTTTTGCTTGCATGTTGATTTTAACACTTTAATGATTGTTTTTAAATCCTTAAATGGTCTGGCACCTCCATATATAACCAAACTCTTCATTGAGCCCAACGCTTCACAAACGCTCTGATCATCCAGTCAGACTCTGTTAATGTTCCCTAGGTCACAGCTAAAATGCTAGGGTGACTGCCTCTTCTCAGTGGCTGCCTCTGGCATCCACTCATGTATTTATATTGTTGGTACACCGACAATCCAACAATTTCTGATGAATATTATCATCTTTTGGTGGCAAAAACACTTTTGATGCGTGACATCCACAAACACTGTTTCTTTTCATTTTTTATCGATATGGTTCTGCTACGGTTTACTTCCGGGTCAGTCAGCAGGTACATTCTTCATTGAGATGAGCTGCATTAGCTCTTCATATGATTGGTCAGTGGGCGGTTCTATGATCAGTGGGGCATGGCTGCGGCCATTGAGCTGTTTTGAGCTCCCAGAGCAAAGAAAATAGGATTACACAAACATGCATGAACCAATCTGAATATGACTTTTCTAAAACATGCAAAAAGAATGTCTGAAAAGATGAGTTTACTTAATTTGCCAGTTTTAACAATTCTTCATTCAGATACCTTTACTTTGTGTCATGTTTTCCATAGTTAAAGCCACAAAGTTAAATACCAGCACCTGGGAGATGATACATTTTGCTCTCCTGCTGCGTCTGGCCCCTCTGTGAACAGAGTGAAATATTAATGTCATTGCTTCTTTCTGCACCAACAGCTGCTCCTGTACAATAGCCTTGTACAATGTACACAGACACACTCCTCCGGCTGCAGCTCCGATGATGGACGCCAGACTCCGGTAAGAGCGGCTGCGGCTTATGCTTTGTGTTTTGGACCGTGTGATAACTTTTTAAAGGTGAAGTAAATGCTAGAACAGGGTGCTACTAGGCTATCAATGAAGCCAGAACCTTGGCATTGTTTCCAGTTCCCTTAAACTCTTGTAACAATTCAAGCCAGGTTGAAGTTTCAGGTAGTTTCAAATCAATTCTAGAGGAATTCTAGAGACATTAGTCCAGTTTAAACTGTTTCTAAAAAGTGTTGGTGTTAAATGGGTTGTGTAAAATAGCTTAAGAACGTATTTGGACTTCCCTTCTCTCTTTTTAAAATAAATTTCTGGGCATTTATATTTAGATGTTGAACAGAACAGAGCAGGCTGGAAGTTCATCGGTATGAGCTGGACTTTGTAGATAGAACCTTTGTGGGGGTGTTAATAGAAAATATATGTTAATAACTTTGTTAAACATAACACAAAATATCAATAAGATCTCAAAGAGTCAAAAAATTTCAATTACTCAATTTTAATCAAAACGTCAGAACGGTGGAGACAAAGGACTCAAAATGGAATTGAATTTGGTTTGTTGGTGTCCTTGATGCTAACGCTAGTGTACATCAGTGCTGACTCTAACAAGTGTTCAAAGATCATTAACTCTCCTCTCATCTTTTTTCAACCAAAAAATGTTAGATTTTCAGCTTTGCAAACGTGTGACATTGAGATTATGTGGATATTCGGTGTAGGGACATTATAAGGCTTACGCTCAGACTTTAAACGGTATTAAAGATGGACGTAGAAATCTTGGATGTTTTCTAATGACGAGTGGGTGTAGCCAGTCATCACCACTCATGAGATAATGTATATTTGTTAGAAAGCAAGTACATTTGGTGGTAGAAGTTAAACATTCGTTAAAAAGTAGACATTTAATTGAATTTATTCCCCTCTGAGATGCTACTGCTGAAAATCTACAAGAAGAATTTATTTAGGTTATTTGAGCTCTTTCATTGAGCACATGAAGGATCCTGTGTGAGTGACGAGACATGTTTTAGCTGAAATGTAACTACATTTTAGTGTTTCTGTACCAAGTCTTTCAGTATTTTTTTTCTGTAACTTAGCTTAGCTAATCCATATAAAATTACAAAGCTTGTTATGGCCCTCATTGCAACCATTTTAAAAGCTACAAAGTAACGATCATATTTTCCATTTGAGTACGGATGTACAGTGCTTAGCATTAATAAGTATATCCCCTTTATATTGTTTGAATTGAATCAGCAGCTCAAAGATCAATTTTCAAACTTTTCACAAGGCTTAGAGTTTTATTGAACACTTATATAACTCCAGAACATGTAATTAAGGTTAATATTCAAACTTAGATCCCAAAATCTTATGCTATTTTTTACTAGTCCGGTTTTACTGAAATTGATAGAAGCAAAAACGAATAACCCATGCAACATAAACTTGATTCTTTATGACCATCGTGGTGTTAAGAACAGCATTAACTCTTTTATGAATGGAATGAACAAGTTGGAGACATACTGCAACATCTCTCCTTTTGCATTTTTTCAAGAATAACCTCTTTTCGAGTCTGGAGTCTGGATGAAGAGTGATGCTCAGCTTCAGAATTCACTCAGGTGTTCAGTACTCTCACTCAATACTTCAGAATTGTAGGAGTAGCTTTAGATGGGTTTTGGGTCATTGTGTTGGAAAAGCTGTCAGCATTTTCTCTTTTAGTATAGAGGAGTGTACTGTTGAGTTCATGGTTTTATCAAGGAAATTCAGCTCCCCAAACATCTGCCGAACTCATGCAGCCCCACATATGAACACTGCCCCCACCATGTTTCACTGTAGGCACCTGCATTATTCTTTGATATCCTCACACGTATGTCTCCCCAGGAGTCTTCCTCTTCATCTTTTCAGCATGAGCTCTAGCAAGTTCTAGATGTGCTTTTTTGTGCATGGGGTTTAGAAGAGGTTTTCTTCATGGATGATACACATGCATGCCATTCCTCTGAAGTGAGCACCGTATGGTGTAACAGGAAACGCTCACTCCAGTTTGGCTTTCTATTGCTTTAGCTAACTGCAGTGAACTTGCATGGTGGTTTTCTTCAACCCTTATCATCAGAAGATGTTTCTGCCATGATGTTAACTTCCATGGACAGCTTGGACATCTCTGTAAGATGGTTCCACTTCCATCTTTCTTAACATTTTGGCCCACTTGCCAGTATTTTGACTAATATGTAAAGCTTTGCTGATCTTCTGTAGCTTTTGTGTTTTGTGTTTTTGTGATAATAATTTTTTTCCTTTTCATATTTTGTGACATTTCTCTTCCATGGGGAACCATTTCTGACTGCAGGAAATGGGAGGGGCTTGTCTTTGTCAATGTCCTTTTAGTCACCTGTCTGCTGGACACCTCTTAAATAATTCATCAAACTCCCATGTTGTTGAATGCCAGTTCAGTTGAATTTTGTAGTGTTACGTGTGGCTTTTCCTGTAAGACTATAATTGTGATGTACTCATTTATGCAACATTGCCTTGAATAAATTGGTTAGGGAAATCCCTTTTTTGTGTCTGTGCAAATCAACAAATCTTGTTTTCTAATTCATACCGAGCGCTTGCAATACTATAAAATCTCTCTCCATTCCTTCCTAGAAGCTCCAGGATGCTCTTCATATTCATCATGGTTCCCCTGATGTCGGAGGTCAGCGCCATCTCCACCAGCCTCAACTTTAGCTGTGACTGCGAATGCCACGAGGAACTCAAAACCGCTAACTGCACCAACAACCATTTCACCAAGTTACCTGTGGCCCTTCCACCATTCACCGAACATCTGGACCTGTCTCACAACCAACTGAGCATCATTCATCACAGAGCTTTCCAACGGACACGAAGACTTCGCCTCCTGCTCCTCAACGACAATGTGATTAGCATAATAGCTGACGGAGCCTTCTCACTACTCGAGGCTTTGCTAAGGTTAGACTTGAGCCGAAATCGAATTTCATCTCTCAATGAAGGATTCTCTCTGGGTCTCGTTTCACTTCGAGATCTGTCTTTGGTTGAAAACCAGCTGACCACACTGGATAGTAGCTGCTTTGTCCACTTGGACTCATTGCTGAGACTCAACCTTAGCCATAATGCTGTCAGAACCATCAGAACGAGGGCCTTTGCGTCTATGAGCACGCTGCGCCAGATGCAACTTGACTGGAACAATATAACGGATCTCAAAAACGGGATCTTCTCCATGCTTAGGAATTTGGAAGTGTTAAATTTGCATCATAATCAAATTCATTCTCTGGATGTTGGAGTGCTTTCTCCGTTGACTAGTCTTGCCCTGCTGGATCTCACCAATAACAACCTCTGCACAATTCAATTCAAGACCTTTTTGAGTCTGAACACTTACAGCACTCATATACTGCTCCAAGGGAACCCATGGAGGTGTGACTGTGATATTCAGAGAGTCTTCAAGAAGCTGTGTAACGTCAAACGACTCTTCCTGGACGATTACGACAACCTCACCTGCCACTTTGATGAGTTTCATGGAAACTACACTGTAGATTTTAAAGGTGTTGAGCTCTGTGTTGCAGAAATGGTTACGGTTTTGGTCATCACAATCACTGTGGTGATCACAGTCGTGGCAGCGATTGTAATGGCGGAGAAGAAAAGAAAAAAGAGAAACAAGGAAAAGCATTGGACGGAAGTCAATGAATTATCTTGTGCTCAACAAGACTGAATACAGGATGTAAATACTTAGTATTTGTGTATTAGCATACCTGCTAGTGGCTAAGCATTTACTTCAGGTATGGTTGGTGTTTGTTTGTCTGTAACTAACACGAATGGTGCTCACAGAGGGAACACTGTGTAGTCTAAACAACTTTATTTTTATATTTTGAATTTAAGTTAAACTGGTTTAAACAAAGTTGCTTAAGTCATATCTGTTTATTCTGACTGTGTTTTTGTCTACGATTGCTAAAGGGACCTACAGAAAGTATATCTGATTTTAAAGTGTAAAATTTGGATTGCTTAAACGTGTGTGTGTACATTAGGTGTTTGTGAAGATAGTACCCAGAAAGTAGATCCAAGAACAAATCTTATACTTCATTTATTCTTAATTGTTCTAATCCAACTCGGTTTTCATATTACAAACAATAAACACAAGATGGGGCTAAATCTCTTTTATTGGGTTTGCTCTATTGAGATAAAGGAGTTGGAAGAGGAAGCCTGAGTACCTTTTGTACATAAAGCAGCGATCAAGACTATTTGGAATTATTCAAATTAAAAGCTAAGTTAGTTATTCTTGTCGCATCACAAAGAGTTTCAAATTCCATTCGTTAATAATAGCTAACATGCTAGCAGCTAAAAAGATGCTAATGTTCCGATGATGTCGTCGCGCTACGTGCACTCGCGATATAACTATAACGGTTTATACTTGTTTATAGAATACGTGCTGTACAGAATGAATGAAACGTTTAACAACTATGACTCTGACTAGTTTAATCTGCTTAATATTTACACTACAATCCTCACTATTGGATGACTTTCTCGTGACGTCACCACGCAACCTAATATTCAGATCTCCTCGGTGACGTGCAACGTCAGCAGCTTATTATTATTCATGAGGTAAGCGGAGGTCGGTCTGTGCACAGGTGAACTCTGGAGAAACGCCGCAAAACCGCCAAAATGACTTAAAACAAAAGGATAAACCCCCTTTTAACTTACAGGAAAACATGTGACCCTCATATGGATATAGAAAATACAAATATACGCTAGAAATGGAGGGAAATCGACAGCATCGTCATCAAAAGTAATTTGTTTCGAAGTAGCCGACGGACTCACCTGTCACTTCCGAGACTGCAGGTAAGAACACAACAATAGATGTTTTATTGTGCTGACGTTTAGCAAATGTTTAGTTTAGTTAACGTAGACCTAGGTGTGTCATTCCTTCTGTTCTAAAATAAATATAACATTTCGTGACTTCCTGTAACGTTAGGCATATCATTGAGTCGTACGTCACAACACAACACAAAACAAACTAATTAACGTTAACGCTTGTCAATAAAGAAACCGAAATGATTCACTCATTGCAGACAATGGTTGTACTATTTTTAAAAAACACCAAAATAAAGGAAGTTGAGAGACTTCCGTGTGCTGTTTTAGACAGGCAGGCGATGAACGCCTATGAAAATTGGATTTAAGATGTCATTGATACTTTTCTGATATAATTATTACAATATGTAGATAAAACAATAATAATACATAATTCTGTGGAAATAACACAGTGTGTCAGTGTGTGATGTTTGCCTTATCAGCATTTATCATTTCCTCTGCTCTGTTTTCATTAAATTACCTCAAACTCCAAAAACTTATTGTTTGAAAATATGATTATTAAATACACGAGAAATTTTTCATTTTGCCTTATCATGTTAATAAAACGTTGTTTTACCAGCCTTTCTGTTTTAGTAAAAAAAATGTTTATAGATAACCACATCTTTAAATATCTGCACATCTGAATATGTTAAAGCCATTTATGACTGGAGTAGCTTATATAAAAGCTCTCCATTCTTCACTGTGCCTGCTTTGTTTGGTGCTTCTTTTGATTATAAACCTACTCGCAGACTGTCAGAAAAGGTCACATGATATAGTATAAAAATATGTTGTGGAGCAAATTTAGCGCTTAAATGATTTACAAATTTAAATCAAGTTTTGTGAATTGTAAATGTAAAATTTTTTACATTCCGAAAAAAAAAAACGATTTGTGCACAAACCCTGAATTAAATCTAGAAAAAATGTAACACTCACATTTACAAGTACAATTAAACTGTTTAATGTATAAAACATTTACTAAATGTGCTACATATTGGGTCCTTCCATTGAAAATTAAAAAGTGAATGGAGACATTCAAATCCACTTACTGGTCAGTATGTTCTACTTCAAAGTCTGTAAAAACCAGTAAGCAAAAACAATTCTGGATGGTTTTCTATGGCTCTGTTTACACCTACACGGTTTTACTTGGTTATGCTGTGCGTCCACCTGGAACTGGGGGATCGATTTCTCTGTATCCAAGTTATTTTGGAAACACAGTCAAGAGTAATTTTATTCAAAGTGATCAGGATACTACTGATTTTAAATGCTGCTAAGGAAGTCTGAAAAGCCTCAGCTCAGAGCTGAAAGCTTCTCATTGATTGATTTGGCTTCAATGGGTGAAGAGTCTGCTGCTCTCCACTGGGTAAATTTAGTCAGTGCAGCGTTTCGTATGGACCCAGTTTTTTTTTTTTTTTTTTTTTTTATACCTGTGCTCGTGTTGATGTGATTTTTTGAGTGAGAAAAAACTTTTAAACAATAACCGGGTACGTGTGGACAGGGCCTACATCAGATGAAACAGTAACACACCAGACCCAACAACGTTGGAGCTGATTGGTCACATGATGAATCCAATTTGGCTGATTTCGTACGATAGGACGCAACTCACTGACCAACCATTTTGACTTTTGTTTAAATCACAAAGCAAAATTAGAAATGAACTAGGATGCTGTGACATTGCAACAGCAACGCAGAGAGTGTGTGTTGATACTAGCCTCTTGTGGCCAATCAAGGAATTGTAATTTCAGTTACTTCTTCAATCACTTCACACAGAGTTGTATAAATTATCAGTTCTTGGTAGTTTAAAAAAACAACTTTTAGAGTTTTAGAAATGTAAAGATGTACGGTTTTAATATGGATGTTACATTTTAAATAGAAACACCTACCATCCCTGCAAAGATGGCAGACGACCGTGTGGCGATCTTAACCGAAGACGAAGAGGAGCTGAAGAGGAGACACCTCGAGCGTTTCGACCGTCTGTCTCTTGAGATTCGACCTGAACAGCCTCGTCAGCCTCCTGAAGACGATGCTCCTACCGACTCCACTCCAGCTCCGGCTCCACAGCTTGACATGAGCTGCTGTGAAAGATTGCTCCTCCGAGTCAACCGTCACCTGCTTGTGTCAAAAGTGTTTTATTTTTTCTTCTATGCTGCGTATGGCTCTCTCCACCCTCTTCTGGCTCTGTACTACAAGCAGCTAGGGATGAATCCCACCCAAAGCGGGCTTCTGGTGGGAATCCGTTACTTCATAGAGTTCTGCAGCGCACCATTTTGGGGAATTGTTGCTGACCGCTTCCGGAAGGGGAAAGCAGTTTTGTTGTTTTCTATGTTTTGTTGGCTGCTTTTCAATTCTGGAATTGGCTTTGTAAAACCGGCTAAAATGTCCTGTGAGGAGGAGATCCTCCCGAAGACCACTACTCTGGGACCCACGGTCCACCCGACTACATCTAACAACACCATTTTTCTAAACACCAGCTCCAATCAGATGAGGCGGCGCAGGGATCTGATTGGACAAGGCCTCCTCTTGTCTGTTTGGTCTTCAGACGTCGTCTCAGTACACAGATTCAAACGAGAGTCCAACTTGAGTTTCACCATGCCACCGAATTCTACACATGTTCCGACTGCTCCAAGCACATCCATCTCAACTACAACTCCTAGCAGCACCAACACCTCGTCCGCTCACAGTACTACAACCAAACCAAAGCCGCCAAGTCCCGCCTACAACATCGACCAGGTTAATGCCATCTTTCTGCTGATTCTGCTCGTCATCATAGTTGGCGAGTTCTTCAGTGCGCCGGCCATTACGATCGTGGACACGGTAAGACATTCTTTACACTTAATTTTGTGAAGTCCTAAATGGGACTTCATGATTTATAAACTGTTTATGGTGGTTAAGTTGCAAGGAGAGGACTTTATGGCTTTACAGATTATTCTTGTTTTGTTGTTTTGGTCATGCTTTTCAGGAAGATATTTTAAAATGTTTCCTTATGTGTAACTCTGAAGGAGAACGAAGCTAATCAGAAGATTCCGTTAGCGAAGCTGGCGCCAACTTTGTTGTTCTCACTTCTCCGAGCTCTTTTTGATTAAGGGAAGATGCTCGGCGCGAACCATCTCTGCAGATTCAAACCATTCTTTTCTGGAGTTTTACTGAAAATATTCGAAGAATAGGTATAAGAAGGTCCTAATGTTTAATGATTAAAATAATAGTAAATACAACATGAAGAATGTTGCCACTTACGCTCACTTCTTGTGGAGCAGATCATCTGCAAAAATGCTCTCCCAACCAAACAGACCGTGTCAAATTTTTTAAATTGTCAAATCAACTATGAACTGGAGACAAAGGTTTTCTCTCATTTTAGACTCCGATTGCCAAATCACACCTCTACATTTTAATTGGATAAACCAGGCCTATACCCATCCAATCAAAATAATTGGTATGCATATATTAGGGATGCACGGACAAGAATCAGGATTCTGCCCAATTCCATGTTGGAGTACTTCATAAAAAGCACTCAGATACCGGCACACTGATACCACTTTATGACGGTTAATATTATCATTTTTAGTTAAGCTAACAGAAGCTACTTGATGATGTCCCTCTGTTTTCATCAAAATGTTGCTCTTCTCAGTCCTTAAATAAGTAAGTAAACATTGTTTTGATATCACCCACTAGACATAGTCAGAGTAAAGGTCTCTACACAGTTGGATGAACTGATATTTGCTCAGTTGCTGGAAAGGCTTCTCTGCAGGGGGCTTCTTCACTAGCTTCACACCTGGTTAATGTTGCTGCATTGATGCTCCTTTCCCTTGGATGGCGCTCAAGGGATAACCGTGACACGTCTGGCCATTTTATCACCTTTGTGGGCTTTGTCAAACAACTCTTGAGAGTGGATACCAACAAAACAAGCTTTTAAATACCCATATCAGTGTTTCCTCTATCACGTGATTCTTTCCTTCGGCTCTTCTTCATGTTGTTCTTGTCTTCTTCGCTGCTTGCGGTTGTGAAATCGCCACCCAACAGCTCTTTTATGACCCAACCACACTCAAAACACATGGTTAAAATGGGCAACTTTCAACGACTGACCAAGAGATTTACCCTTATGATAATTCAAGTGAAATGGCCGTCCTAAACCGTTTTTTTTTTTCGCAGCCATCGACCCCCACTGGTTTTTTACATAAAATATTGCAGCACCTTTCTGAAGCACTTTAGAAGTCATCACTTGATCTTTCTTCACTAAAGTTCTCACGATGCTTTATGTTTTAGGTGACGCTGCACTACCTGGGTCCACACCGAGACCGATACGGTCTTCAGCGGATGTGGGGGTCTTTAGGCTGGGGCCTCGTGATGCTCTGCGTCGGCATCTGGATCGACCACACCAGCACCAATCTTGAAATCGACAGCAAGGGGTGCGTGATGGAAAACTATAAGAACTATCACATCGCCTTTGTTGTATTCGGCGTACTAATGGCTGCCGCTCTGATCGTGGCCACTCAGTTCAAGTTCGATGTCCAGCACCACGAGAGAAGTGGAGAACCTGAGGAGTCCACTCTGCCGAGGAGTCCCCCTGGAACGGAGACCCCTACAATCGTCCAAGCTGAGGAGTTTCACTTTTGGGACCTGACGCGGCTGCTGTGTGGGGTGCAGTACAGCACCGTGCTGTTTGTGGCCTGGTTCATGGGCTTTGGCTATGGGTTCGTTTTTACATTCCTTTACTGGCATTTACAAGATCTGACGGGAACCACGACGCTGTTTGGTGTTTGCTCCGTCTTGAGTCATGTGTCGGAGCTTGCTGCGTATTTCACCAGCCATAAGTTCATCGAGTTGGTGGGACACATTAGGTGAGGCTCTGGCTGTTTCCTACTGGTTCAGTGCTTGATTTATCGTTATTGTGTTGCCCTCTCTATTGTATCACTTTAAAATTACTGTAACCCTGTTACTTGGAGAGGTTTTGGAAAGCTTATTAGTTTTGTAGTTAAAAAATTTACATGTCTAATGTATGGGAAAAATAGTAAAAAAGACTCTTTTTTTTTCTTTTTTTTCTTTTTTTTTCTCCAGTTTTCCACACGGGTACATAAAATTATTTTCATGATATATGTGCTATGTGCGCAGATTTTGGGCTCTTTTTAAATATTTCCCCATTTATTAAATATTTCCCCATCATACAACTCCATCCTCTGTCATCATCATCTCCGTTGCCATACACCATCATCTCCATTGCCGACTGAATTTAATTATCATTGAATGCTGTATTTCTTAATGTCTGTTTCTTCTCGGTTCAGAGTTTTATACATCGGACTGGCCTGCAACACCGCCCGATACCTCTATATCTCATATCTGAAGAACGCCTGGACCGTTCTTCCCATGGAAGTGCTTCAAGGTGGGGAACTCTCGTCAAACAGCTGAGTAGAGAGCTGGTTATGGATGAGTTTAAAACGGAGAAAAATTAACATGACATGCATTTGTTTAGTAAATAGCTATTTTAGCATTCATAAGCTAACCAACATAAACAAATATTATTTACATTTATGCATTTAGCAGATGCCTTTGTCCAAAGTGACTTACACTAGAGTGAGAGACAATACGGTATTTGTTACGAAGTCTAAACTCGGGTAGCTCTCAATAGAGAATGTCTCAGCTAATATATGTACCAGATAATACATATGACATTCAACAGCATAAACCTGAGATCAGAAGGGAACACGTCATCTTTACTAGACGCTGAATAGAGGGCACACGCGACTGACGCAGTTTTTTACTCAAAGGAGAAACTGCCCTAAAATGTAAACACTGTAAATGCAGACTCTGATTACAGCAGTGGTTCTCAAATAGTGGGAATAGCGCGAGGCTCCTTCAAGGGTGACTGCATTTGACCTAGGGGAACATGCTTTTTTTATTTTTTCTATTTTAGTTTTTTACTGTTCTAGAATAAAGTGCAATACCACTCCACTACATTAGGGGACAGTGACGCTCTCATTGGCAGAGTATGAAGTGTAGACACGAAGTGTAGAAGACAGGCGAAGAGAGAAGGAGATAAAGAGACAAACGGAAGACTCCTGAAAGCTAAGACGAGGAAATATGACGCATATGTAGCGGTTGGTTTCACTGAGACTACGGTGGGAGACGAGGAGAGACAGGTGTGCTTACTGAGTATGAAAGCGGACAGCATGAAGCCAAATAAATTAGGGCGTCACTTAAGCAACTTTTCAGCGTGATTGGGGTGTAATGTCTGAGTTTTTTTCAGCAAAAACGTATCAAATATTGCCAGCAATCATGATCAGTCAAACAATGTTTATAGTTTTATTATGGATATAATGTTTTTTTTGCATTTCAGATGCAGCTTAAATCTTTTCTGCTACAGTGAATAAAGCTATTCTTTGTTGTGATTTGGTCCATATTTCTTTCTTTTTTCTCTCTTATACGTTAATAAGGATACTGTGTTATGCAGAGGTGTACTTATAACAAATTTAAAGACAAATAATACTATTTATAGTTGCGCAGGGCGCGCAGGATGTTTTTTTTTTTTTTCGGGGGGGCGGGACAGAAAATAATTGAGAAACACTGGTTTATAGAATGCACTATATATGATTCAATCAGGGAACATCTGAAATCTGACAACTTAAAAGAAGTCCTCTCAATTCCTAGTAGACTATTGAATTTTATTTTAAACGCTGACTTAATATACTTCTTTTAACGGTTGAGAAAATATACCAAATAAAACTTATAGCCAAATATAACTTATAGCTGTTGTCTTGGCTATAAACAAACAAACCAGATAATATAGTTTGGTGTAGGTCTTCTTTAAAAGCTTTTTGTTATCTAGTTAGATGTTCTTACTCCATCGCTCATATTTTGGGCATGCATATGTTTATTGCAATTTAGGTAGTTAATAAACCTTTAGGTAGGTAAAAAATAAAGGCACAATTACCAAATTGAGAGTGTTCTGTGTTCATGCGATCCTGGAAGCGTGTTAATTCACACAGACGTGACGGAGAAGATAAAATGTCTTCAAATGAGCTGTCTTTGAGGATATTTACTTTTTAACTTGATTGAGAAGCTTTTCTCACCGGATAGATGGATAGCTAGATATACTTTTTTTCTTTTATTTCCGTTTCTTATTTTCCTTACTTTCCTTTTTACCTTTTGTTTGTTTTCCCCTTTTTCCTTTAATTTTCTCTTCCTCAACTTTTCTCGTTTTCCTTTTCTTTTCTCATCTTTTTCCCTTTCATTTTTCTTTTCTTTCTGTTTCTCTTTTTTCCTTTCCTTTGTTAAAATTTTTTCCCCTTTCATTTTCCCTTTCCTTTTTAAAAATATTTTTCCTTTTCATTTTCCTCTTTTTGTCTTTCCTTTCCTTTGTAAAAAAATGTTTCCCTTTCATTTTCATCTTTTTTCTTTTCTTTCTTTTTTTCCTTTCCTATTTAATCTTTTTTCCTGTCATTTTCCTCTTTTTATCCTTTACTGTTTTTCCTCTCAATTCTCATTCTATTGTATTCTATTCCTCATCTGATTGGCGTGTACCTGTGCAGGTATCACCCACGCGTCGGTCTGGGCGGCGTGTATCTCGTATCTGAGCGCTGCCGTGCCTCCGGCGCTCAGGACGTCCGCTCAGGGAATCCTGCAGGGCCTCCACCTTGGCTTGGGCAGGGGCTGCGGGGCCATGCTTGGAGGAATCTTCGTCAACTACTTTGGTGTGAACGATGAGCTAAGCCGATGAGCTCAGGAGGGTTATATTTGATGCTAATAAGAAGCATGTCGTTTAGGTGCTGCTGAGACGTTCAGAGGGATTGGAATGGCCTCGCTGGTTATTTTGCTGCTCTTTTCATTGATCATGTACGTCACGGGACAGAACGAGAAAAAAGGTAAGTAGTAGTCATGATGAAAAGAAAGTCAGGATGACGTTACATTAGCAAAACTTCTAATTCATGCTAGCGTCGTGCTAACAATAATCTGTACGTGAAACGGAGACTCAAAGACACTATTGTAAGATTTCTATTAGAGTACAAAAATATTTGATCCCTTGACTCACATGTTTAAGTGATGGTTGTAAATAAAACACATGGACTAGTAACTTTTAAAAAGCATTCTTAATGAGTTTTTGATCCCTTCCCATTACACGCGGACTGATTTTAAGACACTAGACATTTTAGGTTAATTTATATTATTAGTTTTTAGTAATCAAAATGAAAACTATTTTATAAATCAGTATCTCAGAAAATTATAATAAAAGGGTTGAACATTGAAGACACCTGGTGGCACACTCTAATCGTCTAATTCTAATAAGTCTAGTTCTGTAATATTTTTTTTCTATTGGTAATATTCACATTGTATTTTCAAATTCATTATTTGTCAGTTATAATCATCAAAATTAACACTTCAAATACATCAGTCTGTGTGTAACAAATAAATATAATATGCAAGCTTCACTTTTTAACTTGGAATTACTAAAATATATCACATTTTTTATTATATTATAATTTTATGACCATCATCTGCATCTATTAGCAACTTCAGAGTCAGAAAGGTGTTTAATACCAAGTGAGCATGTGCAGCACATACAAGGAAGTACTGGTACTCTCCAGTGTTGGTAAATTAAATGACACAAGTAATATTGAACAGTAAACATACTTAAGTTTACTGCTTACTCATAGTATGAGAAATGTGCAGAAGTATATGAATTCTGGTCTCTAGAGAGTGTCAGATGTCTATTAATACAAAAAATGTGAAACGTAAAGCTTGAGGAAAAGTACTAACTTATCAAAGGGTCTCATCAGACCTACAGGGTTTTGTTTAAAGCAAAGAAATGGGAGAAATCTCTGCAATGAAAGCAAAAGCGAAGACCCTGATTCTGAAAAAAACTTTCCAGATGTATTAAAACTATTACAATGTTGATTTCATTTAGTATTTTGACCCCACAGAAGACAAGATGCTAGCCGAGAACATCCCCATCCCCTCAAGCCCGGTTCCCATCGCCACCATCGACCTGGTTCAGAGCTCTGCAGATGTAGCTACGCCCTCAAGACTCGAACCCAAACTCCCTGCTCGTAAAACACGACACCAGGAGGAGCAGGAGGATGTGAACAAGCCTGCTTGGGTCCCGTCTGGGTCCCCCTTGGTGGTGCTTGCTCTCCTGGTTTATCAGGTCCGAGAGATGGTGGTCTTGGCGAAGACACGGCCTCCGCTTGAGGTCCAGCATCTTCAGGTAGAGCAGGGGAGAGTGAGAAGCGGATAATGCTGTTCTTGTGGAGAACGTGTTTTGAGTATTCGTTTTCTTTTTTATGCAATCAGTGGCAGAAAGGTGAGAAGGCTTTCATTTTTTAATTACAAGTGTAGTATTTGAGGGGTTGTTTTTATTTTTCAAGGCAGCTGCTAATTGTGAAATCTATGGGAGCTTATTTCTGCCAGGTATATAATGGCATTAAAAAGTCTAAATTATGACTTAGAAAGTCATAAAAATGAAGACATTTTGAGATGAGATTCAGAATTCTGGTCTCGAGGGTCGAAATTTTGAAGAAAAAAAGTCAAAATTTTTACTTAGAATGTCAAATTTGATCGATTAAATGTTTTTGGAAAGTCCACATTTTTAGACAATTTGTAAAAAAGTTACGTTTTTAAACTGTCACAAAAAAAAAAACAAAAAGAAGAAAACATAATGATGTGTTCTCAGGGTTAGTATTAGATTGGGCATCTACTGGTCAGAAAGTCAAAATTGTCAAAATGTCTTCTTTCTAAGTCAAAATTTGGACTTTTAAAGCAATTATTTAGTTTTTCACCTGGCTGAAATGGGCTTCTATGGAAAACATTAGATGGGACACCTAGTGGACAATTTGGGAGCAGCAGGACATCTTCAGTTTTTACTGTTCGTACAACTTTAATAAAGGTTACCAGAATTAATCTGATATCAGCTAGTTGTGTTTAAAATGCAAATACATGTTTGTAACCACAAACATTCATTAAATCACTCAAAGTGTCAATTTTCCCTCCAGGACACAGATGAAGTCTCTACCGAGGAGGACCAATCACAAACCACCAGCGTCTCCCTGAGACAGGAAAACCCTCCCCACCTGCATCTGCCCCAGACTGACCCCACCCCTCCGCAGGACAGACCAATCAGCTGACAGCACGACTCCTGGGTATTTCCTCCTCACACATGAACACATTTGTACAAGCGACGCGAGGGAGACACAATGCGTTTCAGGAGGCCATTGTGTGATTTCTAACTTATTTCAAACGGTGTTGTAGAAGTTTTAAATAAAAGCCAGATGGGGTTTAAACTTGTGCTCGTGTGTGCTTTCTTTCTCCTGTAGGGGGCAACAAAGCAGCTTACGTATCGTTCATTCCCATTTTAATTCTGAAATGAAGATTCAAAATCTAAATTTGGCTCAACATGAGTGTAGCAAACATTAATAATGCCTGTATTTTAGCTCTTAAATCATTTTTTTTGTATTTTTCTCTTTTATTTTGTAATTTCATGGTAATAAGTGTAGCATTCAAAATCTTGTGATGTCTAAATTTAAAATGCAGTTGGGTTCGCTTTTTTTCATTTGCCTTTGTGAGCCAATTCTGGAAGTTCAGGAGTTCCATAATGAGGTTTTGGGAGACTGCAACATGTTTTCAGACATGAAGGGTCCAAAAACACTTTTAATATGTATTTAAGCTTACCGGATTACTCCAATATGATTCATTTATTGATTCATTCGTACTAAGCCCCTTCTTTGTGACTCAAACAGAGCTGTTTTAACTCTTTATCTGTCACAGACTGTGATGTTTTGGTTGTCAAAGTTAAATCCAACAACTGATGCTCCAGAAGCTCTGTTTAAGTAATGAAACTCTCTCTCTCTTTCCCCTTTTCTCTAATCACCCCTCTCTCTCTCTCCATCTTTTTCTCAGCCCTCTCTCTCCTCCTGCTATCTTTCTCTCTTTCCCCTTCTCTCTCTCTCTCTCTCTCTCTCTCTCTCTCTCTCTCTTTACTCTCTCTCATTCCCTTTCCCCCGTCTCTCTTTTTCTCTCCTTCACCTTCTCTCACTCTTTACTCTATCCTCTCTCTCACCCCTCTCTCTCTCTTTCTCTTTTCTGTTTTCTCCCCTCTCTTCTTCTCCTCTGTATTCGTCTCTCTCTTTCGACTTATAATTTGAGCGAAAATTACCCAAAAATTTTGTCCAGTCTTAATTTATTGAACCACAATTCTCTCTCATCTTTGAGTGGCTAACAAAGTTTTACTTTTGTTTATTCACGTGAGTTTGTCAGGTCTCGCCTGGTATTCGTCTTTGAAAAGAAGGCATTGACAAACATGTATCATTGTTTTTGTTAACAAAATCAACTCTAAAGAAAACAACTAGTGGTGAGATTTTATTACAGTCGATTGAGAGTCACAACGTTGAGGAAACGATTCATTTGAATAGAGATTCGTTGCAGCGACTCTGAGTCAACTCATTCTTTTTAAAGGCTATAACGATATAACAAAGCATGGATCACGTTCAGATTTAAAACTCTGAATGTTCCTTCATTTTAAGGACGTGCTGCACACAACATGAAAGATCATTTCCAAAATAGCGGCTCTTTTAAAGACTTGTTAGACACGCTGGAGTTTTCTCACGGTGTGAATCTTACATGCAAACATCTCCACAGCTGCGGTTAGGAATGAAAGATTAACCCTCTCATAGATCGCCGTTCATCTGTATTGTTAGTTACAACTCTGTGACTAACTTTCAGAATAGTGCCTGTTTACAATACATTTGAATATTTCTTATATTGAGTGTAAATATGGAGGTTTTTCTGGAATAACCCACTCGTTATGAGCAGGCACTGGAATGTTCTTTACTCCCAGAATTCATTTCTTTCCGTGGACGAACACGCCTTATTCGCAGCGCTCACCCACTCACGAAGCAGATTTCATCTCTGCTGGGATTTCAGCTGTGCAGAACGCGCCTCGAGAGCACCGGTGTGGTTCAAGTTACTGTAGCACACTCATTATTACTACAGTTCAAAAAGAATTCCTTGCACGTCAGTCTCTATGAAATGTAAGGAGTTACTTGGCTCATTTTAAGGACAGATACAAGTTGCATGTTTGTAATGTTAATGCTCAACAAACAAAATTGGATATCATTAAAAAAAATTGGAATTGAGCATTAAGACTCTGAACATAGCCATATTTACTGTTTATTGTTGCAGTACTTTTTAATTATTATTATTATTTATTTATTTATTTTTTTACATGTTTTGACAGTTACGTTCCCTGAGCTAGCTCCGTTGATGCTTATGTATGTTAAATGCGGTCTCAATTTTCAGATAATGAAGAGAACCGACATGTCTTATTATTTTTAGAAAAAGTTCTACAGGGGGAGGAGACAAAGATATGATTGGAGCAACAGAGGTTTAATGAGGAGGAGCTGCTTTTGTTTGTACATGCCAGTGTCTGCTTTTCATTGGGAACAGGTTTAATAGCAAAACATGTACACCTCTTGTAAAATACCATTACAAAATAACTGTTGTGCAAGTCAACTTGCGTGTTTCACATTTCAGCCATTCACTTGTAACAATTCCTTTCAAACTTGAGGGTCCTTGTATCCAATGAATGTTTGGGCAATCCTGATGGTGTTCTTTCACATGTTTTCTGAAGGGACTTAAAAAGTCTCAAATTTAAAAACTCAAATTTTAGGCCTTACAAGTCTTAAGTTTAATGTTCATTTATAATGTTCAAAATAATTTTACACAGCTCTTAGTTTTCTGTTGTCTATGTAAACCTCATCTGCTATATGCTTTTTTCTGTTTCTTGGGGTTGCCAGAGATTGAGAGTATGTTTCTAAATTATAAAAAAATTATGATAAATTATGGTTACGGTGGTAGTCATAAGCCATCGCCTGAGAAAAAGTCATGATTAGGGTTGCCAGAGTTTGATAAAACGTCTGTAAATTCTCTCATAAACATAAAAGTGATTGTTAGGGTTGCCAGAGTTTGAGAAAAAGCTTGTGAACAGTCACGAATGCGCAAAATCTTATAAGTGATTGTTAGGGTTGCCAAATATTTGTCAAGACATTTGTTAAAAAATGTAAATGTGACTGAGAGATTGATAAAATACTCATAAACTGTGAAAGGCATGGTTAGGGTTGCCAGAGTTTGAGAAAACCTTCATAAATGCTCAAAAATATAAAAGAGATGGTTAGGGTTTCAAACAATGTATTTGAAACGTACTGTTTATTTTGAAAAAGGTTTTGTATGTGTTTTGGATTATATGAAGTCTTAAATTTGAATCTTAAATGTGACCTTATGAAATCTGCAGAAAATCTTTTTTTTTCAGCTTTGAGTACTCGCCCTGTTCCTGTTGCAGCTGAGTGTGGGTCGCTGACGCCTCGTGTCAGATTCTTTAAACCCACATCAGCCAAACCCAGTCCTGGTTTGTGTCCTTCGCAGAGGTCACTGGAAACCCTTCATCAGTGCTCTTGTTGAACCAACTGTGGTTAACAGGGAAATAGACACAGACTGATGGAGATGGTGAGAGAGTGAGGCTCAGTTTAGAGCAGCGATCTGGCTCTGGAGGACCAGAGCCTCCAACCACTCTAGCTTCAGACAAGCCAACAGGTTTGTTACATGATTATTGAACCAAAAATGTGCAGGGCTCTGGACCTCCAGGATCAGATTTTCAGTGAAGCCGGGCTGTGGTTGGTTTATCTCTATGGCGTATCATTATTTGCGTCAGAGTGTTGTGGGTGGAGTTGTAGGTGGGTTTGTGGGTGGAGCTTTCCTCGTGGCTCTGAATAATGATGAACACCAAAGGCTCCAGACTCTGTCTTCACATTTCAGAGCAGTTTTTTTTATCTCATCTTGAAACATGCTGCTCATGTCTCCTAATGAAAGCGTTCATTCTTTTTTTATACGCAGAGGAGTGTCATATTAATTATGCTTTTATTTTGAGAGTAAACCTTTGAAATGTGTAGTTTGTGTCAGGGAGAGCATATAATTGATTTCATTAGTCTTACGAGGGTTTCAGAGGTGGCTGCCGTGCGATATGTTTTGATATGCAGGTACAGATAAGTCACAGAATTCTTTTTTTATTATACATTTGTTTTTAGGTCTTCTAGTTTGAACCTAATTTAAATGTACTTACAAAAATGTATTGAAGCCCATTTTTTGTAGAGCACATTTACGTACACATTGACAGTTCAAAGTGCTTCATAGGAGAACGAAAATAGAACAGAAGTAAAGCAGACAATAAAACAAATTAAAAAGAAAGCAAAGCCAGGGATAAGACACTTAAGATGGGAGGCAAAAAAACACCCTGGAGAAATTAGACAAAAGTATGAAAAGACTTTGCAGGAAGGTGTAGAAAATCCAAACTTGTCATCCACTACGACCTTTATAAAGAGAGAGCTTTTAATTCAGATTTAATCGCAGCTAGGCAAGAGTTTTTCTCAAACTTAATCAATAACAACCTCAACAATACTCGAACTCTCTTTGCAACAGTAGAGAGGTTAACCAACCCACCAAACCAGACTCCAAATGAGCTTCTGTCTGAGGATAAATGCAATGAGTTTGCTTCCTTTTTTATCAATAAAATCATTAATATCAGAAAAGGCATTAATGCTTCCCCCTGCCTTTTTTTAAATGGTTCTTAAGAGTCTAGAAATTGACCTCTTAGAAGTTGTAAACACCTCCTTGTGCTCCGGCTTTTCCCCCAAATCCCTTAAAACCGCAGTTGTAAAGCCACTACTGAAAAAGACAAACTTAGATAATACTGTACTGAGCAACTACAGGCCCATCTTAAATCTCCCTTTTATTAGTAAAATTATGGAAAAGATTGTGGCAAAACAACTGATTGAATTCCTGATCCAAAATGAATACATGGATTGTTATCAGTCTGGTTTCAGAGCTCATCACAGCACAGAGACAGCTCTACTGAAGATAGTCAATGACATCCGGTTAAACACCGATTCAGGAAAAGTGACTGGTTCTACTCGATCTGAGCGCTGCCTTCGACACAGTTGATCACAAAATCCTTCTTGATAGACTAGAAAACTATGTCGGTAACCTGTACATGCTTCCACTGCACCAAATTATGAGAAGGAACCAGATATCAAACCATAGTTATGCTGATGATACACAAATTTATCTCGCTATCTCCTCGAATGACTACAACCCCATAAACTCTCTCTGCCAATGTCTTGATGAGATTAAAAACTGGATGGAAAACAACTTTCTTCAATTAAACAAGGACAAAACTGAAGTCATTGCATTCGGAAGCAAAAGCGAGGTTGTTAAGGTTAACGCGTATCTCACCGCTGAGGGCCTAACAACTACAAATCAGGTCAGGAATCTTGGAGTGATTCTGGACTCTGATCTTAGTCTAAATAGCCACGTCAAAGCAATGACAAAATCCGCTTCTTACCATCTTAGAAATATTGCAAGAATCTGATTTCATTTAGAGAAACTGATTCATGCTTTCACCTCCAGCAGGCTGGACTACTGTAACGCTCTTCTCAGCGCTCTTCCCAAAAAGACCATTAAACAGCTCCAGCTCGTTCAGAATGCAGCGGCTCCAATTCTAACCAGAACTAGAAAGTCAGAACACATTTCTCCAGTTCTGAAGTCTCTACACTGGCTGCCGGTCTCCTTCAGAATAGATGTTAAAGTTCTGCTGCTCGTATATAAGTCCAAACATAACTTAGCACCTAAATACCTATCAGACATGATCAGTGAATACACACCAAACAGAGAGCTGAGATCCTCAGATCAAATAAATGAGATCTACCCCGGGTAAATTCCAAACAGGGAAAATACTCCTTTAGTTCCCCTGCGGCCCACAGATGGAACCAACTTCCAGAGGAGATCAAGGGTGCCAACACTTTATTCATGTTTAAATCCAGGCTAAAAACTCACCTCTTTAGTTGCGCTTTTGTCGACTGAGCACCAACGTCCGAACAACTATTTTATCTCTGTACTTCACTATCTTAATTTATGTTTTAAATTTTCAGTTTTTAATCAAAATGCTTTTATATGACTTATTTATCATGCGAGCAGCAGAACTTCTAAAATCTATTCTGGATCAGCTCAGGGTCATTTAAAGGGTCACACTCCAAAATGAGTTATAATATGTTAGAAAAAGTCTTGCATCAAACTACCATTGACAAATTAAACTCTAGACTGACCCTCAGGAATAAAATTAGCTTGAGAGAAAGTGCTGTTTACCACTTTTAAATAAAATTCAAATGAATGGCACCTGTTTCTAGTTTTGTTACAAGTTTGTTCGTTTCAATGATATAAATATAATCATACACTCACAATCCTTTGTTGAAGCCTCTTTCTTGTTTTTTTTTTAATTTTTTTATTTATTATTATTTTATTTATTTTTTTTTACATATTTAGCTGTATAAACTCCTCTCTTGGAAATGCCTCCAAATGCGAGCAGGAAGTTTGATGCTAAAAGAGGAAGAACGAGGATTTTCTGAGTAACTGTCTGCTTAAGCATTAAATACCACAAACCCACGCGAACCCTGTAAACCCAGCAGCCCGGCCCTGTGACGACGCCCACTCTGAGCAGGGCCCTGAACTCAGAATAACACACGCATGCTGGGGTGAGGGCGCCCAACCTATCCCGATCCCTCAACCGTCTCTCTCTCTCTCCTCACCCCCCTCTCTCTCTCTCTCTCTCCCTCCCTCCCTCTCTCAGGACAGTAATGGCTGGTTATGCCAATTTTTAGCCTGCTTCACCGATCGTGCGAAACTACACCCATGAAACTACTCCTTTACTCTTTATATAAAACGTCCGCATCCATGTTACATACAGTCACTGCCTCAGACTTCTCATGCAAACCATTGACTGAACTCATCGTTTTCTTCTTAAAAGTGAGGCAATGCCTTTATGTGGGCATTGCAAATGTATTTGATCTATTAAACACATCTAGATAGAACTTCTCATTTATAATTCCACGAGGAGAAGGAACCTGACTGGAGAAGATCTGAAAGAAATCCATGCTAACCCAAAAGAGCTAAAAAAGTTTTTACTAAGGACAGACTTGTCCTGGGGATTGTAACTTGGTTTTAAAACAAGTTTTTAATGATCTGATGTAGTTTTAAATTGAAATGTTAACAACATTTTAAAATGGGAATAGCCATGAAATGGCCATGTTGCCATCAGATCTTAAAAAGAAAAGAAAGAAGAAGAAACCATTGGCTGGGTATAAAATGGACGTAGCATGCGTGGTTTTTTAAATGAAGAGTAAAGGAGGCTCAGAATAGCCGTTGCCAGCTATTGTCATCAAGGAAATGTGTCACTTCCTGGTAACCAAAAATGGGCTGAGAGGCGTGACATAGGCATAGCACAGATGTCTAATTGGCTGAACGTTTAAATTTAATATCTCTTAAATAAACACGTAAAAAAATAATTCACCCCTTCAGAGTTTTCATGGAGGTCAAAACTAGCGATCGGAAATCAACAAACCTAATGGAACCAGGGGTAAAAACATGTTTTTCCAGATCAAAATAGGGCGTGTTAACATGGGAGTGAATGAGAATTTGCTCACTTCTGCCCCTAGCTCCTTGTGGCTTGTCAAGGTACTACAGTTCAGTCACTTCTTGTTGCGGACCAGCAGGGAGAGCAGGAGGTCGCCCCTTGATGCAAACTTTACATCCTAAAAGACATGTTTAGAGATGGATTCTGTTTGCCTCCCACCTTCTGGAACATTCTTCTCTTGCTGTTTAGCTAGAGCTAATCTTCAAAGAAGCACCTTGATGGACTCGATTTATCTCCATATCATCCTGCTTGATCTGCGCCTACACTGTGTGCCTCCATTTCAGAGTATTTTAATCAATCTCTGGCACGCAAATGTCCTGTGAAGGAAGAGCTTTCTCTCTGAAACTCCTACTGCTGGCAGGAGTGGGTGAGGACTGACACTTTGGGTTTTTCTTCCGCCCCAGTGTGGGAAGAGACTGATGTCAGTCGCTGTCATTTTCTGAGCTCACGGCTTGTTTTTCCTGATGGCAACCGCTAAAATATGATTAAATCACTCGAATGTGTGCTCAATGATTCAGATTTGAACCCGTCAAAATGGTTTATTTTGCTTGAAGCAATTTTGAGAGGCTGGACTTTGGTTAAGCTTTCAGATTATCTGATACTGATACATTGTTTTAAATGCCTCTTTTTGGACAAAAAATCATTGTGGGATGTAACTATAAATGTGTGTGTTATCACCTTATATATAGAGGTTATTTTAATAGTTATGCTATTAATAAACATTTTTATTGCATTATATATTACATTTTATCTACGCTTATAGGTGAGATGTCATGGTGAAAAAATTATAATAATGCCTTCAATTTATATAGCGCTTTTCTAGACACTCAAACACGCTTTAACAATCATCAGAGCATTATTTATTCACTCCACATTCACTCTCTGGTGGTGATGAGCTACCTTGATAGCCCTCAGCTGCCCTGGAGCAGTCTGACAGAACGTGGCTGCCATTCTGAGCCTACGACCTCCTGCCCTCCACCAAACACCCTCCACCAGTCACACACATTCACCAAACACCCCCCACCAGTCACACACATCCACCAAACACCCCCCCACCAGTCACGCACATCCACCAAACACATCCCACCAGTCACACTCATCCACCAAACACACCCCCACCAGTCACTCACATCCACCAAACACACCCCACCAGTCACGCACATCCACCAAACACATCCCACCAGTCACGCACATCCACCAAACACACCCCACCAGTCACTCACATCCACCAAACACACCCCCACCAGTCACGCACATCCACCAAACACATCCCACCAGTCACGCACATCCACCAAACACCCCCCACCAGTCACGCACATCCACCAAACACACCCCACCAGTCACTCACATCCACCAAACACACCCCACCAGTCACTCACATCCACCAAACACACCCCACCAGTCACACACCTCCACCAAACACACCCCACCAGTCACTCACCTCCACCAAACACACCCCACCAGTCACTCACATCCACCAAACACACCCCACCAGTCACTCACATCCACCAAACACCCCCCACCAGTCACACACATCCACCAAACACCCCCCACCAGTCCCTCACATCCATTCAGGGCAATGTGGGTGAAATGGCTTGCTCAGGGCCACAATGACAGAATGGCCCTAGCGGGATTGAACCACCAACCTTCCAGTTACAGAACGACCAACTCCACCACTGCGCCATCTTTTTGCCAGTTCTATATATATATATATATAGAACTGAAAATAAAAGATGTCAGTTTGTCTTTAATTTAGAAAATATATCTTTAAATAGTTACAAATACTATATAATTTCTGACATCTTTAAGTAAAATGCAATTAATGGCTCAAAACAGATAACTTTGAGAAAATGACATCCCATGAGTATTACGGCAGCCAAATAGACTACACATTTCTAAAAACATTGCATGGATTTAGTGAAAGTGAAAGTAAGCAGTTGGTCAGATCTGGAGGGACCCATACCCGGAATTTGTGCTCTGCATGTAACCCATCACAGTGTACACACACACACAGCAGTGAACAAACACACCGTGAACACTCACCCGGAGCAGTGGGAGCCATGGCCAAGGGGCCCGGGGAGCAGTCGGGGAACTGGTGCTCGCTCGAGGGCTCCACAGCTGTGCTTGTTGAAGATGGAGAGCAAGTGTTTCATCACTCACACCACCTTCATCTCAGTGGATCTGGGGATTGAACCTGGGACCTTCAGATCACAAGTCGATCTTCTTATCCACCAGACCACAACTGCCCTCATTTAAGCCAATCCCTTATGGATGCATGCAGGAGAAATATAGAGTACAATGTACACCCTTGTACACTTGTATGAGCTGGAAGAAACCTTTCCCTCCCCAGAGAGAAACATGATGTAACTTGCATCAAGCAATAACCCAGATAGCACAAACAGCTTTGGGAAGTACTGAATGTTACCTGTTTCTCTTCATTGTCTTATTTTATCTCCTGGTTTTTTTTTTTTTTTAGGTTTTCTTAGCTGCAACTCAAATCCAGTTTTTGTACTTAAAAGTCAAATAACTGTGTATGTAAACTTTTTTCATATTAGAATGTTCCCTTTTATTTCAGAAAATGTGTCTCGGAATGAGCGCAGGCTTCTGGACAAGAAGATGATCAAGTCTGAGCCAGAGGATCCCAGATAACGTTTCTGTCCTTCACCCAAACCCTCGTTTCATTTGCTCGGTGATTTCCACTGTGTGGCCTTAAGACCGTAAATACTCAGAGATCAATTTAATTTCTATCAAGTATTTTTGATTTCCATTTTAAACGTCAAATGTGGACATCTTTGTGTAGAATCTGCTTCTGCATGTCTGATATTTGAAGTACTAAATATGTTGCATTTTGTTACAGTAGATTAGTTAAAGGAATAATTTAGGCTGAGTGTTAGTAAAAAAAAACTGATGTAAAATTATCCTGTCTTGTTTATGTTGTTGGGCCTCTTGTTAAAACAAAATGTGCTTGTGTTGAAGCTTGTTCACATGGAAATTATGTTCATCACACTGTTCAACGTCTGATGTGTACAAATAAAAATCTCCCAAAGAGAATGTGCCATTGCTAAATCCACCTTTACAAAGCCAAATCCTTGGTAAAAAGAGCTTAAACTAACCAACGAGATAATGTCAATAAACAGAGATATTGACCCTCATATGCAGTTGCTAGGACAAAAGGTTTGGTTGCTAGGGATGTTCTGGCATGTCATTATACTGTACATTCCCCTTGTCACTATGAGTGATGCAAACCAACTCCTGTCTTTCTACTATGTTCTGAAGTTGAGATATAAACTGCATCAATAAAGTTCCTCTTGTCAATATATGTAATCAAAACCACGCCCTATATTTCTATAATTTTCCAAAGTTGAGATATAAACTGCTGATGTGGTTGCTATAGTAAACAATGTGGTTGCTAGGGAGAAGTCAGCGATGTTCACTAAGGTTCCTCTTGTCTATATATGTGATCAAAACCATGCCTTATGTTTTTATCATTTTCCAAAGTTGAGATATAAATTGCTGATGTGGTTGCTATAGTAAACAATGTGGTTGCTAGGGAGAAGTCAGCGATGTTCAATAAGGTTCCTCTTGTCTATATATGTGATCAAAACCATGCCCTTATGTTACTATCGTTTACCAAAGTTGAGATATAAACTGCTGATGTGGTTGCTATAGTAAACAATGTGGTTGCTAGGGAGAAGTCAGCGATGTTCAATAAGGTTCCTCTTGTCTATATATGTGATCAAAACCATGCCCTATGTTTCTATAATTTTCCAAAGTTGAGATATAAACTACTGCTGTGGTTGCTATAGTAAACAATCTGGTTGCTAGGGAGAAGTCAGCGATGTTCAATAAGGTTCCTCTTGTCTATATATGTGATCAAAACCATGCCCTTATGTTACTATCGTTTACCAAAGTTGAGATATAAACTGCTGATGTGGTTGCTATAGTAAACAATGTGGTTGCTAGGGAGAAGTCAGCGATGTTCAATAAGGTTCCTCTTGTCTATATATGTGATCAAAACCATGCCCTATGTTTCTATAATTTTCCAAAGTTGAGATATAAACTACTGCTGTGGTTGCTATAGTAAACAATATGGTTGCTAGGGAGAAGTCAGCGATGTTCAATAAGGTTCCTCTTGTCTATCTATGTGATCAAATTTTTCTAAAGTTGAGATATAAACTGCTGCTGTGGTTGCCAGGGTAAACAATGTTGTTGCCAAGGAGGGGTCTATGATGCCGTTAAAAAGCTGTTTAGCTTTTTAACATTTAATAACATTTTAATATTTTATTCTAAAGTTTATCTACGCGTCTGATTAGGGTTTTTTTAAATAAAGTTTTTG
Organism: Danionella dracula; assembly: GCA_900490495.1. Classification (NCBI taxonomy): domain Eukaryota; kingdom Metazoa; phylum Chordata; class Actinopteri; order Cypriniformes; family Danionidae; genus Danionella; species Danionella dracula. The sequence continues at coordinate 2,497,879 of UELW01000034.1, forward strand.
TGTACACTGTGATTGGTGCCATCTTGTGGTGGAAGCCACCTAGCTCGACTCATTTGCAAATACATTACTAATCTCATTGCAACACTTTAGCAAAAAACATGTTGATGCTTGAAATTAAAAGGGTTTGTAAAGCAAAAAGATTAACAATTTATTTTCTTTTATCTGAAAACAAAAACACTCATTGAGGCATGTTTGCTAAATGTAGAATATATTTATGAATGAATCTACAGCTTTAAACAAATAATGGCAAACATTTACAGTTGGAGGCAGAGGTTTGCAACAAATCTCATGCAAAAAATTTGGCTACTGTTACTTCAGAAGTTTTCCACAAGGTGGCAAGAGAAGCCAAACCCTACTCCAAAAGAGAGAAGATGCATTCGTTTAGGAGAGCAATATTTGTAATGTGGGTTCTTAAGTCCAGAGGGTGAGATTTCCTTCCATTATCCATGTTATTCGCAATATAGTTCAGCTCAGCAGAGACAGATATGAATATGCAGGGCATATTTCTGGGCGGGGGGAATCATATCACAAGCAATTATGGCGTTTATGTTTAGTAACATAACCATGACAACTAAAGACATGTAAAAAAAAAACAGACGTTTACATTAAATAGAAATCAATTATAAAAATGTAGATAATAATATTTTTGAGTGCCAAATATGTATTTATTTTGTTTCACAATAAGTACATTTTTCTTCTTTAGAAATGTTTAGTATAGTTTTTTAATGTAGTTTTTCAGTTCATTTTTTGGCACTTTAATTTTGTATCAAAAATAAATAAATAAATAAAATGAACGGAATTACATTTCTGTGTGTTTTTAAGTTCTTGTTGAGTTCACACTTCACTATGTTAAAGTATTTTTGGGGTTATTTCCTTATTGCTGATGTTGTGTGACATGGTTATTAATTTTGCTGACCAAACTTTACATTCAAAATCTTTACTTTACAAAAGGAAACAAATAAATATATGAAAAATCAATATATATATTTTTTTTGAGATTACCAAATTTGTTTAGCATTTTTAAAGTATAGTTTTAACTATAAACATGTATGTAAACACTAGAAATCAACAGATTAAATAAAGGAACTTTTATGTAAATAAAGCATTACTATAATTGTTATATGAACAAATAGAAAAAAAGTGTAATCTCTTACTTGTAATCTTACGTGTAATCTCGCACATGTGGAGCTTGTTCCTTTACATTTTGTGGCACAGTATTATTTTTAAAAATAAACAAATTTGGAATGAAAGAATTTGCTTTCTTAATTAAAAATTTCTGATTTAATTCACCCTCCAATGTGTTAATGTAATAATCTGCTGATTTAAGAAAAAATTTGCTTATTAAAATTATTAACTGAGTAATTTTGCATTCTATATTTTACATCCACAAGTGTACAGTTTTTAACAAGAAGGCCTGTTTTGTTGTTTTTTCTAATAACCTTCACAGATCTCAATATGTGCAGCAATATTGCAAATGCAAAAAAGCTGTTATGACTATCTCTTTGCAACTCTAATGCCTAATGAGGTTATTCTTTCTCCTTTCTATAATTTTTTCTTAATGTAATTTCTCTTTATATATTTTAAAATTGACATTTGTTTGTACTATTCTCCCTGGTTGTATGTCTTACTTTTTTTATAATAAATGTGTAAAATGTTATTCATATTGTAATGAATAGTTTTCTTTAAATAAAGAAGAATTAATGTAAAAAAATTTATATCAATATTTCAGTGAAGTGTACTATTTAAAAGTGAAAAAACAAACAAACAAATTGATGTTTTTTATTATTAACAGAATTTAAAATTATTTTTTGTTCTTGAAAGCTAAGTTCTGCGAACAGTGGGCTTGTTTGTATACTGCCTATTTATTAGACTGCACGTAGTGCGTAGTGTTTATCTGTTAGTGTGTACTTCCTACTTCGACGGCCATCCTCTCTACCAAGCGCGAGGAAGTGATGTTCGTCACAATAACGATTGACGCACAATAGAGCCAATCAGCGTTCTCCTTGACACAACGTAACCAATAGCATTTAGGTATTCACCAAGTGGGTGTGTTCAATTCCATCGCGAGCCGCCGGTAAAGACGACGGAAGAAACCGGCACGACTCTGTTAAATACCAAACATTCCATTCAGCTTCAGGACAAAACGATACGTGTTTTTACCTAAACCTGTTTTTAGCCTGTCAACATTGACATGTTACACTTTAGGTTCTCGAGAGCGTTAAGGGAGCTGTGTAGACCCGACGTAAGGCGCGTATGGAAAAACCCCACAGACTCCGGAGCATCTTCATCCAGAAGAGCGCTGTGCACGCAGAGCGATGCGTCCTCTGACAAGTGAGTGGAAATCTTGCAATCATCTCTGCTGCAGCATCTAACTGCAGATATTAGGCTTGCTTTCGGTTCAGAAAGGGATTTGACTCATACATCCATTCATTGCTTTGGGGGACCTACATGCACAGCAGCAGTCTCCAGGCCTTGATGATGATGATGATGAGAGTGATGATTAATATTAATGTGATGCACGTTGATGTGTACTCATGAAAGTGGGAGTTTCCTCTAGTTTTGATGTGGATTTGATTAAAAAAAATGTGTATTGTGTACAATGAGAGAGAGAGGTGGGGAAGGAAGTTTGGAATTTTCCATTCCTGACTCAGGTCTTGATTATGAGCCATCATATTACAATAAAAGTAGTGATTTGATTGTTCGTTGTTTCTATAATTAAAGTCTAGGGTTACATTAAGTAATCTCAAGTAAGTTGTTTTTTAATGGCATTATTAGTTTTAGAGCAGCAGCTATCGATTCATTTGATATTCGATTAATCTAGCACTTATTCGATTAATCGAATAAGCTATTTAAAGTTTTTCATCATATGAACTGGAAAAAAATAAGGGTGTGCTTCAATAACAGATACACTTGTTTATTGCAAAACATTTAATTGTGTGTTAATCATCATTTTTTATCAGATCAAATTGCAGCTGCTACGCTTTATTCTTACTTTAAAGAATGGGAACAAAAAACCTGAGCTCAGCAGAAATTACATCTCTTACTAATATAAATAGCTCTATTATACTCGTAGTATATTGTTCAGAGAACTATGCATGTATCTCCAAAAAATACAGATCCAGTCTTCAGGAGTTCTTTTAATGTGTTCATTATGATAAATACATAAAATAACCAATATGTGGAGATTGGAGAATACACAGTAAAACCCTGAGAGTAAAATTAACTCTATCCAGAGTAGGACCAAATACACTCTAAATAGAGTGAAACAATAACACTTAAACAGAGTTAAATCATCAATGAGGTTATCGTCTAAACCATTGATTATTCACCGTAAACTTGTACGTAGTGATAAACATTTGCGTTTCACTATAAAAAAACATCACAACTATTTTCCGCATCACATTTTAACAAAAAATAAGAGTTTAACTTAAACGTTTTATATTTCAGGTCGATGAGCTCAGTGTTAATTTAACTCTGTTTAGAGTAGGACCAAATAGACTCAGAGCAGTGTCACTTTAACACTCTGGACTTTACTGTGTAGGGGCGATCTGAATAAAGTGTCTAAAGAACAAGCGTTCTTTTCCGTACACAATGTAATTTTTTTATAATTTCTCTTTATCTTTCACTTAAAATAATTCAAAGGTGTTAAGCATCATCACTCTGTGCTGCACAACATAACATTGTGATGATCAAAAACACTTGAAATGACATTCTACACATCTATACTGCTGAAGGAAGGCTAGCGTTAAAGTTACAGTAGGTTTAGCTTTAACACGCTACAGATCTAAAGCTTTTCTGCAGTCTTTCATCAACACAGTTCAACCTGAATCTCGCTTTTAACCATCGCTCTGATGATTTTGTGAGGCATCAAAACCCGTGTGTCATTCGTTCATTTCACTTTCAGCTTAAAAGCATTTTTGTTTTTTGTTTTTAAATTGAAAATCAAATGAACGAATTATGCAGATTTGTCAAACTATCGCGCATCTTTAAATGCATTTGAAAACATGAACTTGAGTAAAAGTACTCGTGAAAATATTTACTCAAGTACGAGTAAAAGTAACTCCCAAAGAATATACTTGAGTAAGAGTAAAAAAAGTATATAAACAAAATTCACTCAAGTACTTAGTTATTAGTTACTTCTGAACCAAACAGTACAACGCAAAAAATATAGCTATTATAAAGTATTTCCTATGGATTACTTTAGTTTTTTCTCCTAAGGGGAAATAAAGTATAGTCGATTGCAAACTATAATCAAACCTACATCACAAAGGTGATGCCCGCAACAAAGACGTTTAGCATCTCTGTAATCACATTTCACAGAATTTGTGAAATCCACATTTATCTGCGCAGCGCCCTCTGTCTGCTGCGTGATGTCTGTGCGTGTGTGACATCAGCGCGCTACAGTCTGCAGCGAGGACCCTCTCCATCTCCACCGTCGACTCGAGTCGCTGCAAACTCTCGTGCATCCGCCTCTTCAACATCTCACGAGAGTCGCTAACGTCAAAAATATCCTCGTTGAGAAGTATTTCCATGATCTTAGTAGCGGGAGAACACAGCTAAAATGTAACTCAGATGTAACTAAGTAAAAGTACAGATATTTCACAATATATTTACTTGAGTAAAAATACACATTTTTAAAAGTGCTCAAAAAGTACTAATTATTCTAAAAATGACTCAAGACAATGGAACTAGTTACTACCTAACTCTGGAAATGTGTACAATCAGCCATGATTCCCCAGAAGTAGATTCTTCAAACCGGAAGTGGTACGAGACGAAGCTTGGAATGCGATTATTTTAATGAAGAATCTTTGTAATCGAGAGCGTAAGCGAGAGCTGACTGACTGCTCACTTTGCAGCACAGCTGGCAGCTGTCATCTGATGCAGAGGGCCAAATAAGGTTGTTGTCCATGGAAACCTCTCATGAGGCGAATCCTGCATCCATCCTGTGAAAGCATCCTCAACATCCTGCTGTTGTTGTTTTTTTTTTTCAAAGCAAGGTTCATTGGTTCTTTGATTAAACAAGCTAGCAGCTCATTTGCTCCTGTTATCTCGTATTCTGCGATTGTGCATCATTTGATGCTCGCAGGGATTATTTTTCTCTAATTCGTGGTGTCAGGTTTCTGAGGCGCATGAGCCCTGTCCTGAGGGAGCCCAGCAGGAGCCTGGTTTCTCTGTAGCTCAACCTGAACCTAGTGTAGCGATCTTCACTCTGAATTGTGTGTTGATGATGATAATGATGCCACAAATGTATCTCCTTCAATAGAATATATTAATCTGCCTATTACAAACAGCCTTTCCCAAGGGTCAACCTCCCGCTTTCCCTCTCGATGTGTGATGAAGTGACTAAACTGTAGTACCTTGAGCTACCACTAGAGGCTGACTCCAGAACTGAGCAGGTTCTCATCCACTGAACAAATTTGGAGCTAAAAAAAACACATTTCCTCCACTGCCTTCACTAGGTTTGTTATTCAGAATGCTAGTTGATTTAGATCTTCATGAGGAGGGTGAATTATTTTTAAATTGGTTTATTTAAGCTATATTAAAATGTAATCCTTCAGCCAATCAAACGTCTTCATTACGGCCATGTCCTGCCTTCTTGGGCGTGTTTTCGATTACTGGCTCCGCCCGCTCTGAGCCTGTATTAGTTTTGCCGGAAACCTATGGGTGACATCAGTTACTCCGTCCATGTTAGATACAACCAATGATCTTTCCACAACACAGTGCACATAAAAATAAAGTTTTTAAATAGAAATCAAAGTATATTTTAACACTTTTACATACCTGCAAAATGCAAAACATATAAACACAGACACATTGTCATCCATTTCTTCGTCAGTCTGTCAATCATAAAATATATGTTTTAGTAAGCCATGCAAGACTTAAGTGTGTGTACAAAGACGATGATTTTTTTTTTATTAATTCCATATATATGCAAATACTCTGCTACAGCAATGTTGCCCCTGCCACACAATAAATGATCGAACCAGCAACCTTCTGATCTCCTTATCCACCAGACCTCAACAGCCACAGCAGTAGCTACTCTCACAGCTGCAACACTCCCTTATTTGTCACGTGAAAAGTTTTCAGGAAGTTGGCAAAAACAATTTTAATCGATCTTCAGATGTCATCTCGTTTCAACATAAATCGAATAAAAACTCCGCTAGTAAACAGTGTGGCTCTGACATCTACCACTAATACATAGAACAGACACTTCGTTACGGAAACTTAACAAAAACATCATTTTGAGTGGAGTGTGCCTTTAATCAAAAATCTTTAAAATGACGTCAGTGCTTTTCGCTCATCTTTGGCAGTGATTTACTGCAAAATAGAGGTCTCGCGAGACTGCCATCCATGTTTGATTAGTAGTGACAGCACCAGCCGTGTCTCACACTGGCATAGATGGCATCTCTCCATCCTCTGCTGCAGTGAAAGGTTGCCATGTTGTGCTCACCGAACAGCAGATGATGTAGATGCTGCATGAGACGATGGAGACATGGTGCCGATCTAAGGCTCGGGGTGTCAGCTGGTGCGTTTCCTGGTGTTGTTTTGCACCTCAGGCGTAAATATGCGCGGAGAATCCATGAGCATGTGACTGTGTGGAAGATCAGCTGTTCTGCTGCTTGTTTGAGCGATTCTCGCTGAGCTGGAAGAAGATAATGAAGAGATAGTTACAGAATCATCTCACTTCCAGGTGTGAAACGAACACAGTTGTCACTGCAAAAACACTCCATGAGGTTTTGTAGGACTTATTGAAAAAACTAAAATTTTTCATCTCGTTCTTTAGTTGCGCTTCCACACTATTGGTTTATCAGCAAAGGCAGACTTTTTTGGCACATAGACTGGGGTTGGGAATTGTTTGGGGTTGCTCAATAACGGTGCCAAATCGATACTTTAAAAAGATACGGTTTAGTTTTAGGCATTTACTTTAAGGTGAGTTGTTTAAGTTAGCAAGCTAAGCTGACGGTAGAATAGAATAGAATAGAATGCCTTTATTGTCACTATACACATATACAATTTGCATTATAAACATGTACAATGAGGTTAAGAGCATCTCGCTAGTCAGTGCAACATTTAGTAAAGAAAAATACTATAAAGTGTCAAGTACAAAAGAAATATCTTTAGTAATAGTGCAAATGAAGATAGGGGGGAGGTAGGTGGGGTGGCAGTTCTGTTTAAGAGCTAGATAATGTATAGTGTTAAAATTGCAATTGCACAGCAATCATAGTTTTATCACCTATAAGGTTATTGTCCATGTAAAGTGAAATAAAGTGAGTATATTGCACATGTTGATGTCACACAGGGTGATGCTTGGGTCCGGTTAAGTGTAGATTAAGCCGGTCCCTGTGTGCGCCTGTTAGAGTTTAGGGTAGTGATGGCTTCTGGGAAAAAACTGTTCTTGAGTCTGTTTGTCCTCATTCTGATGCACCTATAGCGCCTTCCTGAGGGCAACAGTTCAAACAGTCCAGAAGCCGGGTGAGAGCTGTCCCTGATGATGTTCTCGGCTCTGCTGAGGCAACAGGAGGTGTAAATGTCCAGTAGGGAGGGGAGAGGGCAGCTGATGATCTTCTGTGCTGCTCTGACCACCCTCTGGAGTCTCTTCCTGTCTGCCAGGGTGCAGCTGCCGTACCATACTGTGATGCAGTATGTCAGCAGGCTCTCGATGGACGCACGGTAGAAGGTCAGCAACAGGCTGGAGTCCAGATTGTGCTTCCTGAGGACTCGCAGTCTTCTAGACCACCTGCTGCCGTGTGCCGTCAGAGCAAGTGTATTTGTTTCTGCATTTGCACGCTTCTCTCAGAGAAGCTCATTCATTGGACTATCTGCGTGTTCTTTAAACTGCACTTGCGGAGTGAATGAAGAGGATTGGCTCAGTCCTGACAGTTTAGGTTTTTAATTGGTGCCGAAATGAGGTGCAGAAATTGACGTTGTGTTTCGCTCCAGTCCAAACTGGTTCTAGAGGTTCTGGTTTCGTATTAGCACCGGGTTTCAGTACCCAACCCTAACGTAGGCCTGTGTTAGCTTTTTAGTTTTAATGTGTTTCTAATAAGGTGAGATTAACACTAGCTTTAGCATTGCTTTAAAATGTTCAGATTTGCTTAAAGACATGTTTTGAAAAAAAAATTTTTTTCAAGTATTGTTTTAGCTCGTGATGCGTTGCCATGATTCTAAGTGGCAATGCTAATAAGGCTAATGATGTTTTACTCATTTTTTTCCTCCAACGACAATCTAAAATGTTCTCCTTTCAATCACCTACTACTTATTTTGTTGTTCTCCTTTTTCTGTACTTCCACACAGTTGTTTGTTAGCAATGTCAGACGTTGTACATTGTGTTAGCTTAGTGCTACGGATGTCTTTAATACAGTGTTTCTCAATTATTTTTTGTCGCACCCACCCAGGAAGAAAAAAACATCTCGCGCCCCCCGCGCAACTATAAATAGTAATATTTGTCTTTAAATTTGTTATAAGTACACCTCTGCATAACACAGGATCCTTATTAACGTATAAGAGAAAAAAAGAAAGAAATACTGACCAACTTACAACAAATAGCTTTATTAACTGTAGCAGAAAAGATTTAAGCTGCATCTGAAATGTAAAAAAACATTAAATCCTTAATAAAACTATAAACATTGTTTGACTGATTGTGATTGCTGGCAATATTCGATACGTTTTCTCTGAAAAAACTCAAGCAGCTTTTCAGCGTGATTGGGGTGTAATGTCTTTAAGTGACGCCTTCATTTATTTGGCTTCATGCTGTCCGCTGCCAACATTTGTAGACTCAGTAAGCACACCTGTCTCTCCTCGTCCCCACCGCAGTCACAGTGAAGCCAAGCGCTACATACGCGTCATATTTCCTCATCTTAGCTTTCGGGAGACTTTTGTTTGTCTCTTTATCTCCTTCTCTCTCCGCCTGTCTTCTACACTTCATACTCTGCCAATGAGAGCGCCACTGTCCCCTAACGTAGTGGAGTGGTATTGCACTTTATTCTAGAACAATAAAAAAAAATAGAAAAATAAAAAAGCATATTCCCCGAGGTCCTTGATGGAGCCTCGCACTAGTTTCGCGCCACTATTTGAGAACCACTGCTTTAATACAAGGTGAGAGAAAGACTAGCTTTAGCATTGCTTTGAAATGTTCCAAATGTTCCGATTTGTTGTAATTAAAGACAGGTTTGAAAATTGTAGCTTGTTTTGAAAACTATTACTTTAGCCAGTGATGTGTTGTTGACACAGTTCTGAAAAATTGATGATGGTAATCAGGCTAATTGTGCTTTAGGGTTAATTTTAAATGTCAAATCTCCTTTCAATAATCTTATCTTTAGTTTGTTGGTTCCTATTCTGTTTTCTATACGTGTGCTTTTATATATATGTAGTTTTTGGGGGCTTTTTTTGTCATTACGAACACCATTAATATGCTGTTACACTCCGTATCAATCCACATAAAAGCAAGAAATTAGGCTTTTTAAAGTGTAAGCCAACCAGGGGAAACATCAACAATACAGAAAGAATGCATGATTATATGGATTAATGGCATTGAGATCAGAATATGTGGTTATAATGGAAGTCAATGGAGCTCTAAAGTAAAGTAAATCTGATTTGCATGGAAAAATATAAATGAATGAAATGATCACAGTGAAAGTAATGAAGTTTCGTTCATATTTACCTTTTAGATAAAAATGAATAATTATGTCCTGCTTTTCCACCTAATCATCAGAATTTAATGACGTAATGATTTGTTTTCAAATTATTTGGTACTTTTTGTCAGTACTGACGTTGATTAACAGAGTTATATATAAAATAAAAGTGAAGAAAAATATTTATCTGACACATTTTCTCAGTAGTTTAAGTGGACATTTTAAAAGGGTAGTCTATCTACCCCCGGAGTACTGTTGAGCATTTTCCCAAAATGTGTAAAAATGAGATTTGTCAACAAAATTAATTCAATTTTCTGAAACAATATGGATTAAGACTTACAATTACCCCTAAAGTGGACAAAAATGTTCTCATCAACTCATAAGGGTTAACCAGTTATGTGCGGAATGTAAACAGCCGGGTCCGTCAGAGTGTGTGTCTGGGCTCTGCCTGTGCATTAGAGAGGATCAGGACTCAGAGCTGGACAGGAAGTGAAGGCTTAGCTCTGCAGCAGTGCACAGGACGGGACGGGACGGGGGTGCGGGAGCGTGTTGGTTCTCGTCAGGTTACGTGTCCTAGTTTGAGTTTAATTCTGTTCCAGGTCAGACACACGGTGTCCCTTGTCTGCGATGTTTATCAACAATACTGAACTGCAGTGTTTCGTTTCAAATGCAAATAAACCATTTGAGGATTTTTTTTTCAGACATGTTAGTAAAAATTGACAAAGTGTATTCCTTTGTGCATGGAATTCATCACTGGGTTTATTCCATGTTGTGTTGGGTGCCATTGTTATCATTAGTAAATGGAGAGGAATGTTTTTTTTAAGTGCGTGTGAGGGATTCTCTTCTTTACATTCTCTGATGAGAGAAGAGACTATAAGGGAGCGATGGTGAAGCTTCGTCTTTCAGCTGCAAAATGAATAATTATGAAGTTTTTGCCAAATCGGGTAGAAATAAATGCAGATTCGAACTAAATTTGAGTGTTTTTTGACCTTGCATTGATGGCATCCTGTTGCTTGAGACACCAAATCACAAATAATCTTTCTTTCAGAACCACTGGCTCTTTAATAAAATGTGCACAAAAGCATTAAAGTGATTGTTGGGGTTGCTAAAGTTTGAGAAAATTGTATCAATGAATGTTAAAAAATTTTTTAAACAATAACTAGGGTTGCCAGAGTTTGAGAAAACCTTTGTAAATACTCAAAAACATTAAATTGTTAGTTAGGGTTTTTAAACAATGTATTTGAAGCATAATGTTTATATCGTAAAGAAGGCTTGTTTGTGTTTTTGATGTTATAATATAGATCTTGAATTTGATTCTTACCAGTATTAAAAGGGTCTTTAAAAGTCTTAAATTTACCTTATGAAACCTGCAGAAACCCTGTTTTCAGTTGTAATGTAATCTGTTGAGATGTCTTGTGTAGGAATACTAATCAAATTAAAAATGTCTGCTTGCATGTATATAATTGGTGTTCTTTAAACATTGTCATTTATTGTTTGCCTGCATGTCTCATTCGCCTCTTGTTTATTTCTCTCTCTTTTGGTTCCTCTGCATACTGTACGTTTGTTGTGTAAGTACCTGCTTTATTTCCTTTAACGTCTACATTACACCTTTTTTGTTCTTGTGCTGATAAAACACTAGATGCAGTTCGTTGTGTTTGGCTTTAGTTTGCTTCACTTCTCAATCAGCTCTAAGCCTGTAGTGATCCTTCGCAGTTTGATTGACAGCCAATCTGTCCAATCATAGCACTGTTATTGTCTGGCTTTAAATCCTAGACTCCTCTATCTTTCTTGCAAATGTATTGTCTTTCCTTAGAAATAGTTTCTAAACACCTCAGAATCGCACTGTTTCACAAAAGTTCAGGTATTTATTTAGAGAACTTGCTAACCAATTGTTTATTCTGTGTTTATTATTTTGTGTGTTCATTTGTACTCTGCACTGGCATTTTGAGAGCTGAATTAAAACAAAACCTTTCTTTAGCATCTCTATATTTAAACCTCCCTTTTCCCCAAGTGCTATTGGTTTATTTTTATTGTCCGCCTGCTGACTGTGGGTCTTTTCTGCTCTCAGGAGAAGGAAGGCAGGCATTTTGCCCAGCCTGGAAGATCTGCTGTTTTACACCATCGCCGAGGGACAGGAGAAAATTCCTGCGCACAAGTTCACCACGGTAAACTCCTGCTGGCTCCAGGGCTGCTTCGATCCGGAACTCTCACAATTTTCTCTGTAGTGATTAAAGGTTGATTAAAAGCATTGAAATGTGCACTTTCAGGCGCTGAAAGCCACAGGTCTGCGCACCGGAGACCCTCGTCTTAAAGAGTGCATGGAGATGTTGAAGACCACTCTCAAAACCACGTCAGACGGCGCTCTGGATCGACATCTCTTCAAAAAGTCAGTATATACTTCATATTTAAATACTATTAAAATAAGTCACCAGCTGTTATTCAGTCTCTCTGCTTTATTAGTCCCACTTTTAAAAACAAAAGCTATGACGTGTAGTGTAAAGGTAGGATTAGAAATTGTTTCTAACGCCTGTAGATTTTAGTTTTGTGTCGTTGGAAACTGTATACTTGTTTTATTTCAATTCCTGTTTCACTCGATGATTTAGAAAAGGCTTGATGGAACAGGTTTTACACTGGGAATTCTTAAAAAGTGTCAAATTTTAGGCCTTAAAAGTCTTAAATTTAGTTTTCTAGGTCTTATTTTTCAGATTTTTATGTATAGCTCATTTAATGTGTTTTTGTTTATTCTTGGGGTTGCCAGAGATTGAGAAAATGACTCTAAATGTTTAAAAAAAGTTACAAGGGATTTTTAACAATAAATGCTCAAAAAGTCATGATTAGCGTTGCCAGAGTTTGAGAAAACTTTTGTATATCATCAAAAACTTTTGTAGTTTAGCAGTGTCGTAGTTTGAGAATCGGCTTATATACACTCAAAATTGTAAAAATGATAGTTGGGGTTGCCAGAGTGTAAGAAAAAGCTTGTGCACACTCATAAAGGCTTAAAATCTTAAACAGTGATCATTAGGGTTGCAAAATATTAACATTAGACTCACAAATGTTAAAATATGTAAATGTGATTGTAAAGGTTGCCAGAGATTGAGAAAACGTGTACGTTAAATACAAAAAGCATAAAAATGAAAGTTGAGGTTGCATAGATTTACAATGTTGTCCTTAATCGGTAAAAACAAAAAAATGATGGCTAGAAGTAGATGATTTCAACAGCAGCCTGAGAGGATTGGACACACCTTCTGTGGTGAACCTTGCACTTGTGTCCTGCGAAGTGCTCTGAAACAATATAAAAACAATATAAATCTACGCTAAACGTACTTTTGTTATAACTACATATAGCAGTCTCGTCATCAAATGTAGTCATTGTTCTGATTACAGATAAAACGTACATAAACAAGGGCAAAGTCATGTCATTTGATTCTTAATTTAAGTTTAGAGCAGTTCTCCGGATGGTCTGAAAGGCGTTCACTTTAAAACCAGTCCTCTTACCTGTTCTCTATCAAGTTCTGGCTCGCTTTCAAAACTCTCCGATGTAAAGTATTGCTGACGAATAAAATTCATCTTTCCTGGGGTTTTCTTGTTGGCTCATAGAAAATCCACCCAGTTCTGACACACGCTCATCTTTCAAAAACTCTTTATCTCTTTATTTTCATTGTTTCACGAGGGCGCACTTACATAAATTAGCCTTGGTAGCACAAGCAGAAATTGGCATGTATCACGCATGTCAGGCGTGAACAACTGAAGCCCAAAGACCCATCCTGAAGTGAGGCCAAGGGGTGGTGGAGGGTTTTTAGCTGTTGATTGTACAATGAGACTGGGCGAACTGATAAAAGGTGGAACTCTGGAGCATAATAGAGGGACCTCTCTGTGCTAATTGACTGCGCGTGAAACTCCTGAAACTTTTTTTGTGAGCATGTTCTGCTACGGTTCCATTATGCATCAGTCAGCGTATATGTTTTTGTCCAAATGAGCTGCATTAGCTATTTGTCTGATTGGTTAGTAGGCGTGACTACGGTCATCAAGTTGTTTTTTTAGGTCCAGAAAAAGAAAATAGGATTGTAAGGCTGGGTACTCTTGGGTCTGGGGTGTTGATTTTAGCATTCACATAATAAAACAATGGAGTGCCTTCTCCTAACCCCTTATCTCCAGCATCAAGGGGCCTACAGCCCCCCCACGTCTCTTGCTGGTTTAAACATGTTTATACAAGAATGTTTGGTTAACCAGTTTATGTTTAATATTGTTTGAAATATATTACAGGGTTTAGTGTAATGATTGTAGATCCTAAAACTAGAAATGTTAACACTCTCAACAGCTTTTACTGATGCTCTCTGATGAGTGTTCCTGGTTAGGTCACTCCTCTCAAGGAGGAGATTGGTCTGAAGAAGCTTTCAAAGGTAGATAGCAGACTCGAACCCTGGACCTTTTGTCTCTGAAATCGGCCCATGAAGGAAGAGCTCTAGAGCTGCCTTATCATGTAGTAAACTTGGAGTTAAAATGTAATGCGTTTTTTTAGAAGGATCAATTCCAAATTAAGTGTAGACAATAACTCCTTATTCTTGGTTCATATTTCATAGGCTGTATAATGTAATGCATTGTTTATACACATTAATGATAATAAGTGTTTGAACCTTTTTCGGTCATTCTTCTTTTACTAAAAACACTTTTAAGGGTTAATAAAAATATTAACATCAAGTGTGAGTAAATGTAAAGGTCATTGAGTGGGTTAATACTTAATATTATCATTAATAATTAACATGCTAATTTATTTGGCCGTGACCAAGAATAATGGTAAAGATAAAATCTTTAAAAATCAATTATGGGGTCAGATATACGAATTTATGTGAATTAATAAAAATCCTTTTGCACTGTTTTCAAGACAGAACACGTGATCCTTATGTCCCGACTGGTATCCATTTTGGGCCAAGCACCGGGACTCTATAGATTACACAAACATGCATGAACCAATCCCAATATAATGTGGGTTATGATCAGCACTAGGGAACAATACTAAAACATGCAACAAATGATGGAGATCACATGACTATGTTACGTTGGTGTATCGTCTTCACGATATCCTTTTTGCTCTCCCCTAAAATATTCATGTGAATAAAAGAGGTAGGTGAAACCTGTAATTAAATCCATCTACCTAATCATGTTTGCCTTTACTGTTTACAGGTGTGTGCAAAGTAACATTGTGTTGCTGACGCAGGCTTTCCGTAAAAAGTTTGTGATCCCTGACTTCCAGTCGTTTAACTCTCACATCGATCAGATTTACGAGGGCGCTAAATCGCTGTCAGGAGGCCAGGTATGTATATAAAACTATGTATAAAAAACGTGATTTTCTAATACTGCAACACTAATCCTTTTATTATTTATCCTTTAAGGTGGCAGATTACATTCCTCAGCTTGCCAAATTCAGCCCTAATCTCTGGGGTGTTGCGCTCTGCACCGTAGATGGCCAACGGTGAGCTGGGAGCTCTCTCATCGACAACTCTCTTCAGGGGCAGGGATATTAATAACTTGATCACTCTTTTTTTGATTTGCAGATACACGGCGGGCGACACCAAAGTTCCGTTTTGTCTGCAGTCGTGCGTGAAACCGCTGAAATATGCGGTTGCGGTTCACGATCACGGCACTGAATACGTGCATCGCTTCATAGGGAAGGAGCCCAGCGGTCTTCGTTTCAACAAGCTTTTCCTTGATGAAGACGGTCAGGGTCGTGGTAGTGCTCTGTAAATTAAAATAGAGTTTTGATCTAAAAGTTGGCTTTGTTGATTGCTTGCAGATAAACCTCACAATCCCATGGTAAACGCCGGCGCCATTGTGTGCACCTCCCTCCTCAAGGTGAATCAGTTTATTTTTACTTTCCTAAACGTTTTTAGGATTGGAAATGGTCTCTTGGATATCACAGTGACTGTTTCCAAGGTTTTGATGAGCTGAGAGAGCTTCCCAGTGATGCGTTTAGGGATGTTTAATGTGAGAACGTATTAGAGCGACGAACGGTTTTAATCTGATTACGCTCCCTTTCAGCAGATTAAGGTTATGAATAATCACGCTGAAAGGATTTTGTTAAAGAGAGACGTGAAAGTGGGTTGGGGAAGAGGAAATAGATTGTGAAGGTCAGAGATGCAAACTAGCATCAAGACTAAGCCATGGCAAATAAAGGAATGACGAAGCATAAAAAAACATTATATAGTGTAATAACATAATATAATGTATTGTATGAAAGTATGCCACATGACTAAGTCCCTTAATAAAAATGTTTAGAAGAACTGTGAGATGATAAAGAAATTTTAGATTTAAAAGAAAACTGCATCTAGTTAGCATCTGTGCTAAAGCCTTCTTGAACAATGTTTATTTAAATCACTGTAGATTTCATAATGAGTCGTTTATATTTTGGTTAACACGTTTATATCAATATGGATATATTTTCTACATATATATTTTTGTTTCTAGACATAATTGTAGGGTCAAAGAGAGCAATTTGATCCAAAAGTAGACAATCTGTAGTTAGCATCTCAGGTAAAACCTTGATTAACAATCCTTTGTTTATATCTCCGTACATTTCATAATAGTTTAGCAATTTTCTTGTTAATGCTGTTATTTCTATGAATATTTTTAGGTTCAAAGCAAGTTTTATGGTTCAGATGTGTTCAAATGTACACACTCTGAAGTTAGCATTTGTGCTAAAGCCCTCAGTAACATACTAGCTGTGCGGTGATTTGTTTACGTCACTATACTTTTTCATAATAAGACCTTATTCAATTTATTGTTGGATTAAAAAGACAATTGTTTTATTATCATCATTGAAAGGAGTTTTTTTGTTGGACGTTTATGTAGATGTATTTTTATATCTCTGTTTCTTTAAAAGAATACAGAATATTCAGTTTTGCTTGTTTTTTTTTTTCCATTTTATTCTGTTTTGTCTCTACCTCCTGACACCAGAGCACACAATCGCATCATGTGATTGTTATTACTTCTCTCTACAGCTCCCAAGAAGTGAACTGGCTCAATAAGTTATTACTTATAAAACTACATTTTAAACATTCTTAAAATTTGTGTCAAACAGTGTTTTACAGTGTTAAAAAAAAAAAAAAAAAGTCACCTGATGGTCTGAAAAATTGTAAATCTAGCAAAGTTTGAAACTATATTTGGAATCTCTAACATTTTAACACTAAATAAAACTTTAGTGTTTTATAGGAACATAAATTAGTAGGAAATTTAGGTTTAGAATGGTGTTAAAATTAGTTTATAAAAGTGTAAAGATTTTCAGTTGAGTAGTAAAGGTGAATCAAATGGTTAATTTTGCAGGAAAAAAAGGTAGAAGGGATTTTTAGGCAAAAATGCTCATAAAGTCATGATTAGCGTTGCCAGAGTTTGAGACAACTTCTGTAAATCCTCAAAAACTTTTGTAGTTTAGCAGTGTCGTAGTTTGAGAATCGGCTTATATACACTCAAAATCGTAAAAAGTGTAAGAAAATAAAGACTTAAAATCTTAAAAGTGATCGTTAGGGTTGCCAAATATTAACATTACTCACAAATGTTAAAATATGTAAATGTGATTGTAAAGGTTGCCAGAGATTGAGAAAACGTGTACGAATAAGAAAACATGCATAAATGCTTAAAAACATAAAAATCTAGCAAAGTTTGAAACTATATTTGGGAATCTCTAACAGTTTAACACTAAATAAAACTCCATCAATAGGAAATTTAGGTTTAGAATGGTGTTAAAATTTGTTTATAAAAGTGTACAGATTTTGAGTTGAGTAGTGAAGGTGAATAAAATGGTTAATTTTGCAGGAACTGTTGGTGCGACCCCATGCTTTTATTTTAGAAACAGAAGGGAACATGCTTAGAAAGAATATTTCTGTGAATCTTTTCTTTGAATTTTACTTTCGTAATTATCCAGTGAGCGTGATTATAGCCACTTGCAGCCCGACAGCCATGTTTGAATGCCTTGTTTAGCTGGTTTAACCGCAATTTGCAGAAGTTTTATGTTAAATGTGTGTTAACAAACACTGCTTTAAGTGGCAACAAAGTCTTAAAATAATTGGAAAGAGTCTAATTTACTTTAGGATTCCTACACATACCCTGATACAACAAGTAGTTAGCATCTTCGCTAAAAAAAAGTGTGCTTTTAACAGACTTCTGTAATCTATTTAAAATGTTGCTGACTTTTAGAAGTACATTTGCTGTTTGTATTCCTCATATTTTAATGTTATTCAGAATTTTGTTGACTTCACCGTTAGCATGTTTCTGTTAGCATCCTAGCTAAAAATACATAACTAGGATTTATAGTCTGTTATTTAACCTGTGATGAACAGAGTTGCAGTTTATTTTATTTTAATCTTTTTAGAGATTTTGGGATGTAAGGTAACTCCAGTGCATGAAACACATCTTGCTCAGGCATGTGTGATGTCTGTGTGAAGGCTTTGTGTGGTTTTATTGTTGTTGCGTATCTTCCAGCATTAGGAACTGTGGGATATTTACACCCTCCCAACAGGTCAATGACGTTGGTAATTTCCCTTTCATTTATTTGCTTTTTTTCCTCATTGAACAAATCACAAGCTAGGCTAATGCTAGTTCTGATCATTGCTTTCAAACCCAATTGTGATTGTTGTTGTTGTTGTTAATTTGGGGATTTTCCCACTATTCCATAATTATTATTTTCACTTTTTATAAATGCACTCATTCATTTAGATTTCGTAGTTGTTGTTTTTTTGCAAATAAATATTTCTTCAATGTGGAAAACAGGTTTTGCATCTAAAAACAATTATTATTTTTTTTTAATCTACTCTAATTATTTCACTGTAGTTGCTTTCATTTGAACCTTTTTAACCAGTTGTGAATCTCTGATGCTAATGCTAATTAATTCACACTTTTGAACACAATTAGAACACACTTTAATAGCTTGTCTGTTTTTCTTAACTGATTTTAGCTGAATCTAGTGACCTAAAATCCTCATTTTCATTTCTTCATGTAAATCTACACAAAAAACATTAACTTTGTCAATGTAGTTCCTTTACGTTAATCCTAAATTATGTATATGATTAACTCCTATTGTCTTTAATCACAAATGTGTAATTATTTTCTAATATATATGTCTTTCATGCAACACATTTATGTCGTTTCTTTTTCATTTTCAGCAAGGTGTAGGCAATGCGGAGAAGTTTGACTATGTGAGTGAAACCGCGACTAAATTCTTTTTTTTTTCTTTCTTCGAGCTTAATTCAGATCTTGATGAGGAGTTGTGTTTTAGGTGATGAACTTCATGAAGAAATTGGCGGGAAACGAGTATGTTGGTTTCAGCAATGCAACGTGAGTTCTGATTTTTTTTGCTGCTTTATGTTAAACTGCAAAGTGTTGCATATACCATAAAAGGTGGCTAAGTATGTTAACCTGAGGAAGGTAATTTTTGGTATTCTATCTAATAATTTGGTAATCTAATTATAATAATAGTAATGAACTTTATTGTATAAAGAGCATTTCAAGCTAGGGTTCCCAACTAGCACCGAAGCAGAAAAAGCTAGATATTATAAACAATCCAAGATACACCGAGACAAAGAAATAAAAGAGGTTCTAAGGTTAAAGCAACCAAAACCATGCAATGCCAACAGTCATAAGCCCATTTCCCACCGTTTTTGTGCATGTGCGTGGTGCAGACATGAGCTTAGACTCTGAGGAGCAAATAGTTTTGGGGTGTAAGTGATTAAAGTAGACATGTACTCTGCGGTCAAGGCAGGAAGAGCTTTGTACATGAGGGTTAAGATTTTAAAATCAACATGGAAGCGGACCAGGAGACAGTACAGAGATTTAAGAACTGGTGTAATGTGATCATATGCTCTGGTCCAGGTCAAGACACGAGCAGGTGACTTTTGAACACACTGCATCCTGTCCAGAGAAGACCAAGAAACCCTGTCCAGGAGAGCATTACAGTAATCCAGACTGGAGGCGACAAATGTATTGATCAGTCTTTTAGCCGACGAGAAATGAATCACAGGGTGCGACTTTCCTCTCATGCGACTGTGATTTAAGAGTCGTAATGTGGTCTTTTGATGCGGACATTTTTTTCTCCATTTTTCAGCATGAATGAACTGAGTGTAGGCTGAAAAACTAGGACTCGTTGCAGCGAGTCTGAGTCACTCTGCCTGTCACTCTTTCTTATTAAAGGCAATATTTTGATACACAAAGCACTTTTAGTTTTAAAACTCCAGCAGGGTGTTCCTTAAACCTCAGCTATGTCTCACACCACATGAGAGATAATTAAAAAAAAATAGTGGCTCTTTAAAGTCTGCTTGCTGTTAGATTGATTGTAGATACTCGTGGTATTCTGGGGACTGTCTTCTTTAGATGTCAGCAGTAATAACATGTTTCTAACTTGTTTTATATAAAGTTTAACTTCTTCTTTTTAGGTTTCAGTCAGAGCGATTGTCTGGAGACAGAAACTTTGCAATCGGTTACTACCTAAAAGAGAAGAAGGTGTGCAGTAAACATTTCACAGTCATCATAAACCGAAGAAAAGTAAAAAGTATAAGTAAAGCATCTTTGTCTAAACATTTTTCCACACTTGCAGTGTTTCCCGGAGGGCACCGACATGATCTCCATTCTGGATCTTTACTTCCAGGTTTGTGTTTGTTGAAAAGTAATAGTTTTCATTGAGAAATTATTGAGTCTTATTTGTGTTGTCATGCTTAAACAGAGTCTTTGTTATAGCTCAAGGGACGAAGATGAATGAACATGCAATTAGCTTCAAGCTAGCGCTTGTGTATATACAATTTGTTGTCAATAATGTTCAGTCAATAATGAAAGGTTTATTAGTATGAAGAAAGAGTTCAGTTAGATGACCAGTAATTTCTAACTCATTAAGAAAGCCTGGTTTAAACCTATTCTGTGGTAAAAAAAAAGCAACAAAAAAAAATTTCATTGAGATGATAAAAAAAAAACAGAGATAAGATCTCCCCAGTGGAAAAACTCTTCTGTGAGATCAAAATGAGCCTTTGCTGGTCACCTCCCCAGCGTAAAGCCTACTTGAACTTAAGATCCATGGACAAACAGGTTTTTGGATAGCACCTGGAAAAGAAGCAAAACAGTGAACAGTGGAAAAAAAGCAGTTTAGAACAGAGAAACACAAACAACAAACAGGTGATCAGCATCAGCTGCAGTATATGTGATAATTGATCAGGATAGGTTCATTGAACCACGTTGTTGTTTCAGTAATTTGTATGTTTATGAGTCCAGACACATATCTCGAGCCATATTTGGAACTGATTTGTTTTTAATCTTGTTTTGAACTCATCCCAGAGTTTGTTCCAGAGCTTCGGGGCTCTCTATGAGAATACTCTTCCTCCTCTAATAGATTTACTAATCTTTAGAACAATCGGTAGTGCTGCTTCTAGCGATTGAAGAGACCAAGCTGGAATATATCATGATAGGAGACTGCTCTAGAATGCTAGAAGCAGCATCTTGTAGTCAATGCGATATTGTACAGGAAGCCAATGAAGAGAGCGCAGAACAGGTGTAATGTGATCATATTTCTTTGTTCTTGTGAGAACTCTAGCTGCTGCGTTCTGGACTAACTGTACATTTTTGTAACGCTGGGGCTGAGCAGCAGCTAAGCATTCTGGAGGTCATTAAAGCATGAACTAATTTTTCTCCATCTACAATAGACCACATCTTCCGTACTTTAGCAATTTTCCTGAGGTGAAAGAAGGCGGTTTTAGTAACGTTAGAAATAGGGTTCTTAAGTCACCTCACTATCTATAGTAACACCAAGATTTAGGGGGACCCTGTAGGGGGTCAAATTAGCAATGTCTCCCCCAACTGCAGATTTAAAACTCAGAGTTTCTGTAATTGCTCTTCAGATTTAATAAATAATATTTCTGTTTCATTACAGTTTAGCATAAGGACATTTTTATTCATATGATCATTGCTCTCAGTGACCCATTCTGAGATTTTATTTAGCTTTAAAAAATTGTTCGGTTTACTGATATATAGAGCTGAGTGTTGTCAGCATAGTAATGGAAGTTAACACTATCCCTCCTAATAAATTTGCATAGTGGCAACATATCTCTCAGCTTTCTTCTTTTTTTCTACATACTGTTTTCTCATAGTTTAATGAAGGGATTTCCTTTCTTCTGTCCCTCTTACTGCTGTCTCCTGTGCTCAAAACTTTCCACTTCCTAAAAAAAACATGCCTTTTTGCTGCTGATTGGCTAAATTTGTTTTACTTGTCAACTGACAAAACAGTTTGGAAAGCTTTTTTGCTAAGTCTATTCCCTTGTCTGACGACCAGCAGAAATAGTCTCTTTCTTATTCTTATATTCCCTTGTTCAGCTGTGCTCCATCGAGGTGACCTGCGAGAGCGCCAGCGTGATGGCTGCCACCCTAGCCAACGGTGGCTTCTGTCCAATCACAGGCGAGCGCGTGCTGAACCCAGAGGCTGTGCAGAACACTCTGAGCCTCATGCACTCCTGCGGCATGTACGACTTCTCTGGACAGTTCGCTTTCCATGTGAGCATCAGGCATTCACAGCGAGGTTTAAAGGGATGCACAGTTTGAGTGAAATACACGGTGTGTTGTAGGTTGGTTTACCAGCTAAATCAGGAGTCTCAGGAGGCATCCTGCTGGTGGTACCTAACGTGATGGGAATCATGTGCTGGTCACCACCCCTGGACAAACTGGGGAACAGCGTGAGGGGAATCCAGTTCTGCACGGTGAGTAATCTCCATCACCGCAGCTCAATCAGTCTGTCTGTCTGTCTCTCTCTCTCTCTGTCTGTCTGTCTGTTTGTTTTTTATTTAGTCTGTCCGTCTCTGTTTGCCCGCCTGTCTCTGTCTGTTCATTTTTCGGTCTGTCTGTCAGACCGACATACAGACAGACAAGTCTGTTTGTGTCTGTATACATGTCTGTCTGCCTGCCTGTCGATCACTGTCTCTGTCTGTCTGTCTGTCTGCGTCTGTCTGTCTGTATCTGCATTTGCCTGCCTGTCTTTCTCTCAATGTCTGCTGGTCTGTCTTCGTCAGTCAATCTGTCTCTGTCTGTCAGTCTGTCATCTTCATCAATGAGTCTGTTGTTTTCGTCAGTCAGGCTGTCTCTGTCTGTTCATTTTTCGGTCTGTCTGGCAGACCGACACACACACATAGACAGACAGTCTGTATGCATGTCTGTCTGCCTGCCTGCCGATCACTGTTTGTCTCTGTCTGTCTGTCTCTGTCTGTCTATCTGCATCTGCCGGCCTGTCTGACAAAGACAGACCAGCAGACATTGAGAGACAGACAGGCCGGCAGATGCAGATAGACAGACAGAGACAGACCAGCAGACATTGAGAGACAGTCAATCTGTCTCTGTCTGTCATCTTCATCAATGAGTTTGTCTGTGTCTGTCGTTTTCGTCAGTCAGCCTGTCATGTTCATCAGTGTGTCTGTCGATCCCTGTCTGTTGGTCTCGGTCTCTGTCTGTCATGTTCATCAGTGTGTCTGTCGTTTTCATCAGTCTGTCTGTCTGTCGATCTCTGTCTGTCGGTCTCAGTCTGTCATGTTCATCAGTGTGTCTGTCTGTCGATCTCTGTCTGTCGGTCTCTGTCTGTCAGTCTGTCATGTTCATCAGTGTGTCTGTTGTTTTCGTCAGTCAGTCTGTCTGTCTGTCGGTCTCGGTCTCTGTCTGTCATGTTCATCAGTGTGTCTGTCGTTTTTGTCTGTCAATCTCTGTCTGTCGGTCTCGGTCTCTGTCTGTCATGTTCATCAGTGTGTCTATCGTTTTTGTCTGTCAATCTCTGTCTGTTGGTCTCGGTCTCTGTCTGTCATATTCATCAGTGTGTCTGTCGTTTTCATCAGGCTGTCTGTCTGTCAATCTCAGTCTCTGTCTGTCATGTTCATCAGTGTGTCTGTTGTTTTCGTCAGTTTGTCTGTCTGTCGATCGATCTCTGTCTGTCTGTCTGTCTGTCGATCGATCTCTGTCTGTCTGTCTGTCGATCTCTGTCTGTTTGTCTGTCGATCTCTGTCTGTCAGTGTGTCATGTTCATCAGTGTGTCTGTCGTTTTCGTCTGTCTGTCGATCTCTGTCTACCAGTCTCGGTCTCTGTCTGCCTGGCTTTAAGTCAGTCAGATACATAGACAGACAGACAGAGACAATCAAAATTAATAAAAAAAAAATTTTGCATCAAAGAAGCTTTCCAAACAAGAAGCCTACTGTAGATTATGTTGATTAAACTGTGGATTATGGTGATTCAAATGCCTCTCATCACAACATGTTCCAATAGCAACAACAGGAGCGAATAAGAATTTGTCTTTACTCAAACATTCGTCAATAATACATTTTACAGAATTCTGGATCTTTCAGCTGCCCCATAGCAGCATCTTAATGTCTCCCCTGAGACCTATACTGAAGATAAAAATCCTTGGCATGTGATCTAGCATTTATTCGGCTGGGTTTCCCATGAGGCACTGTGGTGAACGATCCTGATTGGCTCCTAGTGTGGGGGTTATGTGGTTAATCTAATTCTAAAATTGGAGAACCACTGGTTGTCTACTGCACAAAGAAGAATAATGATAACAAACTGCATATTTTCGGAGACACCCTGTTTGTTACGATACAATACATTCATTCATCTTCATGTCGGCTTTCTTCCCTTTCGGGGTCGCCACAGCGGAATGAACCGCCAACTCTCTGGCATATGTTTTACGCGGCGGATGCCCTTCCAGCTGCAACCCATTGCTGGGAAACATTCACACACACTCATTCACACTATGGACAATCGTTCTTACTCAATTCACTTACACCGCATGTCTTTGGACTTGTGGGGAAACCGGAGCACCCGGAGAAAACCCACGCGATCATGAGGAGAACAACTCCTTACAGAAATGCCACCTGCCCCAGCCGAGCCTAGAACCAGCGACCTTCTTGCTGTGAGACGACCGTGCCACCCACTGCGCCACCGTGACGCTTCGATACAATACAATTTTATACAAATTGAAAATGCTAAGTTGACACAAAAAAAACTCACACGCAACACAAAAGTGCAGGACCTGCTCTGTTACATACAATAATCACAATCCTTAATTAACACAGTTTAATTAATAGCATTAAACTATTTATAGAAAATAACAATGAATAAATTAAATGATAGTGTAATTATTTTAATGGACACAACATTTAACATAATATACATTAAAATTGATTTTGGCTAAGTTTCTGAGGTCAGAATAGAATTATAATTCATGGAGAACTAAGAAACAAAAGAGTTCATTTTGAATTCAGGAATTATATTTTGGTGTAAAAAAGGAATAGTGTATGGATACTTTATTTAAAATATTCTCGAAACTCAAAATGGAGTTTGATATTAATCCTTGCACTTCATTTTTCAGGATCTTGTCCAACACTTCAACTTCCACAATTACGACAATCTGCGTCACTTTGCGAAGAAGCTGGATCCTCGCAGAGAGGGCGGAGACCAGCGGGTGAGTCTCTTTTCTTGGTGCAACTAGAGTCGCCGCTTTGATTGGCTTTTAAATCACTTTCATTCCATAATGAAAGAAATCAGAAGTTCCTTTTTTAATTAGTCGCTGAACACCACCCGCCATACACCTAAGTCAGTCTGATAAAGGAGTTATACAACAAGTAAACTTAAAGGTAATAAATTAATCTGTATTTTGACTGAAAATGCATCGCTTTGCGCACACGTGTGCCCAGCTGAGAGTGCACGTCTGCAGCCAGACCCTGAAAACATGATCTTATTTTAGTTACCCTGCGGCCCACAGATGAACCAGCTTCCAGAGGAGATCAAGGGTGCCAACACTTTAGTCACGTTTAAATCCAGGCTAAAGACTAACCCGTTTAGTTGCGCTTTTGTCAACTGAGCACCAACACCCAACAACTATTTTATCTCTGCAATTCACCATCTTAATCTGTTTTAATCAATGTTTTTTCATTTTCAGTTTTTAATCACTATGCGACTTTTTTATGCTTGATTTTATTAAATGTACTTTCTTTTTATTCTTTGTTTTCAATGTAAAGCACTTTGAATTACCCTGTGTACGAAATGTGCTATACAAATAAACTTGCCTTGCCTTAGGACTGAAAGTATTCTTGCAGGACTGTGATATCAGAGTTTAAGCTGAGCACGGTTTCCTAATGTCTCTTTGTTGCCTGTAACATCTCTGTTATCTAGATGCTATCAATCCTGCAGCGCGGGGTGCTACCAAACTGTGTTCATGTACTAATGCAGCTTTAACCTCTCAGCATTTGCATCTGCCTTCACTTCCTTGACGTCTGCGCTCAGCTGGAAAACTGTCTTTCTTCTGCTTTTCATGTCTGTGCCTTGATTTGGGTTGCCAAATATTTGACTATCCATCCATCCATCCATCTTCTCCCGCTTATCCGGGGCCGGGTCGCGGGGGCAGCAGTCTAAGCAGGGATGCCCAGACTTCCCTCTCCACAGACACTTCTTCCAACTCCCCGGGAGGGATCCCGATGCGTTCCCAGGCCAGCTGGGAGACATAGTCCCTCCAGCGCGTCCTGGGTCTTCCCTGGGGCCTCCTCCCAGTGGGACATGCCCGGAACACCTCCCCTGGGAGGCGTCCAGGAGGCATCCGGAACAGATGCCCAAGCCACCTCAGCTGACTCCTCTCGATGTGGAGGAGCAGAGGCTCTACTCCGAGCTCCCCCCGGGTGACGGAGCTTCTCACCCTATCTCTAAGGGAGCGCCCAGCCACCCGGCGGAGGAAGCTCATTTCGGCCGCTTGTATCCGGGATCTTGTCCTTTCGGTCATGACCCAGAGCTCATGACCATAGGTGAGAGTAGGGACGTAGATCGACTGGTAAATCGAGAGCTTCGCCTTTCGGCTCAGCTCCCTTTTCACCACAACAGACCGATACAGCGACCGCATCACTGCAGATGCTGCACCGATCCGCCTGTCGATCTCGCACTCCATCCTCCCCTCACTCGTGAACAGGACCCCGAGATACTTGAACTCCTCCACCTGAGGCAGGAGCACTCCACTGACCTGGAGAGGGCAGGCCACCTTTTTCCGGTCGAGAACCATGGCCTCAGACTTGGAGGTGCTGATCCTCATCCCAGCCGCTTCACACTCGGCTGCAAACCGCCCCAACGCACGCTGCAGGTCCAGGCCCGAAGAAGCCAACAGGACAACATCATCCGCAAACAGCAGCGATGAAATCCTGAGGTCCCCGAACCGGACCCCCTCCGGCCCCCGGCTGCGCCTTGAGATTCTGTCCATAAAAACTATGAACAGAACCGGTAATAAAGGGCAGCCCTGCCGGAGGCCAACGCGCACTGGGAACAGGTCTGACTTTGTGCTGGCAATGCAGACCAAGCTCCTGCTCTGGTTGTACAGGGACCGGACAGCCCTTAGCAGAGTGCCCCGGACCCCATACTCCCAGAGCACCTCCCACAGGACACCACGAGGGACATGGTCGAACGCCTTCTCCAAATCCACAAAGCACATGTGGACCGGTTGGGCGAACTCCCATGACCCCTCGAGGACCCTGCAGAGGGTATAGAGTTGGTCCAGTGTTCCACGACCAGGTCGAAACCCGCATTGTTCCTCATGCATCCAAGGTTCGACTAGCGGCCGAACTCTCCTCTCCAGTACCCTGGCATAGACTTTCCCCGGGAGGCTGAGGAGTGTGATCCCCCGGTAGTTGGAACACATCCTCCGGTCCCCCTTCTTGAAAAGAGGGACCACCACTCCGGTCTGCCATTCCAGAGGTACTGTCCCTGACCGCCATGCGATGCTGCAGAGACGTGTCAGCCAGGACAGTCCCACAGCATTTAGGCACCTGAGGTACTCAGGGCGGATCTCATCCACCCCCGTGTGCCTTGTCACTGAGGAGCTTACCAACCACCTCAGTAACTTCGGCTTGGGTGATAGACGAATCCACCTCAACTACCCCAGCCTCTGCCTCCTCGACAGAGGACGTGACAGTGGGATTGAGAAGACCCTCAAAGTATTCCTTCCACCGCCCGACCACATCCCTGGTCGAGGTCAACAGCTCTCCACCTCCACTGTAAACAGTGTTGGTGGGGCACTGCTTTCCCCTCCTGAGGCGCCGGACAGTTTGCCAGAATTTCTTTGAGGACGACCGATAGTCTTCCTCCATGGCCTCCCCGAACTCCTCCCAGGTCCGAGTTTTTGCCTCTAACACAGCATTGGCTGCTGCGCGCTTGGCCTGCCGGTACCGGTCGGCTGTGTCCGAAGTCCCACAAGCCAACCAGGCCTGATAGGACTCCTTTTTCAGCTTGACGGCATCCCTTACTTCCGGTGTCCACCACCGGGTTCTGGGATTGCCGCCACGACAGGCACCAGAGACCTTACGGCCACAGCTTCGCACCGCGGTAGTGACAATAGAGGTGGAAAACATGGTCCACTCTGACTCCATGTCTCCAGCCTCCCCCGGTATCTGGTGGAAGCTCTCCCGGAGGTGGGAGTTAAAGCTCACTCTGACAGGAGGCTCTGCCAGACGTTCCCAACGGACCCTCAGCGTACGTTTGGGTCTGCCAGGTCTTTCCGGCCTCCTCCCCAGCCAGCGGATCCAACTCACCACCAGGTAGTGATCGGTTGATAGCTCAGCCCCTCTCTTCACCCGAGTGTCCAAAACACATGGTCGAAGGTCAGATGATACGACAACGAAGTCAATCATCGACCTTCGGCCTAAGGTGTCCTGGTGCCACGTGCACCGGTGGACACCCTTGTGCTTGAACATGGTGTTCGTTATGGACAAACCGTGACGGGCACAGAAGTCCAATAACAGAACACCACTCGGGTTCAGGTCGGGGAGGCCATTCCTCCCAATCACGCCCCTCCAGGTGACGCTGTCATCCCCCACGTGCGCATTGAAGTCCCCCAGGAGAACGATGGGGTCCCCGGTTGGAGCACTTTCCAGCACCCCTCCCAGGGACTCCAAGAAGGCCGGGTACTCTGCACTTCTGTTCGGCCTGTAGACCGTAACAACAGTGAGAGACCTGCCCCCAACCCGAAGTTGGAGGGAAGCGACCCTCTCGCTCACTGGGGAGAACTCCAACACATGGCGGCTGAGCTGGGGGGCTATGAGCAGGCCCACACCAGCATGTCGCCTTTCACCGCGGGGGATGCCAGAGTAGTGAAGAGACCAGCCCCTCTCGAGGAGCTGGGTTCCAGAGCCCAGGCTGTGCGTGGAGGTGAGCACGACAATCTCTAGCCGGTAGCGCTCCACCTCCCGCACAAGCTCAGGCTCCTTTCCCCCTAGCGAGGTTACAGTCCATGTCCCCAGAGCTAGCTTCTGTGTCCATGGATTGGGCCGCCGAGGTCCCCACCTTCGGCTGCCGCCCAGATCACAAAGCACCAGCCCCTTACGGTCCCTCCTGCGGGTGGTGGGCCTACTGGAGGGCGATCCCACGTGGCCTTTTCGGGCTGGGCCCGGCCGGGTCCCATGGGAAAAGACCCGGCCACCAGACGCTCGCCTGCGAGCCCCAACCCCAGGCCTGGCTCCAGGGTGGGGCCCCGGTGACGCCAATCCGGGCGACGTCGCGGAATCTGTTCTTGTCATCATTCAGGGCTTCTGAACCGCTCTTAGTCTGACCCGTCACCTAGGACCTGTTTGCCTTGGGAGACCCTACCAGGGGCAGCAAGCCCCCGACAACATAGCTCCTAGGATCCTTCGAGCACGCTAACCCCTCCACCACGTTAAGGTGGCGGTTCTAGGAGGGGTATATTTGACTAGTGCCTGAAAAATGCTGTGCACTTCTAACTATCAGGCTACTTCGCTAGAATACATCAGCCTATAACACAGCAATATTGTTAACGGCTTGCTTAAACGGATACTTGCCCAAATAAAATCTATAAATAATGAAAAAAACTAGTATTTGTACTAGTAGTATTGGTTTTATAGTTTACTATATTGGTTCTACATTCTAAAGTATTGGTTCTATAGTTTACTGTATTGGTTTTAAATTGAAAGAACTTCCTGAAGATGTCTCTTGAAAGACACAGAAAACTGAAATCAAAGGAGCAGGAAAGAACATTTGTTCTTGTATTTTAGCTTCTTCAGACCTGAATTATTTTCTAGCTTTAAGACAAATGTGGGAGTACATTTTTGGTTTTGTACCTTTCATAATGATAATATGAAAGAAAATAGCTTTAGTTGTTTGTTTTCCTGTTCAGGTTGTTTCGGGAGTTCATAAAAGTAAAATCATGAATGAGCAAAAAAACACATTTGCAAAAATATCGTTGATGATGTTAACCCTTGTGTGGCCTTCGGGTCAAATTAACCCGTTTCTAATTTTACAAGATTAAAAATGTTACAAGTGTATTTTTTTTTTTAGTAGAGACTGGTTGCAATAATTCAAGATATGTTCTCTATATTGTTTGAATTTGACATATAAGTCATATATGTTTATGTGTTATGGAGTAAAATTTTGATTTTTAATTGCTTTTAAAATGGTTTTAAAATTGCTTTTAAAAAACTTTGTGTTTGGGAAATATCTTTGCTGTTGGCTTCTCTTTAGTCAAGTTTTTTTCCACGGATGATAAGCTTTCCTGGAGTTTTACGGCATTAAAAAGGTTTAATATGAGTAACAGTTTAAATCATGACCTTCCAGGAGACTTTGATCGTTTTAAATGGTCTAAAAGAAAAGAAAAAAAAATTCAAACCACGTTCCGGGGGTGAAGTATTCGTTTAGCTGTCCGCTCGCTCTCTGTCCTCCTCTTTCTTGACCTCCGTACTAATGTAAGCAGGAAAGCCGAGTTAAAATGATCTAATCCGCTCATCTGTCCGTCTTCATATTGGTTAAACCCCAGCAGCAGCCGATCCTCGATCCGCTGGACTATTCAAGCCTTCAACAGGAGCTCGTGCTTGCTGACCGCGCCTGGAAAAACGTCTGCCCTGAAAAAGATGTGGACGACTCCAGCCGCGTCATCTACAGGATGGAGAGAAACTAAGCACAAAAGAGCACCCTTCTTTCTTTATTTCCTTTAGATTCCTTTATTTTGTGGACTAGATTGTATTACACTGAAATCAAAACCTAAAGCCTTCAAGCATTAAAAGGGAACAGTTATTTGATTTTTGCACAAAGTTTTGAAGAGTTGAAAAGATGAAGAAGAAACCTAATAAAACCATGCACTCCCATTACGTCTCATTTCATACAGAGGGGGTCTGGACCCTAGACTGTAAAAAAACATGGACGTAGTGTCCATTATGTCTGATGAGGGTCAAAGAGGCTGCGAGTGGGCGGAGCTAGCCGTGGATTCCCAGTAATCAGAGGGAAGGGAAGATGAACTTGGATGGAATAAACAATACCTTAATTATACAAGTGTTAACGAACTTTAAAACTAGAGATCTGAATCAACAAACATAATGGAGCCAGGTATGCAAATAGAAAAGTTGGTCAGCTTTAACATAGGTGTGAGTGTGGACCTGCTGACTTCTGGTGTCAGTGGCCAATCAAGGAACTGCAGTTTAGTCACTTCCTATGACACATCGAGAGCGAAAGCAGGAGGCTGCCTGCAATAGTTTTTTTTTCCTGGAGGCAGGCATTCTGTCAAAGCTTAATATGACTGGATCTGCCTTCACCCGATGGATAACGTCTGGTCTTATTCGATCAATGCGAGTAGAGTAGAGCAGAGCAGAGCTTGTTAACGACCGCTCTAGAATTTGCAAGACAAAGTGAAGTATTCATGGAACATTTGGTAACGTGAAAATCATATTCGACGCAAAGCACATCACTAATATACTTTGATTTCTTGATTTAGATTCATTGTTGAGAATTCGCCGCTTCACTGAACTCAAGTCTGCTGTTAATGCTGCAAAACAATATCCAGACTTCTGAGACATGCAGAAATTGAAAACATGAAAAAAAAAATGGAGTGTGTTTTGAAGACATTTTTTTGAAGGTGGTCGATGCCGATGAGATTGTTCTCGTACAGAGATGAACTAACATTCATCTCCATTTGGGGATCTTTATTCAGGACTGTCTCAAAGGTGAATTATTTCAGCAAAAACTAGTTTGGTTATTGCATTAGAAATGTGGATGGTTTCTCCGTTCCATCCAGAGACCACAGGTTGCCAGATATAAGGGATCACTTAGAGAGGAACTACAGCTAATTTTCTTATTGTTATTCTGTGCCAACATCGTTCCAAAGTTTTCATTTCTAAAGAGTATCTTGCATTAATGTTCGTTGAACGAACATGCTCAACAAATTTTGGATGAATTTTGTGCCAAATCTTAACTCTTCAGAATCAACAAGCAACTTTGGAATCCCTCTTGAAATGCATTTTTCACTTTCCATCTTATAACAGCTTCTTTTGTACCCATCTTTGTCATAAAAGTAGGTTTTTAAGGTTTGGTTATGTTGTAATAGACTCTTTACAGTTGCTGCTGTAGCTGTGTGTATGATTGGTCGACTCAATGAAGAATCAGGTGTCATATCTTCCTCTGGTGTCATATCTAAAAAAAAGGAACTTTTTTTTTTACTCAATTATTATCTTTTGAAAAACAGAAATGTGCTTTTAACTACTGAAAAAGTTGTTTTGTGTTCCTATTTTACCCATTTTAAATTGTGAACTTTTATTTTATTTCGGTTCTGTTGAGAGTGTCGTGTCTTAATTGTTTTAAAGTTTGGAATAGTTATTTATATACATTTTTATTGATGCCAAGGAATTCTGCAAACCTTTTTTAGGTGCTTGACAACTTATTTTATTTTTAATAAATTATTGCAACAACAAAGTTTATTGTACAGTTTGTTTTGTTTTGTTAAAGTTATGTCTTTTCACTTGTTTGAAGTGTACACACACACACACACTTTTTTAATGTGTTTACTTTTTTGCTTTTTGTATTTGTATCAGTTTATGCCTTTTTGCTTTTCTCTACATGCATAATCTAGTAATAGGTTAGCTTATTTTGCTTGTTTCCTCACTGTATAACTAGCTCATAAAATGTCTTGTATGAAATGTTGCTTGTTTTGTAAGTTCTCAATAGTCCCTTTAATCGTTGGTGCTCTTTTTTGTTTTATTTTCTTAGTTTTTCTATTACTTGTTTTCACAGTTAATTTAGTCTTCTTTCTTATTTTTGTACTCATTTGTTTCCTACTTTAAATACATTTGTTTTATTTTATTACATTTTTTATCAAATATTTCATTTCACTGTATTATCGCACTGTTGTTTTTTATTCCTTTTGTTCCATCTTTAAAAATTCGATCTCATAAGAAATTAGAAAATAGAAAATAAAGATCTCAACGTTTGAAAGAGTTGCTTTTTCGTTTGAACAGTTTTAGTTGATTCGGTCGTTTCTTCGTTATATTTTCTTCATGTCCAGCTCCTGAAATCTTTTATCTAAAGCCTTTAACTCCTCAGATGTGTTCTAGCACTCTTGTCTTCATGAATACGTTCATTTTGGACAAATCTTTGCTTTCTTACAGGTCAAGTCGGTAATCAACCTGTTGTTTGCTGCCTACACCGGGGATGTTTCTGCTCTGAGGAGGTACGCATTCCCTTTTCCTCTTAAAAAATATGAATCGTTTTATCTCGTGTGATGTCAATTTTTTTGCTGTGCCTAGATTTGCTCTGTCTTCGATGGATATGGAGCAGAGAGACTACGATTCGAGGACGGCTCTTCATGTGGCTGCTGCTGAAGGTTAAACACTTGATAGCGTCGCATTCTTCCATGCCGACCTCCTTTTCTCTCTGCACTGTGAGAAAACCATGCTAACGTGCACTTCCTGTGGGTTTCAGGTCATGCAGAAGTCGTGCGTTTCCTTCTAGAAGCATGCAAAGTCAATCCAGTGCCCAGAGACAGGTACTACCATACAGTCACACGCAATTTAACCAAAGCAGTGGAAGTCAATTAAAGATACTCCAAGCAATTATAGCACTCACTATGGGGATATCTTACTATAATTCAGTGTTAGGTGGGCTTAACAGTGTGTGAGAATAACGATAGACAAGGTATGATGGCAGTGTGCTGAAATATGCCTTCGTTCTGGTGAAATCTATATTATTTAGTTTTAAACAGGGTTATTGTGTGTTTTTCACCCCTCAATTTAAAATAAACTTCAATAACGACACACTACGACTTTCAGTCCAAATTTCTATTTGCTTTTCAGCACAAGATCTTTGAACAGCAGCAAGGACAATCAAAACTGTACCTCTCTGTCCCTCCATAGATGGGGCATATATAAAGAGAGTTATGCTTGCAGATGAGTTTCACGTGGCAGATATTTGTCTTTAGTTGCATGTCCTTATCAGAAAATTGTCACTCCTTTTAAGTCAGACTGTCTTTTTCATGGACTCAAGCTTTAAGGTCAGACTGTCTTCTCAAGTCCAATTTATGAATTAAATAAATGTTAAATCAGGTCACCTAATTGCCTAAACACCCACATTATAATTTAATGTAGTGCTGTGTGTACATGCTAGCAATCTTCAAAAGTCAAGAATGTTAAGATGTTGATGGTCTATGACCAGAAATAATATATAAAAAAAACTTCACAAATGTAATGTAATGTAAAGTTAAACCATACCAGAGCTTTGTATGGCTCGCGTACAAATGTTATGTTATATATGTTTCCAATGAGTTAAACCAAGTTAGCGATGAGCTAAAATGGTAGAAGTTAGTTAAAGGCTGTTAGCAACATGTTAGCACAGGGGTGTCCAAAGTCGATCCTGGAGAGCCGGAGCCCTGCACATTTTTGGTTCAACAATCATGAAACACACCTGTGGCACTAATTATGGTCCTCTGATTGGCTGAAGTAGAGTAGTATGCATACCACAGCAGGGTTGCAACTAAAATGTGCAGGGCTCCGGCTCTCCAGGACCGACGTTGGACACCCCTGTGTTAGCATCTGTGGACAGTAGCAAGTACTTATTCCAGGGGTGTCCAACGTCGGTCCTGGAGACCCTGCTGTAGTATGCATACTACTCTACTTCAGCCAATCAGAGGACCATAATTAGTGCCACAGGTGTGCTTCATGATGGTTGAACCAAAAATGTGCAGGGCTCCGGCTCTCCAGGACCGACGTTGGACACCCCTGACTTAGTCAATCTAAGATTAATTGGTTACGTAAAATATATTTGTCCTGCTCAGGACACTACTTCCACTCATCATACACCTTTATTCTATTTATTTTAACTTGAGCAATTCTGTGTTTACTGTTCAATGTTACTTGCCATTTAATGTACCAACACTACAGTATTCCTGTACCACAACAAATTCCGTATGTGTATGCGCAAGCACACTTGGCAATAAACATCTTTCTGATTCTGATTACAGCATGCTAACAGATTGTTATGAACAATTTAGCATGTGTTATTAATTAGTTAGCTATTTTAATGTGTCAGCAGACAGCTATACCAAATAAGTTACAAGTTAAAACGTGATGAAACATGTTAGGAACATGTTAACTTTGGCTAGAAATTAGCAAACTCAAATTACTCATGAAGCGTGTAGGTAGTTTAAGCATGCTACCAACAAGCGTTGCTTTCATGCTTTAATGTTAACTGCATGCCATTGTGTGCTTTCATTTTGACAAAACATGGTAACTAGGGATATCAGTTAGATAAACCATGGTGGCAACAAGTTAAAATATGTAAGAAGATAGTTAAAGCGCGCTAGCAACAAGCTAAGATGAAAAAAAAAACTAGAGGATGTGTTGGTAGTCTTTTAATGCATGTTTTTTCAGTTTAATAGTTTTAGGAACATGTGAACATGGACTAGCAAATACCTAACCCGAGTTAGCGTGTAGGTAGTTTAAGCATGCTATGAACATGTTAAAAACACAGCTAACAAATGTATGTAGTAATAATAACGTTCTGCGAACGTTATTGCAAACATTGCTTAAACATTAGTTTCCCCAATTTTTTTAACGTTGCATGAATATTCCATTAAGGTTATTAAAACGTTTTTAGAACATTCTCACTCAAAAAATATATTCTAGGAATTTTCTGAGAACGTTGTTTAGACAACGTTTTTGGTTTACCGTTATTGGAATGTTACTTGAAAGTTCATTTGGAAATGTTATGAGCTAACATTTAGGCAACCTTTACAAAACGTTAGCGAATGTTACGAGAGTGTTCCCTGTTAGCTGGGAAGGGACTACACGTGCTTGCAGTTTGGCAGTGATGTTTTAGCCAGTGGTTAAAATGCTAGCAACACACTAACATTAAACGTATGCCAGTACCTTGCCCATCATGCCACCAGCAAGTAATCATTTCCACACTAGCATTAGCTTACCATTGCAATTGTTGTCTAGGTGGGGGAACACCCCCATGGACGAGGCCATTCATTTCGGCCATCATGACGTGGTCACCATCCTGCAGGACTACCACAGCTCCTACAGCCCGAAGGAGAGCACCGCCGACACCGAGAAGGAGACTGCTGAGAAGAACCTGGATGGAATGCTTTGAGAGGGGGAAACACTGCTGAGTCTGTGTGTGTGTGCGTGTGTGTGTTTGAGGTATACGTGTAAACGATCAAAAACAACCACGTGTTCAGGCCCCTTTAACCTAGTTTAGTGGAATTCTGTGAGAGTGATGTAACTTGATTTAATCAAACACTCTGAGGAATGTAGCCTCTCTCGATAAAGTCGTTTTAGCTATATTGTAAACCATTTAAATGCAATATACTCAGAGTTCATGTAAACTGTGTGTTAATAATACTAAGGATAAGAAACCTTCAGAAATGATGTCAAACATTTGAGATGTTACCCAAGAAAAAAAAAGATATTTTTATAATTTTATTTATTCTCTGCTACATTTAGACTAGTACTTATTTATGCCTTTTTAAGTGTCCATCGTTGTGTAAATGTTCTAAGCGTGATGCTGTTCTTTGATTGTCTAAAATATTTGCACTTTTGTTTTACTATTTTTCTATTTATATGTATAGTAACATTTAAAGGCGGTTCGTTGATATTAATTATAAAAGGTTCCAACCGAAGCTGTCTTCAATATTTAGTATTCTAGCTTAGTACTCCAGTTTTAAGATGTTTTACAATTGGTTTATAAATATATTTAAGTTATATTTATTATATATTTGGTTAATGTAAAACTTGATGATGACCAAAGTTGATAACTTTAAAGTTATGTACAGTTTTAACCCTCGGTTTGCGGTGTTTCATGATCACCTAAAATTACTGATGTTTAGATAATGTCATCTAAAGCAACTTGTTCTGATAAACTGCTAGGACACGCAGATGTTAACATTGTTGGAACATGGTATTATTGTCTATACGTTAGCTAGCAACAAAGTAACTTAAGCATAATAACAAACCAACACATGTTAACATGTTTTCTTCAATGCTTTAGCCGACTGCTAGTATGTGTTTCCATTTTTGTTAAAGCATTTGCATGTTAGCAAGAGTTATCTATTAAACTTTACTAGCAACAAGTTATCATTTGTAAGAAGCTAGTTAAAGTAGAGCTAGTACCAAGCAAAGATGAAACACCCAGATGAGATGTGTTTGCAGTCGTTTAATAATCATTAGGAACATATTAACATAGATTAGAAATGAGCTAAACCAAGCAAGAAACAATGTAATATTAGTTATTTGAATATGCTAGCAACAAATGTTATCCTTTTACTTGCATGCTTTAGCCAACTGCTAGGATGCATTTCAGTAAAGCGTGTTAGGAACACGTTAACCAATTAGTCAAACCATGCTAGCAACAAATGAACACATGTTAGAAGTTAAATGATATAACCTCGCAACATGCTAAAATAAAAAAACAACAACTAGATTACAGTCTGTTAGCAGGTTAACATGTTAACATAAACTGTAAATGAGCTAGCCCAGGTAAGCAACAAGGTAACATGTTTGTTATTTAAGCATGCTAGTAGCAAGTTAACAAATGTTTGCTTCCAGTTTAACAAAGCAAATTAAAAACATGTTGACAAGGGCTATCAATTACTTAAACCATGATAGAAATAAATTGACACATGTTAGCAACGAGCTACGATGAAAAAATCTAGAAGAGATGTGTTGTCAGTCTTTTAATGGATGTTAGAAACATGCTAGCATGTGTTTGCAGTTTGCTGAAGCATGTGAGGAAGATGCTAACATGGTCTATACTCTCGTTTACCCAAGTTGACAACATTGTATCATGCCTTGGTATATTTTAGCTTGTTGCTGGCATGCTTTAAAAACCTAGCTGACTGTTATGTGCAATAAACAAGTCGTGTTTAATCATGTTACAAACAAGTTGGAAGCTAGTTAAAGCATGCTAACATCAAGCCATGATACCAGATGAAATTTGTTAGCAGTCTTTTAATGCATGTTAGCTTGTTGCTACCATGTTTTTACAGGTTGATAAAGCATTCTTGGAAGATGTTAACATGCTAAATGAATTACTAGCTCGAGGTAACATGTGTGGATAGCTTTAACTAGGCTTGTTTCTAACTTTTTAAAACATTGTCTATCTAAGCACTAACATGTAACGCAACAAGATGCCGTCTTATTAGATGTTAGCAACACGCTACTGTGTGTTTACAGTTTAATAAAGCTTGTTATAAACAGGCTAACATCGGCTATCAATTTGTTAAACCTTGTTAGCAACAAGTTAATGCGTTGGATGCTAGTTAAGGCGTGGTAGCAACAAGATAAACTGAAGAAAAAAACTAAATGACATGTGAAAGCATTTTAGGAGGATATTATCAAATTTAGAAACAAGCTAACATGCATTAAATACTTATCTAATTGCAGAATTTTAACATGTTGCTGACTTGGAAAAATTCATTTCTAGCTGAAGGTAACATGCGCTGATTGTTTAAAATAAAGCGCTGATTGTTTAAAATAAAGCTAGCAACAAGCCTAGATAAAGCATTATCTATCTAAACGCTAGCAACATGCTACCACATGATTACAGTTTAGTAAAGCATGTTATAAACAGGCTAACATCGGCTATCAATATGTTAAACCATGCTAGCAACAAGTTAATGTGTTGGATGCTAGTTAAGGCGTGGTAGCAACAAGATAAACTGAAGAAAAAACTTTAGTTCGTGTTAGCAACCATCAGAAGGTAGACTGTATGTTGTACATTCAATACAACTCTTAAACATCTTGTTATATTTGAAAAGAATTCCATTTGTGATCCGGGAGCAATATATTTTGTGTTGCTTCAAAATCACAGTGTGAAAACATTGATATTCACTTTATTCCTATCTCCTAAAGGACAAGAACACTGAAATGTTACTCAAACGACTGCAGAGGGACCATTTCTGTTCAACAACCGTCCACTATTAGATAATTGTTTTATGTGTTGTGTAGTTGTTGTGAGATTCAGGTCTTGTCACAGAGAAAAAGAACCAGACACAGGTTTGTATTAAGCTTTTATTGTTGGTACATGAATATGTGATGAAATAGAGAGAGAGAAGGAAGCAGCTCTATCGGCAACATTGTACAAGCACACCTTTCACTTCACCAGAACGCTAGTCTTCGTCTCTAAAAGCACACGTTGTATACGGACGAGGGCACTGATTGTTTAATGTACAGTACGGTTGAGGAGGACGCATATATTCTTAAAAAACTGAGTTGATCTCAAGTTTTGGAAATTTTATATCGTCGACTATTGTATAAGTTGTTTTGTAACAAGTGTTGTACGGTGTGTGAAATTTGACTTGTATTTAAACTGGCTTTCTTTTCAGTTTGTGGAGAATTCTGCTTCATTGATCATACAGTCAGAATGCGATATGCTTTCGATGGTTTGGGTTTTTAACATGTATAAATGAGTACAACAACAATATTTCAACTTAAAAGTTAAAAAAAAAACAATAAAGTCTTTGAACACACAAAAATGCTTTCTTCTAGATTATTGTTTTTATCCGTTTCAAACGTTTCTGTGTTATGAAACAGGTTGTTTGTTACTTTAGTCAAACGTTTTTCTTTAGAAGGTGCACTGATTTTAGAGAACACACTACAATCATGTAAACAAACGAAAAATGTCAACATGAGATTAACATGATAAAAAGCTTGTGCAACTAAAGCAGCGCAGGGAATTTTGAGTACTCCATTTCACACATTTGAAAGAAAATTAAAGCTTATTTTACTTTTCTAATTCTGACAATGAAGTGCTTTACGTAAATAAGTGCTTTTCGTTCTCAGAAGTGACTTTATATTCTAGGCAAAGTACTGAAGTAACAGCTTTTCAAGCTCTACATTTTCCTCGAAGTTAGCGTGAGAGAGAGAGGAAAAGTAAACCCAAAGTTTTATCTTGCTTGACTGGCTCACTTTCATCCGTGATGAAATACAGAATGAAGGAAGTAATCCACTATTTCAGAGTCGTCTGTTCT
This sequence comes from Danionella dracula, assembly GCA_900490495.1. Lineage (NCBI taxonomy): Eukaryota > Metazoa > Chordata > Actinopteri > Cypriniformes > Danionidae > Danionella > Danionella dracula. The sequence continues at coordinate 2,537,782 of UELW01000034.1, forward strand.
CATTGGTGGCTCAGCAGTGATTCAGGTCCGCCTCCTGTGAGGGAGATGAGTACACACATTGTTTAAAATCAAACGTGGTTATTTTTATTGCTAGCATGAATAGAACTTGCCTCCAGCGCCGAAACACCGAATCGGGTCTAGAATAGAGGGATACGGATTTGTTAGTGTTGAATATGGAGCGAAATGTATGACAATTTCACATTCTAATAAAGCGTTGTGCCATCAAAATCAATTACTAGATTCAAACAAACTGAAACCTGTTCGCAAATATAAATATGAAAACTGCAAAAAATAACCAATCTGCAGCTTAAATTCAACGCAGCGAATATACCAACATTTTTCGACAAAAGTTTCAATACATTCTTTCAGGGGATTTTTAAGACTTAGATAGTCATGAGTTTGGACAAATATAGCACCTTCTCACAAACGCAGACAGTTGCACCCAGACATCAGGTGGCGCTATGGGCCAATTTACGCTCTTCGTCGTCTTCTTGGAAAAGCCTAAGTGCGAATATGGCTCGACAATCTGTGAAACTGACTGAATTTGAATCTGAGCACTTTTTCAGTCGTTCTCCAGCTCATGAAGACGAGGAAGTGAACAGATGAGAGCCTCTCTTATGATCTGTTTAGGTTTAATTCACAGTTTGGAAATATAATGAGCCACATTGGTAACATGCCACATCTAACTACATTTGAAGTAATAAAAATTAATTTGGGATAATTTTTCTGGCCATTTTCATGAGCTTCATGAGCCTTCTGTGACTTTTTCAACGTGGATAACACATTGCATGTCGGTAAATTGATTTGGTAACATTTTCACTCTCCGAAACATGACGCTGTGAGAAACGACATGTGATTGGACAGCTGACAACACAAAAATATGGTCTGCGTTTGTGAGAAGATATGAGATTTGTCAAAACACAAAAGGGGCTATGTGACAGAATTCACCTGATTAAGTTTGAGCGAAAATTTAGTTGAAAAACCTTTGTATGTTCACTGCATTGAGTTTACGCTGGAAATTAGTTAAAGTTTGTGTTCTGTTTATGCTCAAATCTACTTTTATAATTGCAAACGTGTTCAGTTTGTTTTGTTGTGTTTGTTTGAAGAACGGCTCTATTTGCATTAGAAAGTCGCTGCATAGTTGAAATAGTTTCTGTTAAATAGCTCAAAGGAGGAGTTTGGTTACCAAGCGCTCCAGCTCTCCGTAAACCTCGGGCGACATCGGCATGAGTGTGTCGTTGAAGTCTTTAGGTTCCCTAAAACCAAGAAAGGTTCAGTTAAACCCTTTTTTTTGGCAGCACAAAGTGTTTTTTTTTTTTGTTTAGACACCTATGTTTTCAAACATAACTCCATTACATTGAATAATGTCCCAGCTTTCTCTGAACCTAATGTTTTCGTATGCGATCCACATGAAGACTGTTAAAAATCCTTCAAAGCACTATATAAACACTTTTTCTATATGAAACAAGCTTTTCTACTAGGACATTATTCAATGGTATAAAAGTATTAGAAATAAACAATCGTTGTTCTGATTTGTTTGTCAAGAAAAGACAAACTTGGGGAGCTAAAATAAAGAGTGATGAAAGTGGAGATCAAATCTGAAAGAATTGTTTGACTCACAATTCGGTGACGGAGATGAGAGTGGTGCTGATGTATCCTTCTGACCGGTTCTCAACGTCCATCGGTTCTTGTTCTGATTAAAGAGAAACTGATTTATGACTGGGACAAAATCAACCGTCAATAAATTGTAAAAATCTCAAGAACAGAACATTTAAAGTAAGAGATGCAAGCAGACTAATTCTAGGGCTGCAACAGTTTATCGATGACAAATAAAACTGAATAATTTTGTGAACTGGTGCTTCTTTAATAAAAATACCAACTTCCAATTCGTAGAATACACTTCCAGTTCACCATTTATGAGCGTCAAACTAGATGCGCGAGTGATTAAAACGCGGCAGAGACAGAGTGAAGATACAAAGCAAAGAGAAAGATGCAGAAGTTCTCTCAGATGAGGATCGTCTCAAGCTTCAGCGAGGTTCAGACACTGAAGACGAGCTCAGACGAGGAAATTCAGGTGGAAAGCCTTTATTCATTTTCTTTTGTTATAAACTCTTATGTTATACACTCTATTTTAATTTTAAGGTAAGAAACTCTTTAGTGTTTTAGATGAGAGCAGCAGGTTTTTATATTGTTAACTCATTGATTGTGGTGTACAGTACAACAGGATCAAACTTAATTTTATAATTTATTAGAAACACAACTAAGTGCTTCTGAACAATACTTTTTTTGTGAAAAAAGGGAGATGGGGACTCCATTTGAAGAGAAATTAAATATATAATTATACAATTTACAGAACATAAATCTAGTCCCTTTATTCAGTGCTTAAACCTTCACGCTATTTTTTTTTTCATAACAAAAAAATGTAAATGGTCTCCTGAAATCTTTATTAGTAGATTTTAGAGATTTGAATAATGTTGTGAAATATCTACTTTGTATATAATAAGCATATTTATACGATTAAACTGGTCTCTTATTTGTGCTGGTCTTTAAGATCAGGAATGTCTGATTCATCTGAGTAAATTCTTTACACATTTTACTTCTCTCTAACGTAAAATATCAGAAGATGAAAAAACTAAGAGCTTATGCGATTAATTGATCAATTACAGTGATAGATCAGATCACCTCAACTTCTATTAAGCCACAAAAATCATGTAAGTGTAAAAATACGCAAAATAAAACATACAATTATAGTTTGCTTTATAAGAACGTAGTGAAACATGAAACCAGCATTTATAATGTACATGTTATTTAAATACAATTACATTGTAGAGGATTTTACACGAAAGGACAGAAATTTCCCGGAATTGTCGATTTGCATGCAGAGATGATGACATAGGGGTGAATATGAAATGTTTAACGACACAGACACATTCGGGTCGAAGAATACTGTCTGCCTGGCGCTCTAGAGTTGATTTAATATGGCGAGCCAAAAGGGTCATAAACAAGCACTTTGCAAACACATTGTGGCCTGTTCTGACTGAAAGGGTTCTTTTTTTCAGTTTGTTTTTCCTTCTGGTGACAGGAAGCCCATTTTATTTTAACTCCTCACCAATTTAGCTTCACTTTACGAGAAAAATAAGAAAAAGAAAATCTGAAATTTGTATCAGCCCTCTCTGAATGATAAAATCAGCGCGTGCATCACTAATAAATAGTATTAGCTGGAACACAAAAGGACAATTTAGGAATCGAAAGAGCGGTGTCCTCATTGTGTGGCAAATAAAAATGAGCCGGAATGCCCATCACAATTTCTTCTTTGACCACTGTAATAGAAATTTGAAGTCATTATAATGGGTATTAGTAATTATGAGTAGTAAATATCTATTTTGGCATTTCAGTATCATATTGAATGTGTGTTAACGGTTTTGTCAGCCCGAGTGGGAGGTGGCTGGCGGAGTGGGCGGAGTCTCCGGGCAGCGATGGGCCTGTTCTTTCAGAGGGCATAAATTTCAGGTGCACAGAGACTTTCTTTCCTCTTTCCGGCTTTCCTTCCTTCTCTACTTTATGAGTAGCTCCTTCTAGCTTCAACAGAGTATAATTTCAGTGTTTTCTTAAATGAGAAGTGCAAAATAAAGTTGCCATCGTGCTGCTGTTCTGTACCCAGTGACATCTACGAGAGAGAGAGTTAAATAGTCTACAACACCACAACAAACTCCTTGAGTATGCGCACATGCACACTTGGCAAAAAAGATCTGTCTGATTCTGGAAGCATTTATTGGGTGCCTTTACGCCCCCAATGGCTCCTACAATAACTATTGGTAACAACTAAAAAATGTTAGGAAAACCCCAAAAAATATATGTTTGCTTGTTTTGTATGAGATGAGTAAAACACCACAAAGAAAAATCAGAGTTAACAAATGAGTGAAATATGTTTGCAAGAATTTAGTTCCTAATCGAAAAATAAAAGCTGGTAAAAGCTGGCATGGCACGATGGTGAAAGGAAACGTGTATTAGCGATTAGCACAAATATCTTGAGCACCTTTCCGTAAAACTGTAAAGCTGTGTGTTTTCGTCTTACTTTCGGTGGGCTTGGTGTAGTATTTCTTGAAAGCGTCGTCTTTGGGAGTCTGCGGGAACAGGAAGCGCAGAGGGTACTCTGGGATGTTGTCTGCAGCCATCACGCGATAGTTTCGGATGATGTCTGGAAGTGTGACGGCTTGCAGCTCCTTCTTTGTGTACGGCTCCACTGAGCGAATCTGAGGCTCGTCTGAAGAATGAAAGGTGGAACACAATTTAAAGAGCTATCCTTAAAATCCCAAGCGTCACATCTGAAAAATTAATTCAATTCCCGGGTTTGCAGGAGGTTAAAGAGAAAGGGATTTTACAGTTAAGAATTTCTGCAGTGATAAGGGATTCTTAACAGCGTGAAATTGTCTTACATTTTTGGAAACCCATTTCCACCAGGTTATAAAATATATGATGACTTTAAAAAGTTGAGACTGAGATAAAAAGTGGGAAATGTCAGATTAAAAGTTGATATTTTGAGATAAATATTCAAAATTGTGAGATAAATAGTCAAAATTCTGAGATAAAAAAAAGTTGTTAAGTGAAAAAAAAAGTAGTTATTTTAAGATAGCATAGTCAAAATTTAACATAGTCAATTTTCTGAGAAAAAGTTGCAATTTTGAGAGAAAAAGTCGATATTTTGAGATCAGTCAATATTTGAAAAAAAAGACAATAATTTGAGTGAAAATGTCAATTTTAATATAAAACATCAATATTCTTAGATAAATAGTCAAAATTTTGGAATTGGAAAAATTTTGAGAAAAAAGTATTTTTAAATAAAAAGTTGGTCATTTAAGACAAAAAGTAGAAATTTTAATATGGTCAATATTTTGAGATAAAAAGTGTGTCCATGTAGTTAGCATTAGATTGAGCGTCGGCAAGTCAAATTTTTTAACAGTCAAGGAAAAGCTCACTGTTAGCGTCGTGTTCGACCCAGCTGAAGGTGATGGCTCCTTCACGGTTGCTCTCGCTGAAGCGTAGCAGAAATGTTCCCGGCGCTTTGTTGTGGAGCAGCGATTTCGTCCGGTCTTTAGTCACAAATCCCATGATGCACCTGTGAGCGAAAGACTGGAATGTGGAATTATGTTCACAAAAACATTGTAGCACAATAACGTAGACTAGAGTTGACCATTTAACATTTGGACCCTAGTATGAGTTGCCAGGTGTTTTTTTAATAGTGTTTTGAACTTAGTCGCATTTCGTTTCATAAAACAGATAAAATTACTCTCATTTAAAAAATAAATAAATCAAAATAACAAGGATCAAGTCATCCTGTCGCAAACAAAACAAGCTTGCAGCCTATCATTAGGAGATAGCAGAATTAGGACAAGTTGTTATTGGTGTAGGGACATAAAAAAAAACAACCCTCAGAATTCAAATGCTTTTTTACATAAATACCTTTGGTTATGTCCTACAGGTTATCTATAGAACACCTGAAATTTGGTTGCACAACATCCAACTGAAAGTAGCTTTATTTTAGTTGGCAGTGTGTATTTTTACACCGTGGTAGCTCTCACCCGTCGTCCCAGAGACTCAGCAGGTGCCTCCTAATCAGGTCCAGGATGCCTTCGATCCACAGCCAGAAGGTGAAGTTCTTCTCGCTGCCAGACTGCGTCACAAATCTCAATCAGGCTTCAGTAATGTGTGACAATACAAGCAAAAGCAATGTCCGCATTTCACCTGAACTCACCTTACAGAATTTGTTCCAGGGAATCAGAGCGTCCGGGTCCATCGCTGCCCTCGGCCCTGCGCCACAGAACGATCGTTTACAGCTACGCTTTCAGACAGATGACCAGAAAGCAGACAAATCAAATCAACGTTCAAAAAGGTTCTCACCCAGCAGTTTATTTCCCAGCATGCTCAGCTGCTCCTTGTTGAGGCCTCGCTTGGTTATGGAGGAAAACTGCCAGCTCAGCACCTCAGCCAGACGGCCCCATGTGGCCGGGGGCGGAGTCACAAAGAATGACAGGTTCTACACAGGAAACACGGGCGATGATGGTGAGATTTGATGCCATCTGCTGTGTGGACTTTATGGACTTGTTTAGATGCAGTTGTCTCATGGTCTGAACATGTTTAGAAGCTCTTTATTCTAGAAGTACCAAAATTTGTTCCAACAGCACGCGGAGTGTAACTCAGGTTCTGTGGGGTCTTAAAGTCATTTAACCTCACAAATTTTAGGCCTGAAAAGTCTTAAATGCACTATAATTAATTTATTATAAACAAAATACATATATCATAAATACAAATAATAAACAATTTATTCTCCAAGTGAGGTGTTATTTTTCTGATGTCCATGTAAAGCACATCTGATGAGTTTTGTTGTTGCTAATGGTTGCCAGAGATTGTAAAAATGCTCCAAATTGCAAAAAAAATTTTAATGGTTTAGGGTTGCCAGTGTTTGAGAAAATGTGGATAAATTATCAAAATCTTAAGTGATTGTTCGGTTTGCCAGATATTGACATAAGACTCATAAATGTTACAAAATATATATGTGACAGAGATTGAGAAAATGCTCCTTTAAAAAAAATTCATTGACCGTTATGGTTGCAGTGTTTGAGAAAATGCTCATAAATTTTCACCTTCATAAAAGGCAAAGTTTGTAAAAAGTAAATCTGTGACTAATGTTATTAGCAAGAGTCAGCGAGACCCTACTCGGCTCCTCATCGACTGAAGGTTGGTGGCCTCACCGTCACACCTAAACTAAATGAAATCCGCTCTCTTCTGCTTCTCTGCAGGGGGCTTTTTGCTAGTTTCACACCTCTGCTGTTTAATGTCGATGCAGTGACGCTCCTTGGCCTTGGATGGCGCTCAGAGACAACAGTAACACAACCATATTCCTTTTATAATGAGTGTAGGCTGAGCGAACAACTCTTAATGGTCGAAAACCAACAAGACAAGCTTCTGAATAGATTTTCAATACTATTTCATAAACATTAAATCAGGGCTCATTTAGCGACAAAAAAAGGTTAAAAACTTAAAACTATTTGCAAAGATGATATTGTTTGTATTTATATAATAAATATTAGAAGTGTTTTTATTTTTATGTTGTATTCAAGTAGCACATTTTATTTCAATGTTAAATGTCTTTATATTTTTACCAAAAAATGTATTAAAAGATTTAAATATTCACAACATTCAAAACATTATCAATCACAACATTTTTCAACCGAATAGTCTCTCAATTAAATCGTACTTTAACAAAGACAGTTTATACAATTTATTTGATCAAATTATCATATTTGCACATGTTATTTCAGTAATAAACTTTGTATTGACAGCAAAATTGTATACACATATTACACATATTGTATGCTTTTATATTGTGTGTAATATTTATTTTATTATGTAATAAATTATTTTATTGTAGTTGCCCTAACTTACATACTGTATAAAAGTTATGTTTTGTATAAAAGTTTTTTTACTATATTTTCTCATGACTAAGCATGAATGAGTCAGTGCGGAGCATGAATGGATGCTTTCTTGCTTTGTAAACTTCTCAATAGTTATCTTCGTGCATGTGAATGGTTGTCACTTTAATGAGAAAAAAAAAAGAGAGGAAATCTGGCCTGCCTTGGGTTCAGAGGTCAGCATGTTGTACCACATGATGGAGGCCCATCCGCTCGGCAGCTGGCTGACGTTGGAGATCACCACGATGGGCAGAGACATAGTCTGAAGAGTGAGACCAGGAAGAAAATTCACCTTCAACAAGATCTGGTAGCATTTGTTTTCAAACTGCTTCTCCTGAAAGACGTTCTGACCTCGAAGTTCATCACCATTCCAGACCAGCAGAGCTCCGCCTCGAAGGCGATGGAGTGAAGCTCCTCGGTGACGATCAGAGGACCCTGGAAAAACAGTTCAAACAGCATTAAACTAAAAACCAATAAATCTTACTTTGATTATGAACTGTTGTTGGGGGTGGTTTTTGTAAGTTGATTCAGATGTTATAACTTACTTTAAATGAATATACAATACTGAACCAGATTTTTACAATAAGAAATTAAAATTAAAATAACAACTTAGATTTAAACAAGAACCTAGAAGTAAAACAACAACTTAGATTAATAAAATGAACTTGCATTCAAAACAGGAACTTACACGTAAAATATAAAAAACGTGTATTCGGGAAACATTAAATCGGTTTAATTATTAAAAATAATGTTTAAAAACAATAAAATCAACCAAGGATGATGCAAAAATGAAACCCTCACCTCGCTGTTTCTGTTTCCGGCAACTTTCTTCTCTTTCAGTTGCTGTGAGTTAACAATAGAAATTCGACTTTTAAATAATTTACAGTATGTTCCAGTAAGTTACGTTAGCCGTTGTGTTCTGCCGTTTACCAGATGTCGAAACTCTGCAGCCATGCCATTGGACTCCTCCATGTTCATCACCTTCATGGCAGTTCCCAAGATGTTGAACATTCGGAACCTAAAACCGTGAGTGAAGTTGAGGAGCAGTTCAACAACAACAAAAAAAAAACTATTTACTTAATTTCAAAAAAGTTTATAAATGTATATGGTCACTTTTCAGGGTAAATCTGTGTTCCTGTCATTTTAAGAGTATGCAAATTAGTAGAAATATAGGACGCACCCTTTCCTCTTTTCAACAATGTCCCTGGAAGGCAAAGAGAAATATATTCAAGCACTTTTTTTTAATCTTCAGGTTTAGAATGTTAAACTAAATATGCTAAGCATGCTAAACATTAGCAAAGCAACACGTACTTATCAAATTGCACCTTCACCCGAACTGTGTGGTTGAATTCCTGTAGCTTTACGAGCAGCCTGAAGTTAAAATATAAATATCATTCATTATTCACTTCTTCAAGACAATCCACTTTCTCCCGCTAAAGACATGTTAGCAGAGTTAGCTACCGTAACTTAAGGGTGAACAGGACCCCGGTTTTGAGCACCAGAGGTCTTTGCAGCTGTGTTGGCATGCATGGCTGTCTCTCCACCACCAGCGAGCTGAAAACAAACACACAAATGAAATCTTCTGACAATTCCAAGCTGGGGATTTTAAGTGAGGAGTTCTTGCTAACTTGGTGATGAGGTGTTTGAGGCTGGTCATGATCTTGTCCTCCAGGGTGTTTTTGCTGAGTGTGATGGGGTCTGTCTCATAGGTCAGCTTCTGCTCAAGCTCCAGAAGCTTCTTCAGCTGCTGTCGGAGCTGAAGCAGAGATTCTCCAAGGGAAGTGAACCTGAGAGACAACACACATGATTACACAATTTGAGGAGCTTTGAACAGATTGTTTGATCAATAATGACTCATGAACAATTGTGACACTAAGTTTTTGAAACCAGAATTTGGGGGATATTTACAAAAAAAAACATGGGTATAAAGGCGGTTGGTTTAGGTCATTAAGGACGCTTGCACATTGGACCAAGGATGTGGTTACGCTGCAAGAGCTGTATCACAGAAATGGGAAAATTTGTTTAGATCTCTGAAAGTGACAAAAAAATATACTGACTGTTCTCTAGCTACCAGATTCATAGCAACAACATCAGCAAATAGTATCCCTGTCATAGAAAATCACAGAGATGCAGGGCTTGGTTTTATCACTCAAAGAAAATGTTATTACATCACTTCCCCTCCCTAGTAACCAGACTGTTTACCCTGGCAACCATATCATCGGAACAATATCTCAGCTACAGAAAATCAGAGAAATACAGGGGTTTCTTTTTTTGCTCAAAGTGACCAAGACAATGTTATAAAACACCTCCCCTACCTAGCAACCAGACAGTTTACCCTAGCAACCATATCAGTGAAACAATATCTAAGTTACAGAAAATCACAGAGATGTACAGGTTTGTTTTTATCAATCAATGTGACAAGGAGAATGTAAGTATATCACCTCTCATCCCTAGCAACAAGATTGTCTATCCTAGCAACCATATCTTTGGAATTTCAGCTGTTTAATTGTAATATACCCATGTCTCCCCCCAAAAAATAATCTTTTGCAAAAATGTGTGAGTTTATTCTCCCTTTAAAGTTCTACTCCAATATTTACTGTTCAATTAGTTGAAGATGTGAGATAAAGCCAGACGTTTAGGTCTGAAAGAACCCCTATATAAATAAATAAATATGGTTACCAGTTCTGGAGCTGGTCCAGGCACACGCTGGTGAGTTTCCCAATGCAAAACATCTGCTGACTGCGCTTCCATTCAGTTAATTCAGTGGAGATGAGCTCACACATCACCGGATCAATCAGGTGCATCAGCTCCGACATCTGGCTGATCACTCGCTGATCGCATGAACAGAACACGAAGGGTTAAACATATGTTAGCATTGCAGGGAGTGTATGAAAAGGGTGCTTACCACTCTTGTGTCATGGAGTTTCTTGAACATAGCATGAAGAGTCAGTCTCTCCCGGTTCAGATCTTCCTTTGAAACGGTTCCGTTGAGCTCCTCTATTTAACATACAGATGTAGATTACATGGACGTGTTAGAATATGGATACGTAAGATTAACAAGACATCCGCTGAAATGTTAAGATTATTCTTGAAAATCCTATATGTTCTCTGAAACAATCTATCTGAACCTAAGACTGAAGAAATCAGCGGTTACCTCTACTTTGGAAGGTTTTATTCTTGAAGTCGTATTCATCTTGCAGGTCTTCAAGGTTTTTGATGGTCTGCTCCGTGTCCTGGAGTTAAAATGTTCACACAGTTAATGGAATACAAGATCTAATAGTGCATCACCAATCTCTGCGTAATACCTGCACTTTGTTCCTGATGTCCTTCACCCGACCGTCCATCTCCCGATGCTTCTCCACAATCATGTCTTTTGGACTGTTAGGTGGTTGGTCCTGCAAGAACAATGTTAAGTGTACTTCAACTTGGGTAGATTTTTCATCTTTGTGTAGAGAGATCAGCTGACCTCCAACATCTGAGCCGCAGCAAGAATCTTCCTCTCCTCTCTCAAGTTCCTGCTGATGATCATTGCCATGGACACGGGGTCATCTTGGAAAAGGTTCTGGAAGATTAGGTTTTGTTTAGGGCCCTTTCAGACTGGGAACTTCTCATCTGTTCTATTTCTGAGAACGGTTGCTCCCTCTTCCAAATCCCTCGAACTTTTATGCTCATACAGTAACTTCTGATCTGTTTCAGAGGCACTTACATGTTTAAGAACCCCTTGCTTCATCAGTTTGCGAAAACATTTTTTTTGGATGTTCTTACCACAACCTCCATATGTGCACACATTATCATCCAGTTCAGAAGATGTAAACACGGTTAAGTTCCCTGCCAAGTTCCTGTGTATAAGGAACGATCGAGTCTGTTATTAGGTCACATCGAGCCCAGCGTCTTTTGAGCCACCCATTTGTCTCCTAGACTACTTGAACCATTTCCGAGACTACTTCTAGAAGTGGTTTTGGTGACGGTTCCTGACAACAACAGGATTGCCTTCCCACACGCAGCAATAAACCGTTACCAATGCCAAGTGTTTTTGGAAATGGAATACCGTTGCCAGTCGGAAAGAACCCCAAGTCCCAATCATAGCTCAAAGGATTCAAAGGTGAGTGGTGAAGACTGGTCACCTGTAAGTTCCTCTTGATCTTGCGGATGTTGTGCTGGTTCAGGAAATCCTTCTCCATCATGAAGCGGCTGTGCTGATAGTCCAGCTGGGTCACGAGGTCATGAAACCTCACGGTGGCCAAAGACTCGTTCTCAACGTTTGCAACATGGTCCCTGTTGCCAGAGTTGATACGGGTTTAACATCTTTAATGCGACTGTGTTTGTCCTGTAGTTGTGAGGTATCTCACCAGTCATGGCTCTCGATCCAGCTGCTGAGGTACTGTCGGATGGCCATAGGGAAGTTATCATCGTAGAGCTGATCGACCTGCTCCAAAAAGGAGGAACCCAGCTGCTGCAGCTCCAACCACTGACTCATCTCTACCACTGGTGTTGAAAAGACGCAGGATCTGTTTAGGCAAGCATTGGTACACTTCTCTCATGATGTCACAACACACACATTTCCCTGAGCCCTAGACAATTAGGGGTGCACTAAAATACCAGGTCGAATGAGATAATAATAACGAAATGCTAGCGTGAATGGCAATTAACTTTTGATCAGTTAACATCAATTTCTACTTATTGCATGAACTAAAGTCAAAATGTGATGTTTTAAAGGAACACACTATTTCAGAACTACAATGCTTTATTTTGTTACTTTGAAGTGTAATGTGCAATTACGGTAATGATGCAATTTTTACCTCTTAAATTTGTTTAAAATGAAATAAAAAAAACATAACAAGAGTGTTCTTTAAATCTAAGCTAAGCTTTACAACCTGGTGATTTGTCCATTTGGCTTATTCCATTACCCTCTCCAATTGGGTGAACGAATAATAGTGAATAATAATAAGAAATGCTTTCAATTTATATAGGTGATAAGCTACCTTGGTAGCACTCAGCTGCCCTGGGGCAGTCTGACAGGACTTGGTTGCCAATCTTAGCCTATGACCTCCTGTCCACCACCAAACACCCCCCACCAGTCACTCACCTCCACCAAACACACCCCACCAGTCACTCACCTCCACCAAACACACCCCACCAGTCCCTCACCTCCAACAAACACCCCGACCAGTCCCTTACCTCCAACAAACACCCCCCACCAGTCACTCACATCCACCAAACACACCCCACCAGTCACTCACCTCCACCAAACACACCCCACCAGTCCCTCACATCCACCAAACACACTCCACCAGTCCCTCACATCCACCAAACACCCCCCACCAGTCACTCACATCCACCAAACACACCCCACCAGTCCCTCACATCCACCAAACACACTCCACCAGTCACACACATCTACCAAACACACCCCACCAGTCACACTCATCCACCAAACACCCCCCACCAGTCACTCACATCCACCAAACACACTCCACCAGTCACTAACATCCACCAAACACCCCCCACCAGTCACTCACCTGTACCAAATACCCCCCCACTAGTCACTCACATCCACCAAACACACCCCACCAGTCACACACATCCACCAAACACCCCCCCATCAGTCACTCACATCCACCAAACACCCCCCACCAGTCACTCACATCCACAAAACACACTCCACCAGTCACTCACATCCACCAAACACCCCCCCACCAGTCACTCACCTGTACCAAATACCCCCCACTAGTCACTCACATCCACCAAACACACCCCACCAGTCACAAACATCCACCAAACACCCCCCACCAGTCACTCACATCCACCAAACACCCCCCACCAGTCACTCACATCCACCAAACACACTCCACCAGTCACTCACATCCACCAAACACCCCCCACCAGTCACTCAACTCCACCAAACACACTCCACCAGTCACTCACATACACCAAACACCCCCCACCAGTCACTCACCTGTACCAAATACCCCCCACTAGTCACTCACATCCACCAAACACACCCCACCAGTCACAAACATCCACCAAACACCCCCCATCAGTCACTCACATCCACCAAACACCCCCCCACCAGTCACTCACATCCACCAAACACACTCCACCAGTCACTCACATCCACCAAACACACCCCAACAGTCACTCAATTCCGCCAAACACACCCCACCAGTCACTCACATCCACTAAACACAGCCAACCAGTCACTCACATCCACCAAACACACCCAACCAGTCACTCACATCCACCAAACACCCCCCCACCAGTCACTTACCTCCACCAAACACACCCCACCAGTCACTCACCTCCACCAAACACACCCCACCAGTCCCTCACCTCCAACAAACACCCCGACCAGTCCCTTACCTCCAACAAACACCCCCAACCAGTCCCTCACATCCACCAAACACACCCCACCAGTCACTCACCTCCACCAAACACACTCCACCAGTCCCTCACATCCACCAAACACCCCCCACCAGTCACTCACATCCACCAAACACACCCCACCAGTCCCTCACATCCACCAAACACACTCCACCAGTCACACACATCCACCAAACACCCCCCACCAGTCACTCACATCCACCAAACACACTCCACCAGTCACTCACATCCACCAAACACCCCCCACCAGTCACTCACCTGTACCAAATACCCCCCACTAGTCACTCACATCCACCAAACACACCCCACCAGTCACACACATCCACCAAACACCCCCCATCAGTCACTCACATCCACCAAACACCCCCCACCAGTCACTCACATCCACCAAACACACTCCACCAGTCACTCACATCCACCAAACACCCCCCACCAGTCACTCAACTCCGCCAAACACACTCCACCAGTCACTCACATCCACCAAACACCCCCCACCAGTCACTCACCTGTACCAAATACCCCCCACTAGTCACTCACATCCACCAAACACACCCCACCAGTCACACACATCCACCAAACACCCCCCATCAGTCACTCACATCCACCAAACACCCCCCACCAGTCACTCACATCCACCAAACACACTCCACCAGTCACTCACATCCACCAAACACACCCCAACAGTCACTCAATTCCGCCAAACACACCCCACCAGACACTCAAATCCACCAAACACACCCCACCAGTCACTCACATCCACCAAACATTCCCCACCAGTCACTCACTTCCACCAAACACACCCCACCAGTCCCTCACATCCACCAAACACCCCCCCACCAGTCACTCACATCCACCAAACACACTCCACCAGTCACTCACATCCACCAAACACCCCCCACCAGTCACTCAACTCCGCCAAACACACTCCACCAGTCACTCACATCCACCAAACACCCCCCACCAGTCACTCACCTGTACCAAATACCCCCCACTAGTCACTCACATCCACCAAACACACCCCACCAGTCACACACATCCACCAAACACCCCCCATCAGTCACTCACATCCACCAAACACCCCCCACCAGTCACTCACATCCACCAAACACACTCCACCAGTCACTCACATCCACCAAACACACCCCAACAGTCACTCAATTCCGCCAAACACACCCCACCAGACACTCAAATCCACCAAACACACCCCACCAGTCACTCACATCCACCAAACACTCCCCACCAGTCACTCACATCCACCAAACACACCCCACCAGTCACACACATCCACCAAACAACCCACCAGTCACACTCATCCACCAAGCACACCCCACCAGTCACACTCATCCACCAAACACACTCCACAGTCACATACATCCACCAAACACACCCCACCAGTCACACACATCCACCAAACACACTCCACCAGTCACACACATCCACCAAACACACTCCACCAGTCACTCACATCCACCAAACACCCCCCACCAGTCACTCACCTGTACCAAATACCCCCCACTAGTCACTCACATCCACCAAACACACCCCACCAGTCACACACATCCACCAAACACCCCCCACCAGTCACTCACATCCACCAAACACCCCCCACCAGTCACTCACATCCACCAAACACACTCCACCAGTCACTCACATCCACCAAACACACCCCAACAGTCACTCAATTCCGCCAAACACACCCCACCAGACACTCAAATCCACCAAACACACCCCACCAGTCACTCACATCCACCAAACACTCCCCACCAGTCACTCACTTCCACCAAACACACCCCACCAGTCACACACATCCACCAAACAACCCACCAGTCACACTCATCCACCAAGCACACCCCACCAGTCACACTCATCCACCAAACACACTCCACCAGTCACATACATCCACCAAACACCCCACCAGTCACACTCATCCACCAAGCACACCCCACCAGCACCCCCACTCACATCCATACAGGGCAATGTGGGTGAAGTGGCTTGCCCAGGGCCAAAACGGCAAAATGGACCTAGCGGGGATTGAACTCCCAATCTTCCGATTACATGATGACCGACTCCATGACTGTGCCACCCTTAAGTCCCTGTGTAAATTTCTGCGTAACATTTCAGTCAGCATAATACCAACGCCAAATATAATTTTAAGAATGTAATCTACAGTTCATTATTTTCCTCAGTAAAGACCTCAAATCGGAATCGTGCCACCTAATCTCTCTGATTACCTGCACCTGTCTACTTCATCACAGCCCAGCCTTTCTTTGTGAAGAGTTTCCTCTATGATAAATCCCCTACCCCCAAACTTCATAGCTACATCTTCCTTCTACCGGTTTAGGAAAACGCATGGTCTGGGATGATTTTCTGTTACCTATTTTTGGTTATCTATTTTTAGGACCAATTTCTATTGACACCAATTCCTGTTGGTGATGCTTCAGTTAAGCTGAACAAGTTTCAAGTTGAGAGCAAGCTCTCTCTTCTTCCTTTCCAAATTATGAAATGGTACTTTTAATGTTCAGGGACTTATGCTATTTAATACGTATGTGACATTTAGGAGATAATCCACATTTCTGTATTTATTCTTAATAAATTCACAGCATGAATCCATGATTATGTGGTTAATGTGTTAATGTAACACTTTAATAAATCACACCTACTGTTTGGAGATGCAGTTTGGTACACAGTGGATCGTTTTCTCAGTTATCATCTTTGTATCACAGGAGCAAAGGTTACAGACTGGAGACATGTCATCAAAGCATCAAAATTTCCTCTGAAGATGCAAGGTGATGATATTTTAACTATTTATATGCTTTGAACTTATTTAAGTAGATAAAAGTAGATCAAAGCCTTTTATTATTCTTTTAAAATAAATAGGTAATTGTTTTAATTGAATAACTACTTGGAAATAAATTTAATGCGATTAAGTTTTGCGAGAGAGTAAGTAAAAATTGTGTACAGGTCAATTATATACAGGGAAATTACATTATATCATTATGGAACTGTTTCTAACTCGGTTGTATTTTTAAGCATCAAAAAAGATTATTTCTTTGCGCGAATTAATAAAACTGTGAATATGTGTTTAGGTTAATCGTTTTTAATATCATAATAGATGAAATAGTTGATCTGAAACCTATTTGTGTCAGAAAACGAACAAATTTGGTTAGTGTGTGCTTGTGCTTTTTTATTATTGTAATTTGTAAAATTAAACAATAGTTGTATGCATTATTGCTATTTTTATTTAGCATGCTTTTTAAGCTCCTTCTGAACAAATGCAAGCGTTGAAATGTATTTTATAACGTGTTGTGCTTAAATAACACATGTTATCTTCACATAGTTATAACGTAAACACTGTCACACGCAAACAAACTTGACCCAACTTCATGGTGAAGCCTTCAACGCGGAAATGAAATATTTTTACTCACCTGAACGTTATCCAGATCCAGAAAAGTATTAATCGCCTAGTATATGATAGTTGAGTCTGCTACCGCAGCAGAATAATGCAGAAGAACAAATTTATTCCTTTGTATTTGTCGATTTGTTATTGAGTTCAGACACGCTTTCTGACTCCTGGCCGAGAAGAGCTGTGTGATTTGACTGATAGGTTGAAGAGCCAATCGGTAATCGCGTTAATGTGCCTGAAAAGTACAATAGCCAATCAGTGCGTCGTAACATCCCCCACATCGCAGCATAGATGAAGTTAGTGTAGATCACGTGATTTAAGAGAATTGAATCTGCGCAAGGGACGCAGCTCATCATATATACGTCGCTATATTTTGTTATTGACCCGTAAATAGTAGCGATACCAGTGCTGTGTAGTGTTTTATTAAACATAATTCTCTATTTACCGAAACTTGAAAAGAAATGTTAATTATGTTATCCTCCATATTTTAAACAGGCTGGAAATCAGTTCACAGATAGCTAATTCTGGTGCGATTGAAGTTCCATATTTAATTCTTTCATGTCAGAGAGACCTACTCGCTAAGGTCATATCATCAATTCACACTAGGTGAAAAATGAGTTATACCTGGGACAGGTAGGTTATTTCTGTCAGTTCATCACAAAGGACACATTCACTCATCTCTCACTAATATTTAGTAATCAATTCTACTAAACCTATTTTTGGACTGTAGAAGGTAAATGGAGAGGTGATGGGATAACACACAAGTAGACTATTACTTTAGCGCCAGCTGCCTAAATTGTCCTTTATATTTTGTTGCAGCAATACAGACTTTTATGGACATGTATATAGAATAGAATAGAATAGAATGCCTTTATTGTCACTATACACATATACAATTTGCTTTATAAACATGTACAATGAGATTAAGAGCATTTCGCTAGTCAGTGCAACATTTAGTAAAGAAAAATACTATAAAGTGTCAAGTACAAAAGAAATATCTTTAGTAATAGTGCAAAGAAGAGAGGGGGGAGGTAGGTGGGGTGGCAGTTCTGTTTAAGAGCTAGACAATGTATTAAAATTGCAATTGCACAGCAATCATAGTTTTATCACCTATAAGGTTATTGTCCATGTAAAGTGAAATAAAGTGAGTATATTGCACATGTTGATGTCACACAGGGTGATGCTTAGGTCCGGTTAAGTGTAGTTTTTCAATATTTATGATCTGAAAAATATCAATATTTTTAACGCCAAAGTTGAGCAAAGGCATTGCGGAAATTAGTTTAGAGGTAAAAAAAAAGCTTTCTTATAGCTTAAAAAACTATACAGTAGAAAAAGTCCCAATGAAATATTTTGATAGATAAATTATTTGAAAACCTGACATTATCTGTCTTCAAATTGCATTTTCAATTATTTAATTTCACCTTAAATTTAGGGACAAAACAAAGGTATAAAGAAGAATTGCAGAGAGATATCTATAGAATTACAAATGAGAGGTGTCTTTAATTAGATGGGTTTTATCACCATTTTAATTCATAATTTAACATTAAAAGTGTTTGAAGGCCAAATAGAGATTTGATAAGTGTCTGCGGCCATTCCGGCTCGACAACGCCGATCCCGTCCGATCTCGGAAGCTAAGCGAGCCAGGGCCCATTCAGTATCTGGATGAGAGACCACCTGGGAACACCAGGTGTTGCAGGGAGCGTCATGGTGGTGCAGTGGGTAGCACGGTCGTCTCACAGCAAGAAGGTCGCTAGTTCGAGCCTCAGCTGGGTCGGTTGGCATTTTTGTGTGGAGTTTGCATGTTCTCCCCGCGATCGCGTGGGTTTTCTCCGGGTCTCTTCTGTCTTGTCATACAGCTGCTGTTTTTGTAGGCTGACCAACATGATTTGTATAGTGATTACCATAAGTCTCCTAACAGAGAAGCACTTAGTTACAAGTGCACGATGAAGTGTGACTCAAATGACTGCGGTCAGTAAGAGTCGCAGCACATACTTTGATGCTTTCATACTGCACTTTTTATGTCACTGTTTGAATTGGTGGAAGACAAAGGTTTTGTTTAGATACCCAGATGCTGTGTTTCAATCCATGCACTATTCACACCTTTATGGGTGCGAAATGAGAATTAGTGTGTTCCAAACCGTAGTGTCCAAAAAGTATTCGAGCGGGTCCCGGATGTGTTCTTTTTCAGGTTATATTTTAAAGTGCAGATCGATGATTGCTCAATAGGCTGATATTACCCACAAACCACTGCGCTTGGGCAGAAGGAGTGTTTTCTTGGACCAAAACAATCTCTGTAATCTCTGTATCTCACTCTGTAAAACGACTCATTTTTAAAGAAGAAGCACATAAATAAATAATGTGAATATAGAGTGTTTTCTTTATTGTTAGAATATTTTTAATGAAGAAAGGGGAAAGAAAGAGTGAAGTTCTCGCACATGTAGTGCGTAATGACATAGTCAAAACTACTTCCGTCACTTGACGTTTTAGTGCATCCCAGACCCTACACACTCACCTAAAGGATTGTTAGGAACACCATACTAATACGGTGTTTGACCCGCTTTCACCTTCAGAACTGCTTTAATTCTACGTGGCACCGACTTAACAAGGTGCTGAAAGCATTCTTTGGAAATGCTGGCCCACGATGTTGGAGAGTATCTTGGAGTTGATGGAGATTTGTGGGATGCATATCCAGGGCATGAAGCTCCCGTTCCACCACATCCTAAAGATGCTCTATTGGGTTGAAATCTGGCGACTAAGGGCACTAAGGGGCCTAGAGTGTGCCAAGAAAACATCCCCCACACCATTACACCACCACCACCAGCTTGCACAGTGGTAACAAGTCATGATCGATCCATGTTCTCTTTCTGTTTATGCCAAATTCTGACTCTACCATTTGAATGTCTCAACAGAAATCGAGACTCATCAGACCAGGCAAGATTTTTCCAGTCTTCAACTGTCCAATATTGGTGAGCTCGTGCAAATTGTAGCCTCTTTTTCCTACTTGTAGTGGAGACGAGTGGTACCCGGTGAAGGACTGCCGCCTACTGGATGTTTTTCTCTTTTCACACCATTCTTTGTAAACCCTAGAAATGGTTGTGCGTGAAATTCCCAGTAACTGAGCAGATTGTGAAATACTCGGAGCGGCCCGTCTGGCACCAACAACCATGCCACGCTCAAAATTGCTTAAATCACCTTTCTGACAATAAGTTTGGAGTTCAGGAGATTGTCTTGACCAGGACCACACCCCTAAATGCATTGAAGCAACTGCCATGTGATTGGTTGATTAGATAATTGCATTAATGAGAAATTGGACAGGTGTTCCTTATAATCCTTTAAGTGAGAGTATGTACATTTTCTTCTGAAAAGAGAGGAAAAATGGACACGAATGTGGTCCATATATTGTCATTTTAGCACAAAATGAATTCAATCGATACAAACGATGTCCTGATGTCCTGTGTTATATATGATTTATTATTTCACTTGACAATTGTGTCATGAAGAAAAACAAATATTGAAGTCATTGTTGGTCCAACAGGAATGGGATGATTAAATTAAATTGTTGGTTGAATAACCCCTTTAATACACTCATTGACTTCTCCGGGTGTTCCTCTCAGCACGTCAACCACACTGGAGAGTCTTCCAAAAAACAAACAAACAAGATAAGGCATGCTTGAGCTTCCTCTGAATATGTGTTTGTTGCTTTTGAGCACATTAACATGTTCCACAAGCTTGAAACTGTGTCAGTGGAGTCACTCTGCTAAGGGTTACAGGGGGACAACAATGGAAAGGTGCCTTAAGGACACTTGAGACTAAAGACATCAGCAACGTTGCATTGCTGGTGTTTAGTAACTCCTGAAAAGCAGTAAAAGGTTGTTGGCACAAATAAATTGTGAACAGTTACAGGGGCTAAACCGAGTAAACAAGTTTCCCTTTGGATGTAATTCATACCCTGTCCATATCCTATGATCCTACTGCGTCATTCCTTAAGATTGTTGCTTGGACATCATGTTGAGGGAGTTTCTGGGTCAGTTCAGGATACTACAATTTCACCAAAAACAAATCAACTGGTCAGCCGATGTTAACTTTATTTTAAATTATGACAGTGCTTCTTACTGCCATTATTTTGGTTAAGCCATTAGAGAAAGTAAAGAATTGCGCCTTGCAACCTCACATGGTACATTTAACCTCCTTGAGGTCTTGAAAAGTTGGCCTGACTATTGTATCTACTCAAAGAGTGCTCAAGAACAACTGCAAAGGTCTACAACCATCGATGGAATCTTTCCATAGATTATCTGCTCCCGATCATTGAAATACAGCATATTAATGGGAGACATTTTGGAAGGTGTGCAGCAGGGACCTGCGCTGCCTCGAGGGTTGGCCTTGTTGATGATGTGACTGTGAGGGTACTTCTGGACACATTCACCAGAACAGTAGTTTGCCTTGTACCGCTTGGGGGCAATTATCCAGTCCCAACCGAAGTCTTCAAAGTCAACTGTGAGTGGATACCTGCAGCACCGAGACTCCGTGGAGTGTTCGTCGCAGTCAAGGCCAGTGTCCCGTCTCGAACGCCTCCCATTGTCAGATATTTTTACCTCCAGGAAAGGTTGCTGCAAGAGTAGACACAAAGAGAAGAAGCTGTGTCATAATTGCAGAACACTTTGCTAGGAAGTACCCTGTGATGTCCTAAAACTGACTTCTAAAGAAAAACTCCTCTTGCCCAAGCAAGAAAATCCGTGTTTAATTTTGGTGCTTTTGACAACTGGAAGGGCCTATTCTTCCAACATTGTTTGAAGCTGAAGGAAATCTAGTCTGTTTAAAGACAAAGTTTAGAAAAAGTAGCTGTAATGAGGTCTGAAGTGTTACGGTCAATTACTGATCTAAAGGAGATCTAAACTCAGTAAGACTAGGCCCCCTAGATAACACTTTTAGGCAACTTTTTGATGAACCAATTGTGTCTGCAAAGACCCAATGAACCAAACAAGAAATGTTTTGTTATTTGAGTCTTTTTTACATTTTGACATTCATACTCCCAAAGAGTTCCCAAATTGGATAGAAACCTGCCTGCTAAGGTAAATTCTATGTTCATAATGTCCACATAGACATTAGGTCAAGAATTGCCTGACTATCATGCTGATTTAAAGGCACTTAAAGCCAATTACAAGCTACATAAGACTTTAAGACAATATTTTGTATATCTTGCAACTGACAGTTCATTTGTTGTTTTTTGAACACTTAACCAATGTACTCTTATGCATGCCTTTACACTAAGAATGATTAAAACGTTGTGCATCGTGTCCTCAGGTTTGCATTCTTACTGTCACTTCTGATGCATTTCCAAGCACACTTCTGCAAGTACTGAACACTGGTAACTTTCTCCTTTAAGCCAACTGTCCTGTCTATTCCTCTCTAGTACAAATCCCCAAACTACCTCTGCAAGGGTTCTCAGGAACAGAACAACTGCACTCACAAAGATCAGCCTTTTCCAGTGCCAAGTGTGCTTTACAATCGATCACCGACAACATTGTGAAAGCATCCTTAGACAACATTTGATGAGATTCTTCCAGGCTGTCTAGCGTCTGGTAAAAAAATTGTACCTCAACCCAAATACTGATATTTGCACCAACTTACCAGTCCTTCTTCTCCAGATTCAGCCGAAGTCACAGCCAGATCATTTCCATTTTCATCAAAGGCCTTGATTTCTATCACAAAGTTGCCCTCGGACTGTTTGAGCCACACTTGCAACAGTTGTTTCATGTCGATATACTGCCAGGAATTCATCTGTGAACTCGACTCAACTTTTTGTGTGTGAAGTCTGGACTGGTTGTTTATTCCTGAAGAGGCTGTGAGGTGAGCAATCTGGATAAAGACTGTGGATGGCTCTTTGGTTTGTCGTAGATGGATCCATAGGAGGGCCTTTAAGATGGTTCCTGGACGAATCTTTGGGCTCAGTGAGAACATGCAGCATTTTGATGCTCCCTCTATTTGGGTGGCGGCCTGAGCTGCAGGTAGGAATAGAAAGACACTAACATGGCCCAATTCTGGTCTTGGAGGGGTGAAGCCCTGCACACTTTAGTTACAATCCTGCTCTAATATGTTTGCTTCTCTAGTTTCGGACATTCAGAGAGGACCTTACTTGCAACAGTGCAACAGGTGTGTTTCATTATGGTTGAACCAAAAAAACAGTGCGCCCACAATCTTTAAAGATGATATTTCAATCAGCTGACATTAAAAAATTATTATTTTCAAATCTCCTGTTGCAAATCCTTTTGTGAAAGCTCTTGTTGTCAAAGGCCAAATCGGTTTTGTATATTTTGGTTCACAGCTTTGCACAATGAGGTCTGTTTATTTTGGTTATCTTTCAACAACAGCTAAAGAAATGAACCAAATTCAGTTCAGTTAGTCTTTACAATTGCTCCAAAGTATAGCGGGGTACTGAACAATAATTAAAACAATACTGTAAAATGTTTATTATAAAATACATAAATAAGGTGTTTGGTACTTACGTTCAGTGGCCATCGTAATTATGGTTTCACTACTTCTCTGTTCCTCATCCACACTTATACCTCCATTTTGTTCATATTGGTCCAGGAGCTTTTGGAGTGGAGGTGCCTTGGGCAGGAGTTGCTTGACAGTGTCTCTGCTGATGTTCGGAGCCTGCTCTAAACGAAGAATACTCAAAATCTGTGACTTGATGGAGTGCAGACGCAAGAGTTTACTTTGTTGTCGAAACTGACAGGTTGTGCACTGACCGTTGTCATCTCCAATTGAATGTGTCGTAGCCATTGTTGTTGTTGTCGTTGTTGTTGTTGTTGTTGTTGAAGTGGAACTCAGGTTCTGACTCTCCAACCCCATCACACAAATACTCAGATAAAGAAGGAGAAGCATATCTGTTTCTGTGGATAGTCTTTCATTTGGGGACTGCTGGCACCTATACACTCTCTCTCTCCAAGCAGCACTGGACAGATGTGCAGCCTTCCAGCGAGTTTTATATTTAAGACGTCCTGCTGTTTGATATCTTGCCATTGGTTAGTTTTGTGAGAACAAACACAGACGATTCTGTTTGAAGAATTTTATCGAGAAACCATATATATGTAAACAAATCATTTTAGTTGTTGCTGGTGTGATAACTTTTTAATAGTTACTGTATTATTTACAAAACAGTAAATTTATTTAACATTTATCCCAGTATAATGCATGTATCATATGGGTTGTTGTTAGGATTATTCTTATTCTGAGGTAATTCTGACACAGATTGTGCCTGTTCAAAGTTCGATTTTCATTACATTCTGCATGAAAACCATTGTTATCATAAAAGATCTTGGTAGGTTTTTAACAAACCTGTTTCTTCAAGTGAGTTCTTGGCCCTGGAACTCTTCATTTGAGAGGTTGGGATATTGTAAAATATTCTCTGGGTGTTGTTTCTATAGAGAGTTCCCAGTCAAGTGTTCACCTGCAGGTTTTTTTTTCTTCGTTGCATTGATTTTTGACGTAGTTGCCAGGGCAAATGATCTTTTTCTAGAATAGAATGTTGTTTCTCTGTGTGTTTTTTATGATTATTATTATTAGCATTCAAGTCAAGGAACTCATTGAATCAGGGAAGAACTTCTATAGAAATGCTTGTCAGTGTTCTTTTATGAGAATCTCAGTTCCTACTAGAGGTTTAAAATGTGTATTTAATGAAACAAGCTAATGTTAGCATATGATAATGTTAGCACTGTTATTAATCAAGGCTAGGAACTAGTTGAATACTTTGCAACATGCTTTCTGTATAAAATATGGTTATTATGAAAGCGCTACAATGTGAATGAGAAGGAAAAAATCCTATTAGACATTTAAGATGTGTTGCTGAATCTAGATAACATAAGCGTCTAACATTCTATTCATCGTTAGCATGTTAAGATGAATTAAAGACCATTTAAACAGTATTGTGTCCAACATCTGATAGTGTTGTTAATATCACCCAGGAACTTCTGTGTGTGTCGGTGAATGAGAAATTTTAGGACAAATATAGCCTTCGGTGCTTCAAGTGCCGCTAGCATACAGCAATGATGACGGGACATTATTGCTACAGCTGTCTATTTCCAGCAGAGCAGATTTAAGAGAGGCACAAATAACAACAGATGATGTAGGTGTAAGTAGGTCAATCAAAAAGTTACTCAAAAGTTGTTAAAATAGAAATGTATACATATTCATATTCTCAATATTATCTTCATTGAAATCAATTGCATCATTGGTTGAACATGCATACTATAGGAGCATTGGTTACTAGGGTGTTGCTAGGATGTGCTAACACGTCCAAACTTAGAGCTTTACCAATGGAAAAAAGCACACATTTTTACATAATTTTTGGTTTAAGTTTTATTTGATGTGATGAATCTGTGATGTCATTTCCTCTGCTCGGCAGTCTCCAGTGTTAGGTTAGCATTCTGACTCGCATTCTTTAACAACGATGACACTTTAGCCTCAGTCTGAAAAAAAAAAAACAACCATCATTAGGAACAATTCCACTTGGCTTTTCTGCCAAACTGTTTTATTACATACACTTATTGATATCAAGTTACAAAGCTTTATCTAGATTTTCAGCAGAGGGTACTCACTTCAACTCTGAAAGAGGAGTCTGTGATGTCCTTAAGGTTTATAATAACGTTGTAGTAAGCTCCATAGACTGCCGTTTCCAATGCTTTAGCTGCAACCTTAATGAAGAGAAAACCATAAGAATGGACCATTCAAGGATCTTTTTTATTCTTTTTTAACTTTAAAATATTGTTATTAAACAATACTATAGAGCTAAAAACTTTATATCATTGGTATAAAATTATGAAAACAAGGATGAAAACAGTATAAAACAGTAAAATTTGGATATTTAAAATGTAGTTAAACTCATTTCCAGTTTAGTTAATCACAATGGTGACAGTGCAATTTAGACACAGAATAAAGTAGACTTTATGAAAATGTGTTGTTGTTGTTGTTTTTAAAATTATGTGTGTTTAGACCTATTGACCAAGTCACCCCAAAAAAGTCCTTGATCTCAATATGGTTTTATCTGGTTAAGTAAAGGTTGTTATTATTATTATTATTATCATTAGGCTAGACTCTAAAGTGCTAAAGACAACTATAGGTTTCTGCAATATACAAATCAAACAGCTAGATAAAAAAAAAAACTTAAACATGAAGATCATTCATTTGAAAAGCATGTGTAGACCATAAATTAGAGACAACAATAGTAGTGCACTGTAGTAAAAAAGCCATAAAAAAGGGACTATCATATTGAAATATTGCAATATAACATGCATAATCAGGGTGAACATTAAGTAAAATAAGTGAGTAGTGTACTAGATTTGACAATGATCCATCATTAAAACTAAACTTTAACATGTTAGTAATTAACTAAGTACATTTAATTAATAGAAAATAACCAGCGGTGCTGAATCATAGCGCTGAACCTAAAACATGGCAAAAATACAGAGCTAAAATGACAGGAAAATCTAAAAACATACGCAATAAAATTGACAACACTTAAAAAAAGTTAATAGAAACATTTTTAAAATAAATGTATAAATGCTCGGAGAATGGCAACGCATATTTTTTTATATTATATTTTATATATATTATTTTACAGTCTAGGGCCTACTACTGCAAAAGCCCTGCCCCCCTCCATCTTCAATCTAGTACGAGGGACCACTTGCAGCTCCGTCAGGATCAGGGAACTCTAGAGGTTTTTAGAGGAGTGAGCAGCTCGATGATGGAGCCAAATTTAAATTCAATAAATATTTTGATGTGATGAGGTTTTGTGCAGAGAGCCTGCTTTTATAATTAGAGCATACCTGAATGTCTGATTTGCAGGCCATGTTTCCATACTTGACCATCTCTTTGAGAACCGGCCACAGAGTGTCGACTCTCTCGGCCAGAGAGAGAGGAACAGAGATGGCAGACTTCAGGCCCCGCTGCATGGCTTCCTCCCTCCTGAGCCAACACACACAGAGATCACCATCATCTCTTCCTTCTGTTGAGTTCACTTGGAAAGATTATTATCATCATCGTCATCATCAGGAAAAAGTTTAGTAAAAAAGGCTTATCTAAAGTAGAGTCTAAAGTACAACCATGTTTCGTCAATGCATAAATGAAACAAAGAAAATAAAACACAAATAAAAAGATCATTTATTTGAATAAAAGCATGTGTAAACTATAAATTACGAACAAAAAGGTGGAACATTGTGGGGAAAAAGCCACAATAGCACAAAAAGGGTCTGTCATGTTGAAGATTTGGAAAATAACAGACATACACAGATTATAAGGTGAACATTAAGTAAATAAGTAGTGCACTAATTAGGTGATCACAGAGTGAATCGTGAAATAGTGATTGTTTGGACAGATTTGACACAGGATTAGGAGTTGAGTCTAATTTGGTATTTCACCGAGTAAATCTCAAGTTTGTTTTGAAAGCTTGTGTTTGTTTAATGATGCAAGTTCTTCACTGGAAATCTATGCAAAGTCTTTTCTGGTCTTTCCTGTTCTATGTGATGCACACCGCACAGTATGAAACGGGTTCCATTTGAGACAGCTTGTGCTTATTTATTTGTCGTTTGATGGATGGATCTCGTTTATTCCATACCTTTTGATTTCGTCTGCCGTGCCTTTGGGTAATTTCAGAGCAGCCTGCAACAGAAAAGCTCAGAGTTTTTGATGTTTCTAAACAGCTTATCTCATACAGAGAGATTTTTTTATATTTACATAACAAAATGTAAATGTAATAGACAGATTTTTTCCATGACTAACATACACTTGGGTGATATTAGAGACTTAAAGCAGCAACGATTTACAGTATGGCAACCAGGGGAGTGCAGAGAACCAAATTGTTTATTTTATCTTCTGAAAAATGTTGTTTATAAACTCTGCCAGTATTTATACAATTAAATTTGAACTGACTATAAGAAAACCTTGAAAAAAGTTGTAAAGTTGTTCTTTTTGACTTCCCTACAATTAATAGCTTGCAAACATGTTTAAGGGGCTGCTCCACCCCCAACATGAACGGTTTTTGACATTAATCCCTTATCCCAAGTCATTTCAGAACCGCTATGGCTTCGTTTGTGAACACATTTTAAGATATTTTGGCGTATATTTATTTTTTAACTTGCAAACAGATAGTGTTTTACGTTTTTAGCCATTTTTGGGCGGCTCATCAAAAGTATTTTTCTTTAGTTTTTAGCTCATCAAAAGATATTTTATTTTTTTATATTTTCAGCTTCCCAGAACAGGTTGTTTTGTTTTTATTTCTGTTTAATATTTGTCTGTCCTAAAGATTAAAAAAATGCTTCAGTTCTCTGACAGCGATTTCCAAATTTTTTGCATCTTTCATCCAAATGGAGCTATGTGTTGGTGCGCTGCCCCTTTAACGTTGTGTTGAGGTACCATGTAGCTGTTGAAGGCCGATGAATCCGCGTCCACCTTTAACAATAAATCATTCATGGCTCGGTGGAGCGGAGGGATGAGTTTCCGCATCTCACCATCCACGGACTCGAACTGTCGCTTTCCGTACGTCATCTGACCCACCATGCACCCCAGAGCCGCGCCCTTTGACACAATATTACAAGATTATCTGATCAATAAAGCAACAACTGTACTTTACTGTACTTTAAACTCATAGTATTGTTAACATGTGACGTTTATTTAGATTTCCCATTTATAACCCAAGTGCTTTGCATAAAAAAGAGACAATAAAATGAAAAGCTATATAGATTTGAAATGCATTGTACTACTATTAGGTAGAAAGTCATCAAATAAAATGTGGCAAAGACGTGTAAAAAGAAACTTAACAAGTTAAGGAAATAGATTTTCAGATACGTGTCATTACAGATATTTGACTTCATTATTTTAAGAATAAGTTCTAGGTTACCATGGCAGCAATGGCAGCAGAGACTGAGCCTCCACCAGGGGCCGCTGTCCTGGCCCCAACGCTCTGAACGAACTTCTGCACAGACAGAGACACGAGCCGACCTTCATCCTGATTGGCTTGAACCATATACCTAAACACAGAATCCACCAATCAGAATCAGCGCAGTGAGTGATATTGCTGGAATCAGGTACTTCACAAAGACGCACTACATTCCGATCTCGAAGTTTGGACAATAGAATTTAAATGCCATATTAAACAAACTCAACATTTAGTGGGCCATAGTACCATCAACTAACCAATGAGATGAAGCGCTAATGCAGCTCATCTCAATGTGGAACATATATGCTGACTCACCCGAAAGTGAACCGTAGCAGAACCATGTGGGAAAAAAATTTAAAAAAAAAAAATGTTTCATGGACAAAACATGAATATTTTTGTCTGAAGTGGGTCTGTGGGGTCATGATGGTGCAGTGGGTAGCACTTCGGCTGGGTCAGTTGGCATTTCTGTATGGAGGTTGCCCTGTGATCGCGTGGGTGACCTCCGGGTGTACCGGTTTCGCCCACAAGTCCAAAGACATGCGGTACAGGTGAATTGGGTGAACAAAATTGTCCCTAGTGTATGAATGTGTGTGGATGTTTCCCGGTGGTGGGTTGCTACTGGAAGGGCATCCGCTGCAAAAAACATATGCCAGAAGAGTTCATTCCGCTGTAACCAAGCGTGGCAGAAGCATGGCAGAGAGAGAAACAGGGTACAGGGTACCATTTGAGTAGCTTCACAGAGTTTTGATGGTTATTATGGGTGCAGTGATCTAGAGGGGTCAAATATTTACTATAAGCTATTTTAAATGGGTACGTTATTGCACATTTAAACAGTGAAAGATGCCCTATGAAGTGTAAACCAGGTTTAGGGGGCGTCAACATGACCGCTAGATGGAGGCTACACATGCACTAAAGTGGGTGGAGCAACATTAACAGAGCTTTGCCTCCATCAGTAAATTTACATTTTAACCAAGTAATTGAGTTCTCAGTTCATGACCTGTTTAAAAACCTCACTGGAACTTATCCAGGCTTCTTTTCTTTTTTTTTTTTGCATATTGTGAATTTTGCAGCTTGCATTCAGATTTTCATAGTCTTCGATTTCTGATTTAGTGACTTACTCTATGATTCGTTCCTTTGGATCAAACGTTCCCAAAGAGTCGAGTCCTAGTTTGCTTATCACCTAAAAAGACACAACCTTAGATTATCTTGTAGATAGCTAATTTTTATAGCACTTTTCATTGTTTGTTTTGCTTACTATATTTATTTGATTAGCTGATTAAAAAAGTCTGTTTGAACGCACCAGTCGTATTTTGTGCTCGTCTTCCACAACGAAGAGCTTGTCGCGGTTGATGTAGAATTCTGCACAGTCCAGCATCGCCTTCAGAGGGATCAGACCCACTATCTGCGACCCCACCACCGGCAGATTCAGCTCCTGCTCAGACCGAAACAGAACCCGACGCAATTATTCACTATTCAGACACATTTCAAGCTCACTGGGTGAAAGTTAACTCTAAAAAATAAATCTCTTTTACTCATCATGATTGTCAAAATCAAAATCTGTTTAAGGAAACCGTGTTTTGGTGATATAAAAAAAAAGTGAAATAAAAAGTATTTATAAATAAATAAAACCTAGAAAAAGCAAATCAAATTAAGCTTTTAAATCTAAACATCTACAATTACATTATTTCAATAAAACAATGTAAATTATTATTTTTTACTTATTTAAAAATAAAACTATTATTAAACTAAACTAGCAAGCAAAAAAATTCTAACAAAAAAATTATTTAAGCAAGCTAGAAAAAAAAATGCAAGCAAAAATGAAATAAATTGTTAGTACAAAATAAGTTAGAAAGAAACCTCTGTTAACCAGCAAGAAAAAATGGAAATAAAAAGGCAAAAAAATACAACAAAATAAAGCATCTGTTAACCAGCTTTAAAAATCTAAATAAGCAATAACCTCTGTTGCTATGTTAAAAAAAACAGTTAAATGAAAAACCTCTATTAACCAGCTAAATATTTTTTATGAAAAATAACCCCTGTTGCTGAGCCAAAAAATCTGAATACAAAAAGGTCTGTTGGCAGGCTAAAATAGCCTCTACCAAGCTTCACTTTTTTCTGATCTCTGAACGATTGTTCTTTTTTTGGCTAGCCAACAAAGTGCCTCTTTCAACAAAACCAGCTCAAACAGGTTTGTTTGAGATGTTTAAAGTTAATCAGAACCGTCTCTCAGACTCGCCTTGGCATCCCTGCAGACCTCCTCGAACACCGTATGTACCGGCGTCAACTCGTAATCCAGGATGTTTGTGGAGACTTGAGCCAGATTCGATTCCTCCAGGTACCACCCCATCCCTTGAACCTTTTTGAGAAGCCCCGGCTGCAGCAGAAAACACAACACAACCATAATATCATTAAACCCCTCGAGGAAGTGATACGCAATGTTGTGATTCTCAGGTTTGCGATCTGACACAGCTTGAAACCCGAAACCTCTGCGGTGACACCATCCTCACACTTACTTGATCTTTCCCTCTGCCTTGTTCTCTGATATCAAGAGCGATTCTGTGCGCCTGTTCCTTGGTGCTCAGCAGATTCACATTGTAGGCGATGAGGAACTTTCGGGCTCCTGTAACAGTGGCGCCCCACGATGGGACGAAGGTGGCAGGACCAAATTCAGGAGTCCATTCACTCTTTGTCAACTGTGGAGGCAAAGAACAAAAGATATTGTAACCAAGTGTTCTACTTTTAATCCGACGACTAGGGTGAAGGTTTAGCATTGTTTCCTAACAATAGGTTTGCGATTTATTCCAATATCCGCATTCCCTCAAGAAGTACCAAAAGATTGATAGTTGTGTGGTTAGTAAGTGATTTACATGTTAAGTCAATGGGTAGATGCAATCTTGAATTCGTGCTGAGGGTTTTATGGGTTTAGTGATGCCATCATTGCAGTGCATCAGTTTAGAAATAATAATAGATGCCAAAGAAGTTCATCTTTTTTGAATTTTCCCCATATTTTCGTCCACTTTGAACCAGGCAAGATAAACATGTTAAGTTAATTTGCTAGACATGATTTTAAATATGAGCAGAAAAGGTGAAGCATGCTTTGTGGTGCAGAGTGTGGAACTTATCATATACTCTTTTTTTTTTTTACTTTATCTGACATTTGTGACCAGTCAGGAGCTTCCTAGAGTAGTCTCGTGAGGGAAACAGCAATTGTGGAGAGCTTTGTCTCTAGAAGAAGCGAGTAGACAATATCTTGCAGGCATTCAGGATCGTTCCAAACATTTGCCAAATCTCGGTTCATAGTTCTCACGTTAAGCTGCTTGATTTTACAAGCAGAAAAAACTTTTACAACAAGACATTCATTCAGCAGACATCTTGGATGTTAGATTCATCTTTTCAAATCCTGACTAGTTATAAAATGTTTGTAATGCAATGCCAAGAGAGTTTTGGGTAACTTCATCTATTTTACCTTTAAAATCCCTCTTCATAAATATATGTGTGACATCAATCCAATTTTTAATGGTCCAAGTCTACACTGTTCCAAATATTCAGGTTCCTTGGAGCAACCATCTCACAGGAGACTCTCACATCAACTCCATTGCGAAGAAGGCTGTACTTCCTCCGCCAGCTGAAGAAGCTCAAACTCCCACAGATGCTGCTGACTCAGTTCTTCTCAGCGGTCATCGAGTCTGTTGTGTGCACCTCCATCACTGTTTGGTTTACCTCAGCATCCAAATCAGACATCTGGAGACTCCAGAGGACAGTTCGGACTGCTGAAAACATAATTGGAGCTCCCCTATACTCCCTTCAAGATCTGTACACCTACAGAATGAGAAAGAGGGCTCTCAAAATCACTCTGGATGCTGCTCACCCAGGCAACCACCTCTTCCAGCTCTTACCCTCCGGCCGGCACTTCAGAGCCCCAAACATCAGGAGAGTCCTGCACAAACACAGCTTCTTCCCTCAGGCCATTCAGCTCCGAACGCACCAACACTCTCAGTATTTCCTTTAAATATTGTACTAAGGCACGGGACTCTGATGTGGATTTTTTTTTTTTCTCGAAATTCTGTTGTTCTGTTGTTGCACTTTACTTTTACTTTATGCTTTGGTCTGCACATTACCTCCAAAGCACATTTCTTTAGCACCTCGGACTTCTGATATAGTTATAGTTCTATTAGTACTACCTCCACTCATCATACACCTTAATATATTTATTTTTAACTTGCACAATTTACTTACATACCTTGTGTTTACTGTGACATTTAATGTAAAGTGCACATGGACACTTGACATTAAACATCTTTCTGATTCCGACAACAACAGTTACTCATAAGTTTTACCTTCTCTGGTAAAGCCTCGTACTCCCCAGCGCGGACAGACGGAAGTGACCTCCTGCTCTCTTTTCTGGCTGCTTCTCCGTACAGATAAACTGCATAAAAACAAAGAAATAGATCTGTTTGTTCAACTCTCCAGATTTGATCCATTGACACGTTCTCTGCGCAATCCCACCTGGAACGTTCAGCATGTCGGCTAGCCTCCGGCCGAGCTCATTGGCACACTGCACACACTCCTCCATGGTGACGTTCTGCACCGGGATGAACGGACACACGTCCAGCGCTCCTGTTCGGGGGTGTTCACCTGCACACAACATCTTTAGAGTGGGGCTCTCTCAAAAATGTACATTTTTATGATGTCACCTACCTGAGTGTTTGCTCATGTCTATGAGTTTAAAGGCGACGCGAGCAGCGTTCAGAGCCCCCTCGATCACAGCCGCAGGAGAGCCTACAAACGTGTAGACCGTCCTGTTTGTGGAGGAGCCGGGGTCCACGTCCAGCAGACTGCAGCCCTCCGTCTCACGGATGCCATCTGCTATGGCCTCAATCACCTGGAGAATAAATATGATCACAAAATGCCTACGTCTGTAGTATGAAATTCTGATTGTCATGGAAAAACACGACATTAAATATATATTTATTACGTTTAGTTTTTAGTCTCCTCACAATAGTTTTGCATTCCTTCTCAAACAATGTGCAGGTAATCTCAAAAGATATTTGCATTTGCAAGACAGTGCACTTTTTTTTATTTCAATTGTTAATCGCCTTTCTCGGGCTGTCTTAGTATACTCCAGTTTTCTGGCAATATCTGTTTTAGTGATATTGTAAATAGTTGTATAATTTTGTATGAGCTAATGTATATCCTGTGTAATCTATGTATATTTGAGACCGAAAACATTGCTGAAATTAGTTTGTAAAAATGCTTCTTATGAAAAAACGGGTTCTTATATTTTTTCACCATGCTTTCACTCAACACATGAGTAACTAAAAATATATGTGATAACAGTGTTACGATTAAAGCAATAGTATTTGTAACAAGTTTGAGATAAAGGTATGTAAAGAAAATCTAAAAACGACATTGACTAAGTTTTCGCTCCAGACCAGTAAGTGGCGATGTTACATGGTAAAAAAGTAATGGAAACAGTGCTCAAGTGAAGTTTGATTGCTTAAATACTCATGCAAAATTGTGTGTGACAAAATACTCTTTAATGTAGAGAATGCATACAGGAACATTGCTGTAAGGAATATATATGTATTAAATTTAGTTTTTAGTCTTCTCACAATAGTTTTGCATTCCTTCTTAAACAACGTGCAGGTAATCTCAAAAGATATTTGCATTTGCAAGACAGTGCACATTTTGTTTATAAAGAATGTAAAAACGTACTTTAGAATTTTTTTTAAATATCTTGCAAAATATTTCACTTGTTTTCGAGAGATTGCAAAAAAATCTTAAAATTATATTGATCATAATTCTCGCTCCAGACCAGTAGGTGATGATGT
Organism: Danionella dracula; assembly: GCA_900490495.1. Taxonomy (NCBI): domain Eukaryota; kingdom Metazoa; phylum Chordata; class Actinopteri; order Cypriniformes; family Danionidae; genus Danionella; species Danionella dracula. Next base: position 2,572,798 of record UELW01000034.1, read on the forward strand.
AACAGAGGGCTAGAGTTTTTTTAGATTATAAATATTCAAGAATCAAAAATGTTCATTGAACGCATTCTCTAGTCTTGTTAGCCTAGCATTTATTGCGCAGTAGCTTACGTAGCTGCACTTCCAACGACCCTAGCTTGAGTCCTCACTTGTGATTCTTTTCCCGCTCCAATTTGTTTCCTGTCTAATTACTGTTTTAACAATAAAAGAAAAAAAACTAAGCCCAAAAATACATTTAAAAATGAGCTTAAAAAGATTTCACTTTATATTACAGGATAATGCTTTTTTAATGTAGAAATTTTCTCTCAGAAAGAAAAATGCAGCAAGCGAAAAAAATATTGAGAGGAAACACTAAAAATGTGAAAAATTTTTTTCTTCCAATCAGCTTTTTTTTTTTGCCATGGCTTCATTAACATTCCCTTTAAGTGTTTCTTACCTCCTTGTTCCGTCCCTCTGAGAAATTAGGCACACATTCCACCAGTTTAGCCATGACTAGCTCTTCACACACAATCACTCGACACACTGAAAATCCTGTTACCCAAAATCAACTTTTAAAGCTTCTGTAAACAAAGCTTAGGAATAATTAACTCCTCCTCGTGGATTTAGGTCATTTGGCAAAGATTCTCCCCTTCACTGATAACCCTGCTTGTGAAAGATTCACCACCAAACATCAACCAGAGCTTGCTAAACCTCAAAAAAAAAAAAAAAAAAAATCATATTCAGAATAAACACGCAATCTATACGGACTGTGGTGTGAGTTGGATTCATGTTAGTTGAAGATTAGGTGTGCTTAACAAACATTTAACAGAGCTGAACATTTAATCAATGACCTGTACAGCATCAAAAATCAGAGTCTGGGATGGTTTGTTAATGAGTGAACCAGAATGAGGCCACAGACCTGGATGAGAAGGGTGCTCTCTCTCTCTCCCTCTCTCTCATCTCGAGCGAGCGAGAGAGGCGCGAGAGAGAAAGAGGAGGAGGAGAGAGAAGCGAGAAGAGAGGGGGAGAGAGAGAAATGTCAGAGCGCGAGCGCGAGAGCAAGAGTAGAGAGAAAACTCACTCCCTCTCGTCTCTCTCTCCCCCTCTCTCTGGCTCCCCTCTCTCTGGAGAGGACCGTCGTCTACGTCCCTCTCTCTCCCTCTCCTCCTAGCTCTCTCCTCTCTCTCTGCTCTTCCTCTCTGTCTCCCGCCACTCTGCTATCTCTCGTCCCTCTCTCCCGTCTCTCTCTCTCTCCTCTCCCCCGCTCTCTCTTCTCTCTCTGCTCTCTCTCTCATCGCTACTCCTCAGCTCTCCCATCTCTCTCTCACCCTCTCTCTCTCTCTCACCTCTCTCCCTCTCTCTCCCCTCTCATCTCCGGCCTCTCCTCTCTCCTCTCCGCTCTCCGTCCTTCCTCCCCCTCTTCTCTCTCTCTCTTCTCTGCTCGTCTTGTCCCTCTCTCTGCGTTTCCCCCCTCTCTCTCTCATCTCTCCCCTCATGTCTCTCATCCCTCCTCTTCTCCCTCTCTCTCTCGGCTCTCTCTCCTCTTCTCCCTCTCCCTCTTCTCTTTCCCTCGTCGTCTCCGGTCTGCCCCCGCTCTCTCTGTCAGGACGCCCCTCTGCCTCTGCTCTCTCCCCCCTCTCTCTCTTCTCCCCCTCTCTCTCTCCCTCTCTCTCCCTCTCTCTCGTCTCTCTCTCCCTCTCTCTCGTCTCTCTCTCTCTTTCTCCCTCTTCTCTCTCTCTTCTCTTCCTCTCTCTCTTCTCCCTCTCTCTCTCCTCTCTCTTTCTCCCTCTCTCTCGTCTTCTCTCCCTCTCCCTCTCTCTCTCTCCTCTCTCTCTCTCCTCTCTGCTCTCTTCTTTCCCTCTCTTCTCCTCTTCCCTCTCTTCCTCTCCTCGTCATCTCGTCTTTCCCTCCTCTCTCTTTGCCGCTCTCTCCCTCCTCTCTACCTCTCTCTCTTTCCCTCTCTCTCCTCCCGTTCTCTCTCTCTCCCGTCCCCTCTCTCTCTCTCTTTCCTCTCTCTCTCCTTTCCTCTCTCTCTCTCTCTCTCTTTCTCCTCTCTCTCTCTTTCCCTCTCTCTCTCCCTCCCCCCCCTCTCTCTCTCTCTCTATCTCTCTCTGGGTTTTTGATGGAATGTTATGCAAGAAGGAAAAGTTTAAAGGTCACAGAACAAGTTGAGCTTGTGTTTACTGTTATTAGATAAACACATATAAAAATTATTTTTGCTTCTGAACTATTGTAGCCTTTTGAATAAGGAAGATTCTAGACATTAGTAAATTCTGGAGTGTCACTAGTAAATTATTAAACTCTTAAAATAAGTAATTATAAAAATCAATATCAGAGAAGATACCACAAATTGCCACCTGTGCAGTCAGCCATATAACTGGAATGAGCACCAATGGAATCGAATACATCTGTTTTGGATCAAATTGTTGTTCTGAATGCAAAAGCGATAATCCGTACTCTCTTGGATTTATTAAAGTATTCAAAATGTGTATTTCTTCAATAATAGACAACAGAAAAGAGCAGGTGCAGAATAAAATAGTTTTTTATTTAAATTGTCAATCGCCTTTCAATGGTTATCTTGGTATACTCCAGTTTTCTGGCAATATCTGTATGAATGTATGTTTTAGTTATACTGTAAATAGTAAATTTGTAAATATAATTTAGTATGAACTGATGTATATCCTGTGTAATCTATGTATATTTCGATTTTATAAATGCTACATTTTGCTTTTACACATATGTACTGGTCACTAAAAAAACAACTGGCAATAAAACATTTTAATACTGTAAGTTTTTCTGTTTTCTTTTTTTTCATATTGTATTTCCTGTTGCAAATCCTGGATCCTCCTTCGAATTTCGGTGGAATGTTTCATCATAATATTTGAACGCTCATTTATTCACCGCTTTTATTGATAATTATTTATGTTTGAAAGCTAATTAAAAAGGAATAATTCCCCTCATCTGGCGGAGCAGCCAGAAGTAACAAGTTGTCTCTCGATAACAAAAGAAGAAGAGCCGAACCGGAAGTGCACCAAAGCGTAGAAGAAGACGCTGCATCAAGCGGCTGTTGTTTACCTCTAGCACAAATTTCCCAAATGTAATCCCGGTAAAGTTATCTTTGTATATAGAGGTACTGCTCGAATTTTCCCCGGGGAGCAGAAAAGCGTGACCGCGAGGATGCTGGCTACTGGAGCGGTGAGAGTCTGGATTTTATTCCGCGTTTAGCGCTTGTTTTGCTTTGCCACGATGGAGCTAACGGCTAAAGCTAACTCAGCTCAAGTGTTTATATTTGTTTATGTTTGCTTTTGTCAGTGTATGTGTAGCTATATCATTACATTTTACTTAAGTGTCTTGATTTTTTTTACTCAGCCTGTTAAAATAAATACCTATATCTCTAGTTAACATAATATTTGTGAAGCTACTAACGTTAATAATGTAACGTTAACGTTATTCTTCAAACTTTTGCCTTTCACGCGCAAACATATTTGTAATGTTTCATGTTCTTATTTCAGTAAATGAGACTTGCAAACGTAGACGAAATAACGAAGCAACAATTTAAAGCACGACTGCCCTTAAGACTGTGTTAACACGTTATCTTTTTACACTTTGACGCCAGCATGAGAAACAAACATAGTCGTAGCATGATTTGAAAAACCTTGAGAATTTCTCCTTTAGGAAGTTACAAGAGCCACGTCTGAATGTTGCTCAAAGACTGATAGGTTTACATTAAACAACATTATCAGAGATAGGTTTGTATTAAACAACATTATCAGAATACTTCTGCTTTGACAAATAAGAGCCTTAGGAATTGGAAATGGTAAATGCTGTTACTGTAGTCTCCTCTTCATTAAATTTGTATACACTTGAAAGCAACCATCACAAAATCCTGCTATTTCTGCCTCTGAGCAGCACAAAGACCTGTGGCTTCACTTCTGGCAGCAAAAGTGTTCTTTCAAATTTGTCTTTTTTAGAAATCTGTGTTAATAGTATTTATACATATTTTTGACTGTGAAGGTGCTGTATGTGGCCTTTCAACAACAACGAAGAAGTGTTGATTGAGCTGAGAATGTCAGTATATCAGTGAGGTGCTATTACACCAGGGTTGTGTTTGTGTACTCTAATGTCAGCATTGAATCCAATGTATAGCTTAAATCACCTTCAAATTTTTGTGTGTTTTTTGTTCTCCTCAGACTGTGAGCACAGCGGGGCTGGCTCAAGTGGACAGGGAGAAGATCTACCAGTGGATCAATGAGCTCTCCAGCCCAGAGACGAGAGAGAATGCTCTGCTGGAGCTCAGCAAGAAGAGGGAATCAGTTGCAGATCTGGCGCCCATGCTCTGGCACTCCTGCGGGACAATCGCCGCCCTGCTGCAGGTGCATCTTTTGAATCTGTTTAGGAAAAAATACTATATAATGTTCCTTGTAAGAAGGAAGTAAGTGATGGCTTTCTATTCTTCATTATGTTACAGGAGATCGTGAACATCTACCCTTCAATTAACCCCCCGACGCTGACTGCGCATCAGTCGAATCGAGTGTGTAACGCTTTAGCTCTGCTGCAATGTGTGGCCTCCCACGTAGAGACACGGTAACTCACGTCCTCCACAAACAGGAAGTCTTCCTCGTGTTCCCTTCTAACCTCTTGTCCTTTCCATCGACAGTTCTGCTTTCCTGGCAGCACACATCCCGTTGTTCCTCTACCCCTTCCTGCACACGGTCAGCAAGACGCGGCCCTTCGAGTACCTGCGCCTCACCAGCCTGGGGGTCATCGGTGAGAATACCACCTCGTGTGAGGAGAGCCATGTTTCCCAATCAAATCCTAAACCGAAACGTTTCTGTACAGGAGCCTTGGTGAAAACCGACGAACAGGAGGTCATTAACTTCCTGCTCACCACAGAGATCATCCCTCTCTGTCTGCGCATCATGGAGTCAGGCAGCGAGCTCTCCAAAACCGTGCGTTTACCAAAACCTTGATCAAATCCTGCACTTTGTTGGTTTTGACCACTTTCCTTTGGATTCCAGGTGGCCACTTTTATCTTGCAGAAGATCCTCTTGGATGATACAGGACTTGCGTACATCTGCCAGACCTACGAGCGCTTTTCGCATGTTGCTATGATACTGGTGATTAGCTCAAGATTGACTCTCTGTTATAGACAGAACGTTATTGTGTTACCAACAGTTAGATTTATCCTCTGAGCGTTTGTTCTCTCTTGTAGGGGAAGATGGTGCTTCAGTTGTCTAAGGAGCCTTCAGCACGCCTCCTCAAGCACGTTGTGCGCTGCTATTTAAGGCTCTCTGATAACTCCAGGTATTTTTGTCTGACACAAACCAAATTCTCCAAAATCTGAGAAGGCAGCCACTGATTCAAGAGTCACCTGATCATGCTAAGTAATGTTCCTTTGAAAGCTAAGGGTTTCAATGTCTACAACAACCAATCAGAAAGCTTCCTCTAGATTAGTGATGTATTAAGCTTAGATGGAAGGAAGTCAACATTGCTGGTTATAGCGGACTGTGCGTGATATAAAGCAAGTAAATTTAGATTTCATGGCAACCATACAGGAACTTTAGCATTATTGCGAGTGTCTGGTGTGAATGCTGCTCATGGGTACACCACTAGAGGGCGGCATTGTAAAGTTGAAACATAACAGAATGAAAACTTGATATCACAGAACAACATAAACACAAGTCATGGACACATAAAAATCCACACAAACATAAATTTGACCTTTTTAATTGATGGTTTTGAGGTGAAGTTGTCGCTACTGTACTCTTATAGCGTCTTTCTCTCTCTCTTTCTCTCTTCCTTGCTTCAGGGCGAGGGAGGCTCTGCGCCAGTGTCTCCCGGACCAGCTCAAGGACAGCACGTTTGCTCAGGTGCTGAAGGACGACTCCACCACCAAGCGATGGCTCGCTCAGCTGGTCAAGAACCTCCAGGAGGGCCAGGTGACGGACCCCCGTGGCATCCCTTTGCCCCCGCAGTAACACTCACACACGCCTGCTTCTTTCACTCAAGGGCACTTACTAGTTTTGATAAGATTCGGTGCTCTGTCCACTCACGGTTAGCTTTTTAGGATATCAAAATTGACTTTGGACTCTGCTGGACCGAGGAAGTCATCTGTTTTTGGCCTTTTTTTCATTGTGTTCTTGAACTAATCTGAAGTGGAAGACTTTTTTTTTTTTTTTTTTTTTCTTAAAAAAAGGAGATGTGTGTCATTTTAATGGCTGGTGAATAAAAATAAAAAAACGTAAATGTTGAGTATATTTGTCACTTGTTGTCCTGCTCCATAGATTAAAGATCATTCACTCAGAAAGTGAATTAAAGCAAGATACAAATAAATACACTTCTTAAAGATGTTGATGTTTGTAGCGTAGTGTGGCAAGTTACAATTCCTGTTAATTTGCTGACACCTGCTGGATGATGGTGTAAATGCAAAACCTGCTCCATAATGTGAGGATCCTCTTTCATTCATTCATCTTCATGTCGGCTTTATTCCCTTTTTGGGGTCGCCACAGCGGAATGAACCGCCAACTCTCTGGCATATGTTTTACGCAGCGGATGCCCTTCCCTGCCGCAACCCATCGCTGGGAAAAGGATCCTCTTTAATACATTTTATTATTTGTTTTAAAAAAAAACTTGATTCAAGTAATAGCTACTGCTACAGATTGTTTTGTGTTCGTTTACAAAACAACGATGGACTGAAAGTAGCTGATTTGAAACTGATTTCTGTGTTCGATATGAGAAATACTAAACTCATTTCCGTCCATCCATTTTCTTGTTGGTTTTCTTACCTTTTGGGGTCACCACAGCAGAATGAACTATTTGTTTTATGTGGCGGACACCCTTCCAGCCGCAACCCTCCACCAGGAATCATCCACACACACTCACACTATGGACACTAAGTCCAAAAACTAATGCCGCATGTCTTTGGACTTCTGGGTGAAACCGGAGTAAACTCACACGATCACGGGGAGAACATGCAAACTCCACACAGAAATGCCAACTAACCCAGCCAAGGCTCGAACCTGCGACCTCTTGCTCTGAGACGACTGCGGTCCTCATGTTATTAGTAGTTTTTCTTTAGAAGAGTGGTAAATAGCATTGTTTTGTAAAGCTGGTATGAGTAAGCTATTTGTTATAGACTAGGCTATATGTTTGTTAAACAATGAAAAAGTGAGCTTGCCTCGAGAAATTCATTAAAATTTCCCAAACCAATAGCAAACAAAGTATTTTTTAAGTGATTTATGAGATATTAGTGAACATAAAAAATGATTTTCAAATACTGTTTCAAAGAAGTTCTCAGCATTCCCCTTCTGAGAGTGGCTAACTGTTTTTAGAGATTTTGTGGGATTTCAGAAAACTGGTATTGGTTGCAGCATCACTGGACATGTGAAGCTTGGTTAAAAAAAAAAGCCAGCAACTCTTCCGATCTCTGCTCCCTTTCAGCATCAGTAAAATTTTTGTATTTCTTCATGTTTTTCGTCTTTAAACCCCCTCTGCTCCCCACAAATCAAACACACGGCTTTACCTCCAACTTCAGTCAATCAGTTCTTAGCAGTCAAATATTTTGGAAATGCCTGCATTTGGCATTTACAAAAAAAAATTGACATTTTTGAGGGCTAAAGTCGTCTGATCACTTGTTTGTGACGAGGATCTAATCTTGTGCGCGTCTTACGAGATGTATGTGAATAAAAACAGCCTTGAAATAAAAGCAAAGCAACAACAACCTTAACCCATATTTATAGTTGTGTGTCAAGCCAACGAACTGCCCATTGCGTAAGGCTTTGTGCGAACCCATTTGTCAAAAAAGCATTTCTAGTTGTGCGCTGTCTTTGCTCTGATCAATATTGTTGTGATAAGAATGTCAAACGTTTACGCGCCAAAAACAATACAGATGCTAACAAAATAATTATCTTATCATAACAATAACTTCTTACATACATCCGCTGCTGCTGTAGAGGCACTGTCTATAAACTGATCCATATGATCTGATATAATGGCGTGATGACAATGCTAACTTCTAGCTAGCTAAAACTCAGCACACATAACAAAGGAAGGTTATTTACTTTTTATGTTATGCGTTTGGCGTACAAAACTATCTCCAAATCAGCCCCTGGTTACCTCCAGAAGCTCCTACACTCCTACATGGCCTCCAGAAGCTCCTACATGGCCTCCAGAAGCTCCTACATGGCCTCCAGAAGCTCCTACACTCCTACATGGCCTCCAGAAGCTCCTACACTCCTACATGGCCTCCAGAAGCTCCTACATGGCCTCCAGAAGCTCCTACATGGCCTCCAGAAGCTCCTACATGTCCTCCAGAAGCTCCTACACTCCTACATGTCCTCCAGAAGCTCCTACATGTCCTCCAGAAGCTCCTATGCTCCTACATGTCCTCCAGAAGCTCCTACGCTCCTACATGTCCTCCAGAAGCTCCTACTCTCCTACATGTCCTCCAGAAGCTCCTACACTCCTACATGTCCTCCAGAAGCTCCTACACTCCTACATGTCCTCCAGAAGCTCCTACACTCCTACATGTCCTCCAGAAGCTCCTACATGTCCTCCAGAAGCCTGCGCTCAGAGAAGGAACAGCGACTCGATGTTCCATCCCACAAAGGCAGAAGATCTCTCAGCAGAAGCTTCTCTCTCACTGTCCCTGGCTGCTGGAATAAACTCCTGATCCAGGCAGGAGAGCAGCAAGAACTAACAGCTTTCAAAAAGCAACTGAAACCTCCTCTATCTTTACTTTCTACCTGCTTTGGTTTATTGATCAGTTGATACAATTTCTATTATGAGCGAGCTGAGATAGATTTTGACGGTGTAACAAATTGCATAGTGTCTCTCCCCTAATGTAAGTCGCTTTGGACAGAAGCGTCTGCCAAATGCATAAATGTAAATGTTTTACTTCATATTCCAGCATTAAACATGGAGCGCAAGCCCAAAATTAGAAGTTCTGCTCCACTTCGACCATTCAGGGAACAAACTCTGCGAAGCCTTGAGGGGTGGGTCGAGCTTCGCATAGGGGCAGCGTGAGGTTACGTAAACCTTCGCAGAGGGTAATTCGTAGGCTTGATGCAGAAGTATAGATCAGGCTTTAGGTGGACTGGTTAGAGTCAAACAAAGGGCCATATGTGACCCGGGGGCTCTACAATGCCCATTGCGGACACTGTTCAGTTTTTATTTGAGTGGTTTTAGTGTTTAAGAAATATTATATACTATAACACATTATTGTGGTTGATAAGCTATAACTGAACAAAGGTAATTCTAGATGCATGTATCTGCTGCTGCGGATGTAAAATGTAATTTGGAACTTGTTGAATCCGTGCCTCGAGTGTGATTAGATGCGTTTTGAGCCTCCGGCTAAAGCACACCGGAAAATCAACATCGGTTTCATTGCACATCTCTAAAAGAGCCTCTTAAAATTTGACCAATTTACTCAATTTCCCATTATAAGCTGATTATAAGGATTTGTAAACGCTCAGATTCATAACTCGGTCATCCAAACGTTGCGCTCCGATCATCTGCTAATCACTTCAGTGTAATGAACGATACGATACGCGGCTGACAGTAGGTGAGAGTCTCATTGCTATGGAAAGTGTTTGCGTTCAGAGTCTGCAGGCTCTCCAGGCGTGCAGCAGGCAGGCAGGGACCCCCTTTTAAAGATGCCAGCGCTGTTTGTGTAAGCTGAGCGGAGACATCGAGAGCACCTCTCTTTTATTCATGAGCCGAAACAAGAGCAGAAGAATTCCTAATGCCCAGGTACAACCAAACTCGGGCAAACAACTCTTAAATGCTATTGATGGCTTGATTCTTCAAAAGCAAGATGTGTGATTAGCTTAGGAGTTGAAAGCATCTTAGGGAACCCGATCAGAGGGTCTGGGGGCTCCGCTGAAGGGCCACGGTGAGCGGGGCCAAGCAGAAACAATAGCCTCTTGTGCTTGTTCTGCTAACGCATACTAAACTGCCAGGTATGTTTGTTTCTGAGCCAGACTGCAAGCGGGCACCACTGGCCGATATATGACTGTCATTCCACGAAGCGACGTCAATATTTAATGAATGTTCGAGACAATTTCATCATACGTGGTGAAGTTATGCCCACCGTTGTTTGCATAGCATGGCTAAAGAGGGATATTTAGTGTTGGTCAATTACAGTGGCTAACCTCCAACCTTATCAGCTTCAGTTTAAAAATGGACAAGTGCAGAATCGAAAGGAACTCTCCCTTTTTTAACACATTGGCTCATTTTACAGCTTCCTGGGAGTCAATAAGTCATGCATTATTGTTTTGGAAGCCTTTCTCCAGATATCTTCTAGTGTAGCTTAGATCATTGATTCAGATGGTACCAGTAGCAGTAGTCCTAGAGATAGTAGGAGAAAGATTAAAGTGTTTAAATTCAAATCTGTTTAGCCGTTCTCCAGATATGAGTTTGTAGCATAGCTTAGCATAGATCATTGATTGGGATGGCACCAGTAGCATTGTGATCCCAGAGACAGTAGCAGTATGATCATCAGTGTTACTATTCATTTCTTTTTTTTTTAAATCTTGATCCTTCTGTTGTTGCATCATCACAGAACAGACTGTTGCGAAATTAAAGTTTTGTACTGTAGCTCGATGATGATCTTCTATACGATGTGGTAGTGTGCATACTTGAGATGGAGCGTGTTGGTCTAAACCAATGAATGTAATTAATAAGTATTGTTATTAAGTAGTGTCTTAGTGTTTTTGTAAACAGTTCAGCTGTACGCAAGATATCTTTTAGCATAACTTAGCATAGGTCATTGACTTAGATGGGACCAGTAGCATTGTAGTCACAGAAATGGAAGCAGAATGATCAGCGTTGTGATTCATTTCCTGTTTAAAACTTGACTCTTGTAGTTACATTCGCACATTTTTTTGAAGTTATTTAAAAAGCAATTAAAAGTGTTGTACTGTAGTGTGCGGTTATGATGTTATACGTATACGATGTGGTAAGTTTCATTTTCCACTGGTCAGCCTGCTTTTGAGAGATTAGATAGTTGGTCGGGATTTAAGGTCCTTTCCACAAGGCAGCATTTTTAAAAAATATTCTGGATATGCCTACAAGTGACGTAATGCCAACTGCGTTCTAGTCATATAAGCTAAAGAATTGCACCGCATACCCCTGAGCTTTCTGTTTTGCACCTTTGGATGCAAATTCTTTAACGTGATTCGCTATCACTTTTAGCTAAGACACAGATGTACATATACATTGGGGAAACTCTCCAATCAAAGTCATTTTTGATGCTAAATTCTGTTTAAATCCTTCCCTCGAGATGGAAAAAGACAGATAAAGGCTAGTGAATTGATGTTTGGTCTGTCTTCACATTCCCTGGGGGGTCGACGATCATGAGAGATGTTACCCTTCATCCTCAAATTCCCTGAAAGAGGAATAAAACTCGCATTTTAGGTGAGCTCGTTTTCGTCAACTGAAATTCTATTAAGTGTTTTCAACTACATGGTTAGTCTTTAACTGTTCCTGTCGACATTTTAAAGATGAAAAAAATATATAGTTGATGCTTATTAAACCGCTTGAGGAGTTCAAAATCAAAACGTGAATTATGGACTTTTGCAACACGTTCACATGCACAAGAGTTCTGTTTTGACCGTTTCAGCATCGCTGAACCGTTCATTTGATTATCAATGAATAATGCATCTAAATCCGTACGTACACTCCCTAAAGTCTTACATTTCCAAAGTACGCATTTATACTCTTCTAAGAATTCCAACCGTTGCCACCGCAGGAATGCAACACTCCAATTACGCCATCGACAGGATAGTGTGTCCGGCTCAAAACTGATATACCCGTGTTTTAAACCCATAGAGAGACTCAGCAGCCGAAGGGTAGTGAGGACGACTCCCGAGCTCCTAAAACTTACAGTAAAGAGGAGAAAGTGTGTTTTGAGGGGGGAACTGAGTGAGTGGCGTGTGTGCGCACGTCATTGGGGAGGTGTGTTTGGGCTGTGAGGAGCTGAGTCGGGATGTGGACAGGCAATCCAGCTTTGTTGCAGCGAGGGCCACATTACACCGGCTTCTCCTGACAAGAGTTCTCATCAAGCAACCAATAAAAGTCTGACTATGAGCCACCTCAAGGTAAGAAATAACCTTTTTCAGTTTGGTGTTGCTAATGTACGTTCATCATAAAACTAGTGAACGTTCTAAAAGGTTGTTTTTCATGAGTTATTACACAAAAATGATTGTTTAATGGTTTCACAGCGTATTTGCATGTTAAAGATCATTGAAGCATGGTTAGAACATGTTTGAGGCGGCTGTCCCCGTTTGAAACCTGAACCTCGATGGCAACTTTAACTGTGTGCTGCAAAACATCTCTAAATGCTCACATGGCTAGCATGTTTGCTTCTTTTTAGGTTTGGTTTTCCACCTAATGTGCTTCATCCAAGTTCTCTGCTTTAGTTTTGACTGTTTATCTGCAGCTGTGGAGTTCTTTGTGTTGGTTTTGCATGACGGTGAGGTTTTTGAGGGTAAGTGTGAGATGCTTTAACAAAGAGCTGATGGTAAACACTGAGAGTCTGAGGGTTCAGTCCTGGTGCTGATCCCTGTGTTATTTCAGACATCCGGGGCTTTCGTGAACAACAGCCATTTATTCCACCTGAAAAGAAGCGATGCGGTTTTTGTTCAAGTGCGAAGAATATATTGTATAGGAGTTTGTTGCTATATATTTTTACGTTTGATGTGATTTCTGTTTGGTGACTTTTTAAGGCAACTTTCTACATTGATTCTCTTTCGGAATCAGCAATCTGTTACTCTAACTTTAAATTATTCATATCATTTGCTTCATATGCCATTTTTCCATAACAGACAACAGCAAGTTTAATTTCAAAATAAAAAACAACAATTAAAAATGCTTAAAATTAATGTTGAATGACTAGAAGGTTAGTTGGTGCAACTCTCCGTTTATTTTTCTTATTTTTAATTTTCATGATAAAAATAATATAAGCTAACTTTAGTTTATCTTGACCTTTATTTTTTGTGCCAAAATAGATGATTTAATTATCTGAACAAACTAAATCAGTTTATGCATCTTCCTTCTCTTGTTTTTTCAATTAACAGCCAAATTTAAGTTAGACAAAAAGCATTCTTAGACAAACATTCTTTTGTTTAAGTACCTTTTTAAAACACTTTTAATTGGTTCTGAATTATTTATACAACACAGTTAGCTGTTGGAGTTAGCACAACTGAATTACTTGTATTGTATATTTGTTTATACACTGTAAAAAAACTAATTATTGAATTATATTCATTATTATTGATGATCAAAAACACAATATTTTAGTTTGAGCTACCTTTATTTTGTTCAGGTTAAGGTGTTTCAATGGCAAAAAAAATCTGAAATATAAAAATAGTACCTTCATACAAACATGTCAGAAAATAAATGTAACTGATTCACAACTTTTTAAGTACATTTTAAAACAAAAACTAATTTTAACTAGTACAACTTTTTTTTTGCAGAACTGTGAAATTTAAGCTAGCGGTAAAAATAAAAATACAATGTATTCTTGAAGTTAACTTTGTTTCTACTCTTTCATGTTTTAAGAAAACACCCATACTTCCAACTTAAATGCATCTCAGCTGACTCCTCTCTGTACACACAACAGGAAACACCTGAGAAATGAGAGAAGAACACATGGCTTCTACTGAAAGGGGCCTACGTAAGTTTTCATTTCAAGCTGAATGTAGGTGTTGTGAACTCACCAGACAAAATAAACCCTGCACAAATATTACTAAAGCCTTCTGAATTTGCTTGAGCAATAGAATAAAACACACCATTTTACAGCTCCCAACTAGCCCCCAGAACCTTCATCTCTTGTTTATCAATACTAATTTGCTACTGTGAGGGTTTGCATAATGAGAATCTAGGTCAGATGTGTAACAGGATGTCTGACCCCTCTTCACCCTCATGGTCTCCTGGACGGTTTTCCCTCTCAGGTTTCCAGGCTGATGATGACCTGAAGTCTATGAGTGTTGGCACAGTGATGAGAAAAATCAAGTCTCGCACATGGAAAAAGCAGCGTTACTTTAGGCTCCAAGATGACTGCACGACGATCTGGTACAAGAGCAAGAAAGCAGGAAATGCCCACTCAACCTGTGAGTAGCTCTGAGAATTCAATCATCTATGCTAAGCTAAAAGCGCTACCAACAGATCAGGGGAAACAGCAGAATTCTATATGTTTAAAAAACACTTAAATTAAATAAATTAGTCTAACAAAACGTGGAAACTTAACGACACACTTGATTGCTTTAAAGCAAGGGTGACCAACTCCAGTCCTGGAGGGATTGGAAGTAGTTCGTCTAAAACGTTAAATGTCACAGGTGATATCAAATCACCATATCTTGAGACTTTAATAGGTGAGGCAGAAATATGTTCCAAGCTAGCTGGAGGGATCAATCAATCAATCAATTAATCAATCAAGTTTTTATATAGCACTTCTTTAGCAATTGCTTTCAAAGCAGCTTCACAAAGTCCTCGTGAGGATCAGGTAGAGTAAATAGGAGTTCCCTCTGTGAGGCCCCTGGGAGCCGCGCTGACTGAGGCAGGTGCTAATCACCTCCCCAGCATAAAGAATATACAAACTTAATATCCATCGACAAACAGTTTGCCGGACAGGACCTGAAAAAACAAAACAAACAAAGACAAAACAGAAACTAACAAATGAAGAAACAAATGTTAGAAAACTGTAACACAGACAACAAACAGGTGATCAGCATCAGCTGCAGGATGAGAGATAAATGATGAGGATAAGTTTGTATGTATATAGTGCTCAGACACCAGATCCGTTTAGACAATTACCAAGAGCTAATTATTCGAATGCTAGATTAAAGAGATATGTTTTTAATTTAGTTTTGAACTCTGTGAGCGTAGGTGAGCTCAACATCCGAAAGGTTACTCCAGAGCTTCGGGGCTCTATATGAGAATGCTCTTCCCCCTTCACGTTGTAAAGTCTGGAACAAGCAAAATCAGACATAACATCAGCAAGTAAGATTCTGAAATTAACATCCGTGGAGATCTCCAGGAGGCGTTCGACTGGTTTAAGACTATCCCCATGGTTCTTTTTTTAATTTCACAAAAAAATAACTTGTAGTTTATGGTCTCTGACCATGTGGCCGAAATCTTGAATACTTCAGTAAAGACCAAGAGACTTTTCCTTAAGAATGTAAGCATGCAATGTTGACTTACACTCTTCTCCTAGTCAGTCTGTGATGCCGACTGATTGACTATTGGCTTAGGTTTTAGAAGTCTTGAGTCATAAAGGGAGGTGTTGAATCAATTTCACTTTTAAGACTAACGTTGAAGTATGTTGAAGTGCGTCTGGCTCATAGACAGTAAAAAACATGGACATTGTGTTCATGCCGTCACCCATAGGTTTCTGATGAAGGTATACCAAGCGCTTCAGCAGTTTGGCAGAAGGTTTAAATGTTACTATATATTAAACAAACAAATGTAACAATAATTCACCACTCTCAAACTGTTCATGAAGGTCAAAACTAGTGATCTGAATCAATAAACCTCCAAAGTAGGGCAGTTGTAACATTGCAGTGAATGAGAACCTGCTGACTTCTGTAACTAGCCCCTAAAGGATGATATCGGTACTACAGTTCATTCCAAATCACAATGGAGAGGAGGAGGTTGGAGCTTGGTCTGACTTCACGTGCCCCGAAAGGGCAGAGTCAGACATTTTAAATGAAAGGGTAATGGCGTGGCTTTTACACAACAACTTGTTAGGGGCAGGCTTTCACACAAAACCTGGCTTCAGCGAGACATTCCTATTTAGATTCATAATCAAAAAGTATCTGAGACTGCAGTTCGTCAACTGACCACTGGAGAGAGTTCAAATGTTTTTTTTTATGACACAGGTGATTACTCTTTTGGTAATGAGGCTTTAAAGTAAGGGTCACCATATGGAGTTGGTGATCCTTCTCTAATTAATGCCAGAATTATGATATTGACTTCTGAGACCACATTTGTTCTGAGTGTTTATATGTTTCCAATAAACCTGCTCAACAAGTCTAAGGGTTGCCTGTAGAAAATGTTCATCCATGTGTCTCTAGTTTCTGTGGGTGATGTGGAGGCAGTGCGGGAAGGACACCAATCTGAGGTTCTGCTCAGCATTGCAGACGAATTCCCTCCCGATCGCTGCTTCACCCTTGTGTTTCGGGGGCGACGAGGCAATTTGGACTTGGTGGCCGACTCAGCGCAGGAGGCACAGTCTTGGATAAAAGGCATACGTAAACTCATCGATAACCTGGAGAACATGGGGCAGAGCGAGAAACTAGACCAGTATCCTTTACTATCTCACTTTATCTCCTTGTCTATCATTCCACTGTCTGTCCATCTGATGTGCTCGCAAAGGTTAGCACAGTGCCTAAAAGGACATTAAAGGACACTTACACAAGGTGGCTTCTATGTCTAGTTTTATATTAGATTCAATCGTCTTCATTTTTAAAACATCGCTGAGCACTTTGATTTTTCCTTGAATAACATTTCCAGATGGATCTGTGATTGGTTTAAAAAGGCAGATAAAAACAAAGACGGGAGGATGAACTTTAAGGAAGTCAGAGATCTGTTGAAGATGATGAATGTGGACATGAACGAACATCATGCGCTACGGCTTTTTACGGTAACTCTACTTAGAAATCTTTGCTTTGATTGAAAATTCATTGTTTATCAGTAGGCCCAATTCCTTAATTCTAGTCCTAACCCTTGAACGAAGAGGGTAAGATTTAGGGGTGTACACTTTGACACTTGCATTGGCAATTGATGGATGGCTGGCTATGTGGAGCGCTTAGTTCTACGGGTTAGAAACAAGGTTGTTCACCTGGTTCGGTGAAATGAAGAAATGGAATCGGGCCTTTTGAGATGTTTAACTAACCTTTTCGCGCTATCAACGCTATTTACACATTTTTCTTCGGCAGATGGCTGATAAATCTCAGTCGGGTACTCTTGAAGACGACGAATTTGTGTTGTTCTATAAGATGTTGACTCAAAGAGAGGACATCCTGAGAGTGTTTCAGGAATTTTCAGCGGATGGCCAGAAGCTAACACTTAAAGATCTGAAAGAGTTCCTCCGTGAGGAACAGCTTCACGAGGAAGGAGCTGAGCAGCATGCTCTCGAGCTCATTGAACGCTATGAACCTTCAGACACAGGTAATTACTATATATTATCAGCTATTAATGTGACATTCTCAATTTTCAATGTATTTCTACGGTTGTTCCTGCAGCAAAAATGTTCGAAGCAATGACATTTGATGGTTTCCTAATGTATCTGAGTTCATCAGAGGGCTCCATCTTCAACCCTGCAATGCTTGAGCTCCATCAGGACATGACTCAACCACTATGCCATTACTTCATATCATCTTCCCACAACACGTATCTGCTAGAGGACCAAATCAGGGGACAAAGCAGTGTGGAAGGATATATACAGTACTTATCTTCATTTCTAAATATGTTTATCAAACTTGACTTCATTCTGCACTGCTAATCTTCTTTTTTTGTTTTTTTAGAGCGCTGAAACGTGGCTGTCGATGTGTTGAAGTGGACTGCTGGGATGGACCAAGTGGAGAGCCCATTGTCTACCATGGGCACACGTTTACCTCGAAGATATTCTTCAAAGATGTTGTCATTGCTCTGGGCAACTACTCTTTTAAAGTACGTCACGTCTACTGGATTTTAGCAGCCCTGTTCTATGTCTTCCTGATATCTTAAAAATGCATTCTGTTATACACTATATGTGAACCGTACTCAAGTTTATCAAAATAAATCTATGACCTGCGTCGTGATATTTTTGTTGTCCAGACTAACAACTTGCTCTAACATCAACTAAGACCCTCCTTTCTTCTGACACCTATGTCAATTGCAGCTAAACACTCTCTATGCCACTTTTCCACTGGATTTTAGTAACTGGTTTTTGGATAAGATTTGCATTTGTTTTTCAGACTTCCTGAATCAGCTTTGATTGGTCTTGTTTAGCCACAAGACTCACACTCAAGCGCATTCTGCTTGCTTGGTGAATAGTAGTCTTGTGTAGCCAGAAGGTCTGCTGTTGGTGGCCTCTGTCTTTGGCTACAATCCGCAGAGAAAGCAGTTTGACTGATATTTCAAATAACCAATCTTATGTTGTTTAGCACAGGGACGTGCTGGGAGGCATGAAAACGTCAAAATAACAACCCAACTGACCTATATGTGATAAAAAAATACATTTAATGATAGACAACACAAGTTGCAAGAGTAGAACAAGAATCTTATCTAATTGATGGGGGCGCACAGCTAGTAATATCATCTTTTCTTGATTGTTTTGCTAAACTTGTTTTCCAAGCTGAACGAAAATAAACACAACACTTGCTTCTCCTGAAAATCCGGATAAATTCAACCAATCCAACAAAAAATAATGGTGATCGTGGAGAGAGTGGTGCTCTTTAGTTTGAGGTGCTGAAATTCAAGGCTTTATTTAAAAGACGAATGATAACAGCTAGACAAAGAAAGTGTAGGGGAGTATTTTCTTTCCTGCCAATTGGTACGCTCAGCGATGACAAGTCAGAGATCAATCCGATGTCACTTCCTGCTTTTCTCTCCAATCAGAAAAGATCGGCTTGCTTTTAGACCCAGGTTTAAGCAATTCAGAAAATAATAAGATATAAAATGTGGTGGAAAAGCGCCCAAAAGCCCACCGAGTTGCACCATTACAAAACAGGTCAGGGGAAAAACAGCATTTGAAACAGTTTTCATGCTTTTTGATGAGAATGAAAGCCACAGCTTTAATATCGCTAAAAATCATAATATGCTCTACCAATTGAGCTACAGGATAGCACTGATTTTTTTTATTTTATTTTTCGGTGCTTGACTCGGCAGTTCTTGGGTTGCTCGCAAGCAATTCTGTGGGCTCTAATACATAACTTACATTAGCTTGAATAGTAATCTTCAGGCAGTGATGTTGCTCTTCCTTGAACAACCATTCAAATAATCTCATTTTGTGTGCTGTTTTCTTCAAAAAACCTGACAACATCAGTACTGAATACCAAGCAACATAAAATCAAAGTAAAAGAGATGTGGAGCAACCTAAGCAGATGGGACCACATGATGGATATCCCCCTCGGTCATTTTTAACTGCAATAATTATATATATTATATATACTCTTATACTTTGCTGTGATACAATGCGACCAGGTTCATAATGAGCCAAATCACCATGAGTTTGTGTTTGTAACGTGATCCTTGGCAGTCGACCCTTGCCTGGCTGTGCAACAGTCTGAGTGTTCCATTTCACCCCATCACTTATTCACACACCCATGCACACTCTCTCTTCCCTCCACAGGCATCACCGTACCCTGTCATTCTGTCCATTGAGAACCACTGCAGTGTAGAGCAGCAGAAAGTCATGGCCCAACACCTCATCCAGATACTGGGAGACAAGCTGCTGAAAAGCACTTTAGATGGAAAGACTCCCAGTGGCCTCCCATCCCCAGAGGTGAGCCAGAGAGCATTTATGCATGTGGTTAGTTATACAAGAGCACACAGCCACTCTTAATTGGCAATTCATCTGGAGTTTCCGCGATGTTTCAAAGTTCAAAGTGAGGTGACCTCTTTAGCATACAGTCACTTTCTTTGAGTGTTTACTTGTGGCAGCAGCAGCACATGATCTGGAATCTCATGATACTGAATTATTAAAGCAAACTATAACAAAGCTTTCCCATTTTAATGATTGTCATGTTTGACCACTTTTGAGTGCACTGGTTAACAGTTTGTGTGTAAGCATTCAGATTTTTGCTTCCATCCATTTTTCATCTCGGTGTAGGATCTAAAAGGAAAAATTGTGCTAAAAGGAAAGAAGATAGGTGGGTTAGAGGACAAGATGAATGGAGTGCTGGAGGACCCTTTGACTGGAGAGGTGAGCGATGAGGAGGAAAATGCTGAAATTGAGGATGAAAACCATCAACACGACAGCATACGGAACAGGAGTAAGGTACAGAAACATTTTCATTTCAATTAAAAGAAGCAAGTGAGGTGCCTGTTAAACCACATCTACCATTAATCATGGGACTTGGTACTGGTTCTTTGGTTACCTCATGAACCAACGGATTGTTAAATATTGGCTTGCATTCTTACATCACTGCCTTGGCTTTAACCACAAGAATCAAATCTAGTTACCTTCAGTAACCTCAAAAATGCCAAATTCGAGTGTTAATAAATTTCACCAGTAAATTTAACCTCTTGTTCAGGGAAGAAAAATGCGTTGAATTGCCTGGTTGATGAATTTTAAGGTACATGGACAAACAAGACCTTGTTAGAGAATGACTGACAACTAATTACAGAGCCTACTCATCTTCTGTAGTCTTCTACCATCTGATAGAAGACAGTGTGGACTTGCTGGCACTGCTGTTACCAATTGACACTTGATTCTTTGAACTCTAGACTGCTACAGCCAGGGATCGCCCCTATTTGTTTCTGTGATCAATGATTCAGTCTTCTACTTTACACGTTACTTGGAAAATTCAGTATAGAGGGTTTTGCTTTGCATCGTTTACCTTTGATATGGATAGATACACTAGTATAAGTTAAGAAACTAGTGAGAAGAAGTTGGCACTATTATGTGATAGCTAATATCCTTACCTGGTGAATATCATGTTGAAGTGGCAAGGAGAGCTGGCAGAGACAAACCCAACAGATGGCAGTGAAAGATGAAGCCTGGTGGATAACGGGTCTCATTACTCCGGGGTCGTCTGTCATGGCATTGTCTGAACAGTTGTAGGTTCAGTAGTTTGGCAAGTAGAACTAAATGCTTCAGGTAACACCTTTGTCAATTAGCTGCTAACACATATTTGGATGAATTATTTGGTAGTAAATAAAACATTAGAAATTCCAACTAGTCACAAGTTTGGAATCACTTTATCTTTACAGTAATGGATAGTAAGTGAGATTAAATTGATTGAGTCACATTCTGCTGCATAGTACTCACCATCAAATTGTTGACACATTCATATCAAGACCCAAAGTTGCATGGTTTGTGAGCAATGGACATGTGTAAGCATGATCTTGAATCAAGACGATGGCAGAGTGGGTATTCTGTTGCGTTTAGTGTCGTATATTGTTGTTGAGAGTGCGGAATTCATCATAGACACAGAAGATGCAAAAGTTGAAACTGATGTTTGTGGAAATGAGTGAAACCCAGAAACCAACAATGACTGAGGGCAGAGTTTGTCTACAGGAGAAACAAATCAATTGACAATTTCTTCCACGCATTTTACAATTCTTGATGTGGACACAGCTTTGTGGTTCAGATCTAGAGACTGGCTACTCTATTGCAGTCCAGCTTCTTTCTGAAGTCCTTCCTTCAAAATTGTTTGAGGTTAATTGTGTCAGTATTCCAAAGTAGGATGGAACTGTCGAAATCATCCTAATCAAGCGAAACCTAAATTGTGAAACTGATCTTAAATGGTTTAAGTTGCCTCTTTTTATCCTTTCCAGAAATCCAAGCAGGGACTGTCTAAAGAGCTGTCGGACTGTGTTGTTTACTGCAAAAGTGTCCACTTTAGCAGCTTCAAACATTCAAGAACTCACTCCAAGTTTTACGAGATATCCTCCTTCACTGAATCGAAGGCCCGAAAGCACATAAGGGATACAGGTGAATGATGAACCTGGCTGCTTTTAAAAAGTCATCCACTTTATTGCCTAACTTTGTTTATATCTGTGGGTACAGGACCAGAGTTTGTTCTTCATAATGCTCGTCAGTTAAGTCGTGTTTATCCTAGTGGTTTGAGAACCGACTCTTCCAATTTCAGTCCACAGGACATGTGGAACGCAGGGTGCCAAATTGGTGAGTCAACCTTAGAGTTGAGGATTGTATTGGACTTTAAGTTTCTAAAAGGTTGTGGATCTGTAGATTAGACTGAGGGAACACTGGGATTGTTGCTTAACTTTCTCCATAACGGTTAACAACATGTAATGCAAAAGTAGTCTTTCTCTGCTAAAACAATGGTTATTCTAAATGTAGCTTTCTCTTCTTCTTTCAGTTGCTCTAAACTTTCAGACAGCAGGGGTTGACATGGATCTTAATGATGGCTTATTCAGTCAGAATGGCCGTTGTGGCTACGTATTGAAACCTGCATACATGTGCAATGTTGATGAGAGTTATGATCCAGAAACCCCCCAAATCCGAGACGACTACAAGCCGCTTAGCCTATCTATCCAGGTACAGACCTAGCACTTCTTGCTTTCTAGATGATAATGTTTTATTTAGTAAACCTGCACAGTGTGTTCCCTTCAGGTAATCAGTGGACAACAGCTCCCCAAGGTGAACATCAAGGAGGGCTCGATCATTGATCCACTGGTTCGGGTGGAAATTCACGGCATACTCATTGACCAGGCCAAGCAGGAAACTAGATACATTGACAACAACGGTAGGTTAAAGCATATAGAATGCACAGAGTTGCGTCTAGACCGAGAAAGACTAGACAGGGTTAGGCTGCAGATCTTGTTGCATTTGAGAGATGTGTAGCAAATCTTTCTTGATTCTTATGGTTTAATTTTCGACCAACTTAATAAATGTTACATGTTAAAAGATCACTAACACTGAGGTCATCTATTGAAGTAGTTACAATTAATGAAGATGAATTAAGAAGATGAATATATTTTCTTCACATTGCATTACTACCAATTTGTCTTTGCAGGTTTTAACCCAGTATGGTATGACACGCTTCAATTTACCATTCATGCTCCTGAACTGGCTTTGGTACGCTTTGTTGTGGAAGATTATGACAAAACCTCAAAGAATGACTTTGTGGGGCAATTCACACTACCTTTCAGCTGCATACAGCAAGGTACAGCTCCATTCCATAAGTTGCATGATTTAAACACACCATTAAATTTAACAGAACTTTTCCCCTTTTCATAGGGTATCGCCACATTCATCTCCTTTCTAAAGATGGTACCAGCATACCACCTTCTTCACTCTTCGTTCATATCCGTATCTCAAATCCAAGCTGATTCACACATGGAAAACAACAATTACAAGTCTTCCAGCTCATCAGTATTTGCACAACAAAGATAAATGGAGTGTATAATGTATATTGTAAAAATACTCTGTTGCAATATTATTGAATACCTAACATGCCAAATCATATTTGTTGCATAAAATGTGTGCGCTTGAGAATAATACCCTTAAATTCAGTGCATGTCTGGAATAATAATCTGTAACTTTAAAATTTAAAGAAATTACAGTTTTGGTTTGTTTTAAGACTGAATTAATTTTTGCGAAAATAATGTATTTAACCATGCTTTGCAAGAATTTAAATCTGGCCATGTGTACCTTTGTTGCATTTCGATAGTAGCTGTGACTGTAAGTAATTCTTCGGCTTAGTTGAACAGTTGAGTGTGCGTCAAGACAAACTGCTTCTTTGTAATAAACTCCTGAGATAATGGACTTGAGGGATCGATTACATCTTACATTGACCTCGAAGAACCTTGGGACCAGACTGCATTACACAGAAGGAGGGCAGTGAAATGAACCTGACTATTCCCCCTTCACCTGTCTTTATACAGTACAGCTCTGTCAGAAGACATGGATTTATAACTTAAGCTAATCTGGATCATATAAAGTCATTGGTCATTTGGTTACTGCTGGGTTATTATCATATTTATGTTTTTCTAAACTGAAGTGTGTATGTATATATATATATATATATATATATATATATATATATATATATATATATATATATACGTACATAATCAGTTGAGTAGAGAAATTTTATAGTATAACGGCACTGGCAAAACGAGAAAATATACATAAAACAAACTTCCATCCATTTTCTTGTCGGCGCTCTTCCCTTTTGGGGTCACCACAGAAGAATGAACCTCCAACTCTACTCAACTATGTTTTATGCAGCAGATGCCCTTCCAGCCACAACCCATTGCTGGGAAACATTCACACACGCACAATGTACAATTGTGTTTAACTGTATTTGGACTTGTGGGGGAAACCGGAGCACCCCGAGTAAACCCACGCAATTACATTTACATTTATGCATTTGACAAACGCTTTTGTCCAAAGCGACTTAAATTAGGGGAGAGACAATATGCAATTTGTTACACCATCAAAGTCTATCTCAGCTTCTCATAATAGAAATTGTATCAACTGATCAATAAACCTAAGCAGTGAGGAAGTAGAGGAAGAAGATAAAGACAGAGGGAAAAAAGAAGGTAGTAGTGTTTTTTTTTTTTTTTTTTAATAGTAGGTTTCTCTGAAGAGAAGAGTTTTCAGTTGCTTTTTGAAAGCTGTGAGTGTTGCTGCTTTCCTGACTGGATCAGGGAGTTTGTTCCACCATCTAGGGACAGTGAAAGAAGGTTCTGCTGAGAGATCTTCTGCCCTTGTGGGATGGAACCACAAGTCGCTGTTCCTTCTCTGAGCGCAGGCTTCTGGAAGGCATGTAGGAGTGTATGAGCTCATGGAGTAGACAGGGGCTGATCTGGAGATAGTTTTTATGCCAGCGTCAGCGATTTGAATTTAACTCGAGCTGCAATGGGGAGCCAATGAAGAGGGGAGTAACATGAGCTCGTTTCGGTTCCTTGAAGATGAGACGAGCTGCAGAGTTCTGGATCATCTGCAGAGGTTTGAGCGTATTTAATGGAAGTCCTGCTAGGACAGCGTTGCAGTAGTCCAGACGTGAGAGGACCAGAGCCTGAACCAGGAGTTGAGTTGCATGCTCAGTTAAGAAGGGCCTGATCTTTCGAATGTTGTGCAGTGCAAACCTACATGCTCGAGTTGTCTTTGTGATGTGGTCTTTGAAGGACAGATGTTCATCCAAATCACTCCAAGATTCCTGACTGAAGAAGAAGAGGTGACTGTAGAGGACTGCAGCTGGATGGTGAGGTTGTGATGCACAGAGGGATGAGCTGGGATTACCAAAAGTTCTGTCTTGGCCATGTTGAGCTGTAGGTGATGGTTCTTCATCCAAGTAGAGATGTCGTTCAAGCAGTCAGTTATGCGGGTAGTTACTGACAGGTCATCAGGGTGGAACGACAGATAGAGTCGAGTGTCGTCAGCGTAGCAGTGGTAGAAGAATCCGTGTCTGAGGATAATAGGGCCCAGGGAGGTGGTGTAGATGGAGAAGAGAAGGGGGCCAAGGACTGAACCCTGGGGAACCCCGGTGAGTAGGTTATGAGTGCTTGAGACCTCACCCCTCCACCCGACAATGAAATATCTACCAGTGAGATAGGACTCAAGCCAATCGAGTAAAGTTCCAGTGATGCCCATCGCAGAAAGAGTGGAGAAATCTGATGGTTGACTGTGTCAAACGCTGCAGAGAGGTCTAGTAGGATGAGGGCAGATGATCTGTGGTTAGCCCTGGCCCCTCGTAGCGCTTCCGTTACAGACAACAAAGCTGTTTCAGTTGAGTGTCCGTTCTTGAAGCCTGATTGATTGTCATCAAGTTTATTGTTCTGAGTCAGGAAGGTAGAGAGTTGATTGAAGACGACTCGCTCGATGAGTTTTGCAGTGAAGGGCAGCAGAGAGACAGGTCTGTAATTTTCCACCAGTGATGTGTCGTGTGTGGGTTTCTTGAGAAGCGGGGTGACTCTGGCCACCTTGAAGGTGTTGGGGAAAATGCCGGTAGTGATGGAGGAGTTGATGATGTGAGTGAGGGCAAGCTTGATGGTAGGTGAGATGGTTTGTAGAAGTTGAGAGGGGATGGGATCGAGGGGGCAGGTGGTTGGATGCGCTGAGAGAAGGAGTTTGGACACTTGATCTGTGAGTGGAGTGAATGCGGACATGAAAGGTGTCGAGGATTGTGGTTGAAATTGGGTGCAAGGTAGTGCAAACTGCCGGCTGATGGTGAGGGTTTTGTCTATGAAGTGATCAGCGAAGTCATCTGCAGTGAGAGAGGTCGCTGGGGGAGGTTGGGGTGGACAGAGGAGTGAGTTGAAAGTCCTGAAGAGCTTTCGGCTGTCCTTGGCATGTTCAATCTTGTCGTGGTAGTATGTTGTCTTCGCGTCTTGTACCTTGCTTGAGAAGGTTGAGAGTGCAGTTTGGTATGCTTCGAGATCTGCCATGCTCTTTGATTTCTTCCATTTGCACTCTGCCGATCTGAGGGTGGACCTCTGTTCCCGGAGAGTGTGCGACAGCCAAGGGTTTGATGGTGTTATTCTGGCTGGCCTGGAAGAGAGAGGGCATAGTTGATCGAGGCATGTAGCGAGTGTGAAGCAGAAACGGTTAGTTGCATCGTGAGTGTTTAAAGAGGAAAAGTTTCCAGGTATTAAAAGAGAAGAGGACACAGCTGAAGAAAAGAGAGTGGAATCAAGGGATTTAAGGTTACGTCGGAAGGTGACAGGGGGTGGTGTTGAGTGTGAGCTTGTAGGCAGTGTGAGTTTGAAGGTGATGAAGAAGTGATCAGATGTGTGCAGAGGAGTAACTGTGAGATGATCAGGAGAGCAGCTGCGTGTTTAAATGAGATCTAGCTGATTTCCTGATTTGTGTGTGGCTGTGGTAGGGACAAGAGTCATGTCAAAGGAGGACATGAGTGAGTGAAAGTCGGTAGCATTTGGTTTGTGAAGATGTATATTAAAGTCCCCAAATACAATGAGTGGGCTGCTATCATCTTCTGGAAAAGAGGAGAGCAGACCATCAAACTCTTCCAGGAAAGTGGAGAGCTGTTCTCCAGGTGGGCGGTATATGGTGAGGATGTGCATGACAAGAGGGGAAGTGATAGTGAGAGCATGATATTCAAATGAGCATGTCTTACCAAAAGATGTGAAGGTAGAGAATCTGAAGGTCTGAGAGATGAGAAGTCCAACACCCCCACCCCACCCTGTCCCGCCTCGCGAGAAGTGTGGAAAAGGAGAAAGTTGTTGGAGAGGGCTGCAGGCGTTGTGGTGTCCTCTGGGCGGATCGATGTCTCAGTCAGGCCGACAATGTCTAGTGAAGACAGGGAAGCAGGGATGAAGTCAGCTTTGTTGACAGCAGACTGACAGTTCCAAAGTCCCACAGAGAGAGAGCACAGTTCTGGTGAGGCAAGATGAAGTGAGCGAAGGTTTGAAGCAATGGAGTGTGTTCCGCGAGGACAGGCGGAGCGACGTGCAGCTGAGAGAATGACTGGAATGTACTGGAAGCACATGTTAGCAGATGTGTGAGGAAAGTAGCAAGGAAAACAAAGTATAGGAATAAAAGAGAAACAGATATATAAACAGAAACAGTCGACTCTGTGGCGTTGCTCGGTGGAGTCGCGCAGGTAGAGTTGAACGTCTTTAAGCGATTAGTCTTCACGCGAGGAGGCTGACCGCTTCCCCTGACACTTCCGCGACAGCAATCCTGCACTACTTTATAGGTCCTACACTATCAGCAGCAGCTGAGCGATCGTTATCGGCTCATCCCAGCACAACCGAAACCGAAACCTGTCTAAATCACTCTCGCTAACGGCCCCAAGATAATCGCTCGACGACACGGCTCGGCTGTAAGCTTTAACCTTTATCTGTAGACGTCTCTGATGGCTGAAGTTCGCATTGAACCATCTCTGTAGAGCTTTCTGGAAAGACTTCCCGTGATGTTAACTCGTTGCACAACTCAGTTACGGGGAGAACCTGCAAACTCCACACAGAAATGCCAACTGACCCAGCCGAGGCTCGAAACAGCAACCTTCTTGATGTGAGACGACCGTGCTACCCACTGCGCCACAATGACAGTCTTGAGCTCAATGTTTTGTAGAACAAAAAGTATAAACTACATACTAGAAGGCTGTTAGGTTTTTACAAGGTATGAATAATTTATGCTGGATGAGGAAAACTATGAAAGAAATTTAGGAAATGTTACTTGAATCTAAAATAAGTTAGGTGTTATTTTAGGGGTTATCTTTTTCCATCATAGTTGTTGATTCAATTCTAGCAAATATCATGTTAAACTAAATTTGTATTTCTTCTTATCTCAATCTTTTTATTTTTATATACAGTTGTGAAAGATTTTGATTAGAATAAATACCTGAACTTTCTGACGTGAGTCGACAGTCGACTAGCGAATTTTGGAGAATTTTTACGAAAACGGAACCAACGTTTTAACGGACACTTTTAACTGTAACACCAAACAACTTGTCCGTTTTTGCTCTCAGTTTGCACGTGCGGTATCAAAACGGTGTATATGAGTTGTAGATAACACCTAGTGATTTAAAAACAACAGACTGGGGCATAATGGTTGGGAAAATCAAGCGGATACGGCAGAAGCTCCACCACGACGCCGTAAAGCTAGAAAATGAACCTGAAAAGAGGTCCCCGATCGGGATTCTGGACAAAATACAGTTTCAGCCCATTTCACTTAAAAAAACAGACCCAGTTCAGCCCAAAACTACCATCATTGAACGCAATATAAAGGTAATAACATCTGATTTTGTTATTTATTTGCTGTTGTAAATGTAACTGCTGTGCTTTAATTATCTGTCATTGTTTTTCTAGACTTCCAGTTTTCCATCAGGAGTTTTTGCTGGGACTAAAATCTCTTCTGATGCTTTAGTTCAGTCTCTGAAGGTTGATGAAGCCTCAAACGTGGTCGCAAGCAAACAATCTGCAGAAGTGACAGGTGAGAATTTAATGGATAAACATTCTAATAGTTTCCCAGCAATTCCAGTTCTAGTCTAAACAGATGCAAAGTGTGTTGATTAATTTATCCGTTGATTATTGATCTATCGGTTAAGTACATGCTCCAGTTGATAGAAAATGTCTATGTATGTGTTATGTTATTTTTTCCATGTCTTTCCCTGACTGAACACAGTTAATTATTAGGTTTCATCATATGACGCGTGTAACCTATTGAAAGTAAGTTGAATAGATAAAATAAATGTTACTGAAAGAACTTGTAAAGTAACTGTATACATTGAAAATAAACAACATTTTAGACTCAAAACAACTAAGTTTCCAAATGTCAATTGTCTTGTTTCAGGTGAGAGTTAGACAGGGATGCACGTGCCTCAGTGAACAGCCTGAAATTCTTTCAGGATATTTTCATAATATTTATGAATCCGTCTTTTATCAAGTGCTACTTTATCATCGCTCTCATTATCTCTGCTTTGCTATCACTTTGAAATATAATTTCATGTTTTTATTAAGATCAGAAGTCTGGCTGCACTAAGTCAAATACATGTTGTGGATATTTTTTGGGATCGTATTGGTTGAATTTGTTTGGGTGCATGTTTGTAATAAGCAGGGTGCTATATTTGAAAATCAATTAATAACATGTTATTTTTCAATGAAATTAATTATTTATGCGACCCATGTCCCATGTCCCATGTTCCGAACCGCGAGTCTAAATGCATTCAGGACAAACAACATTTGAATGCTCATTTTGCTACTATTTCTGCATGTACATATTATGTTTAGACTGTGAGGAGCGGAGCCTACAACTCGGGGTGTAAGTGATTAAAAGAGACCATAAGTACTCAGGGCCAGACCAAGGAGGGCTTTATATGTGAGGGTTAAGACTTCATACACCCCGGCCACCACCTTTTTGAGCTTTTGCCCTCCGGCCGCTACTTCAGAGCCACTAACACCAGGACTATACAGCACAAACAGAGCTTCTCTCCCCAAGCTATCCGTCTGCTGAACTCTTAGCTCCCTGCAATCTGTTACCTGCTCCTAACTTCTCGCACATCTCATCTCCTTACATTTTGCACTTAAGCACACCACACTTTATAGACTTTGTTCAACTGTTTACATTTCATCAATCCTTAATTCCTCATAGCCTTATGCTAATTGCTTGCATTGTTGCACTTTACTGTATTTATATTGTTTGTACTGATGGCTCCATTGTACCAAAGGAAATTCCTTCTGTGCGCACACACACTCATACACATGGAAATAAAGCATATTCTGATTTTAAAATCCACACAGAAAGGGGCATGAGCCAGTGCAATGATTTAAAGGGCCTTATACCACGGTCTGTCTGCATACGCAGCTTCACATTTGCTTCACCGGTTTTCTTTTGTTTGTGAAGCTTTATTGCGACATATTTCTCCCCCTCAGCCCGAGCTCCTCCAGCTCAGTGCACGGTTGATGGTGGTTGATTTAGTGTTTATTGTTGAAGATACGTGTTTATGGTTACCATTTTCACTCATAAATTCAACCTCGCAGAGTTTTATGCCACAACGAGCCATAATACACGTGAAACAATTCCGCGGCTCAAGCACCAGCCAGACTTATTTTATAAGAATTAAGATTTAAGAATTTTTTATAATGATTATAATAGTCACATGTTTGTTTTTTTAATTATATGACTAAAGCTGTTACCTGTAAATTGAAATCATGTTTTTATTAAGTATCGGTATCGGCGAGTACTGAAATGCAAGTACTCACACTTGTTTGCCATTAAAGTGGTATCGGTTCATCCTTAGTTTAGACAATGTTAAGACATGACAGCTTCAAACGTCTGCACTAGTGCACTAGTTTTTCCTCCGTAGTCAGAACAAGATTGACAGAAAAACCTTCAGTGTCCACTTGTTTATTGCAGCTCAGATATTAATCTTCTTCTTCTTTCGGCTGTTCCCAGCTCAGATATTAATAATAACTGGAATATGCCAGTGTTGGCAAAGACTGTGGAATAAACGGAATATACAATGACTAGGCGTTCTATGTTGATCTTCGCCTCCACCTCTCAGAAAGTTTTATGGGGAAAGGACGTGTCAAGAGTTGTCATTAACACACTGCCTCTTCTCATAGGATAACAGAGGTCAAGCTCATGAATAATTATGATGAACAGCTCGTCATCAACAATGGCTCAGTACTACAAACGTCGCATCCTGAGAATTTCGTTTCCAAGCAGGAAGTCAGAAATCATGAATAAAAGATAAAAATTACACCGTTTCTTCCACGATTAAATCTAAAAGACAATACAATGACATTCAATAATGTTCAACACGTGTACATCTCATAATTTTTACAACCAGGATTTCATGGTCCATTAAGAACAGGTGTGATGTTTTCACTTTTTCTGGTCCCGGTCAAGACACAAGCAGTTGAATTCTAAACATACGGCAGCCTGTCCAGAGTAGACCTAGAAACCCTGGCCAGGAGAGCATTATAGTAATCCAGACAAGAAACGACAGACGCACTAAATGTAGTTAACTGATCAATGCGATCAGTTAACTACATTTCTCAGCTGGTGAAATGACGACTTGACCCTGGTTTGGACGAACTGCTCAAACGTCAGACATGGATCGAATGCAGACCTGCAGGTTTTTGTTCCAACCCTGTTTCAAGAGACAAACGAGCATCTTCAGACAATCCCAGTGGAGCTTAAATAGCAGAACCGGGTGTGTTCAGGTAAGGTTGGAGCAAAACTGCAGAGCTGAAGCTCAGCTAGAATTGAGTTTGGGAATTATGAGTGTTGTAGAAACGCATGTTTAGTTGTGTCCACAAGATGTCACACTTCCACACCATTTGATTTGTGGAAAGCAGGTTTGGGAGATGTTCGGATGCATCAAAGGTTGGATGAAATCATTGAAAATGAAAAGATAATTTTTTCTTTCCTAAAATATAGCAAGAGAGCACCCCACACCTATAGGATTTAGACTCTCATCTATAAATATTGCGGTGAGGGGGACGAGGTTGTTATTCTAGGCTTCGTGCTCTATAAATAGTTCAAGCATGAGCATCAGAGTGCTGCTGCATCACTGCACTGATGCTAATGAATTGTGGTTTAAAGGAGCTCTTCATTATTGTGAGTTTAAGGGAGGAACGCCTGTCAGATCCTCTTAAAGCTGCAGGGTTCCCAAAACATTTGTCATCCAACTAGTTTTGGCTCTTACGGCAGAAAACACAATTTTAGAAAAGTTGTTTTGGGGTTTTATTGGGCTATTAGGTAGTGCGCAGTATTTGCTGAACTCAGGAGTTCAAATAAATCTGAGGAGATTTATTTTATTAGCATGATGGCCACATTACCATGGATGGAGAGGTTGGAATGTTCCTGTTTTGTGCCGTTTTGGAGACTGTGTAATGTGGAGTTTTTTTTATGTGTGTGTAACGATGTAATTTTTCCTTCTGTTCACTGGCTTCCGTTATTATGTTGCTTTGTAATCCCAACCCAATTGGAGATGAAGGCACACGTTATTTTTAAATAACATTAAAAAAACTTTATAATCGCTATTCTAGTTCATAAATTATTTTTCACAGGTTTATTTCTACGATGTCTATGTAAAGCTCATTTGAATTCTGTTTTTCTTGTCTATTGGTTGATTTTCTGAGTGTTTTTGTCACAATATAATTTGCTGTATTATGACAACAGAAGTCAAACATGCAACAGCCAATCAGCATTCTGTTATTAACATGACTCTCTTTGGGATTGTGAGTCATCTCAGACATGTGTTAACTTTGGGGAAGTGCTGGTTTAGTGACGCTTGACTAAAAAAAACCCGGTATACGGTTTGGTTGAATCTGGTTCCTAACAATGTATTTGAAGCATCCAGTTTCTTATGATAAAAACTTATTAAAAGGATAGTTTGTTTATACGACATACAATTCAGAAGTAATTAACCAAAATGAAAGTCTTAATTCAGCTTAGTGGTGGCGCTAGAGGGTTTGAGTTAGAGAGTCCAAATTTGGGTCAAGTGTAGTTCAGACTCTGGTCTTCAAATGCGCAAATTTTTACCATTTTCTAGAACTAGGGCTTCAATAGGATAAGAAAAATTGCCACCCTCATTAACTAAACATAGATGCAATCCTTTTGTAAACCTTAATATAAAAGTCAGTAACAAATTAAACTAGCTAAAGATTCTATAAATAAAACCATGTTTTAGTAATTCAAAGTTGCAGTAATAAACATGTATTCTTGGGAATTGTACTCTTTAAGAATTGATTCATGTTCTCAGTCAATAAAGATGCTCAATGAAGAAGGAAACAGCTTCATGATTTAAACAATTTAATTTCAGGCTCTGCAATTGGAAAATTGTGCTTTAGATTTATTGTAAAAGCCTAATGGAGCCAGCGCTAGAAACATGTTTTTTTTCTTTTCGTTTCCAGAGTCAGCATCTTGTGGTTAGATGATGAACTGCAGTTCATTCACTTTGTATTGCGCATCTAGGGAGAAATCCGGAGGTTGCCCCTTTAAAGCAGGTTTATATTAGTAGGAAACCAGTCTTGTGCTGCAGGCTGTTGTCGCTGGGACCTCTATTAGTATGTTTTAAATGAATAGCCATCCAAAGTCTAATCCTCTGCCTTCACCGTTTGAGCCTCGCTGTATTTAATGACTGGTGACAGTGTCACTGTGAATCTCTTCAGCTGTGCCTCTCGGATACCCTCCTGCCCCCTCTGGGATGTTCGTTTCACAAGGGCAAGTGCAGGGGCAGAAAGGGCAGGCCTTGTTCTGTCCTCTCATAATTGGCGGTGTCGGTTTCCGCCAGCTCTCTGAACACGATGCTCTCTCTGGGATGCATGTGGTTTGATCGATGGATTTCGTGGCGAGCAGACGGATGCAGAAGCTGGATTGGGTTTCCATCTTAGAGATTGGGGCTGCTCGGAGATCCCTATCAGGCAGATACAGCAGAAAAACACGGCTGTTGATATTCCTGTGGTGGCTGCTGCGCTGGTTCTCTCACTCAGTCCCAGAAACGGTGTAGTGAGAGATAAGGATGGAAGTGTGGAAGAATGGGGCTGGAGCTGGGGGGGAAGGAAGGTGGCAGCTAGATTTGTAAGGCTTTTTTCCTCTTACATTTCAGATACATTTTAGAATTTCATACTGCCTCCAGAAATATAGGATTCTCTGAGCAATTGCTTTTAGTGGTATCCTGTTCAAAGAGCAGGCAGGGGTGTGATCGTAGGTTTACAGTGGCTGGTCTGAAGCTCGAAGCTCACTGCCTTTGGATCTTCAATCTGTCTTGAGCCTCACGCTGTTAAAATGTGATATATCATGCCCCTTTTAAATAATTTATTATGAATATTTAAATATTACGAATATTTTGACCACTCAAGACTATTTGTGGTTTGTCCACAAAATGAGAACGGTACCTCTGTTCCTCACACTGCAATGCTTCCGCCACGCCCCCCGCTGGGTTTTTCTTTTTGGCAAACAGAAAGTCCACCAATTTATGATGAAAATATTAATCTTTTGGTAAACCAAAAACACACTTTCTTTTCCTTGTTTATTGAGGCGGTTCTGCTACGGTTCACTTCCGTGTCATTCAGACGTTACTCAATACGTTCTTAATTTAGGTGAGCGGCATTAGCACTTCATTTGATTGATCAGTGGGAAGCGCTATAACATTGGGTGTGGCTATTACCATCAAGCCCTTTTGAGCTCCCAGAAATATAAAATAGGATTACACAAACAAGCATGAACCAATCCTGACTTCCGGTTTTAGTGAGGAAACAATAGTAAAACATTGACTTGTAGGCTCACAATTGTATTCTTAAGTAAACACTCAATTTCTAAAATAAATAGATATGTATACATCAATCTACTATATACTCAGCTAATTTAATACGTCTTCTTTACACTTTGCTGTGTAAAATGGCCTGATGCCATTGGACAACTTCAATTTATTGAAAAAGTTTTCACGTCTTTGATGGGCAATCCACTCGCATAGCTTGACAAACTGTTGAAACCCACCATACTTGAAATTTCATATCATTTCATTTGCACCCATACACTGAAACGTTATCATTGTTTACGATCAGTAAAAGTCTATTAAGCTTGAATGTTTTTTTTTAATTATGCATTTCTTTCAGAGTCGTGCTGTCACTAAAGTCCAGTGGAAAAATGTCAACTTTTTGTTTCTTAGCCTGAGCATCACTGCTGGAGAATGAAAGTCGAATTTTAGTGGAGCGGAAATAACCAGAGTGATAGCTCATTACTGATTAATGGCTTCCCCTCTTAGTTATCTGCCAAGATATCAAATATTTTTTGTTTAATTGATATCGTACCTTAAAACAGGTTAAATAAAAAAAAAATTGTGAACAAAATACACACAAATAAACAAAGAAAAAATTATAGAAGGGCATCTAAATTTAAAAGTAAATATTGAAAACAGTGTTACAGACTCACACAGAACGGCTCGTTTTAAAAGTGCAGCTTAAGTTTATTAATAAAGATGCCGTTTCATGTAAACTCAACTTTTTCAATGTTGTAAAATGCTTATCAAAACATGTCTCGATTGGTTCATACGTCTTTGTGTAATCCTATTTTCTTTTCTGGGAACTTAAAGCGACATATGACAAATGATAGCACCGCCCAGTAACCAATCAGATGAAGCGCTGATGCAGCTCATCTCAATGAAGCAATGTCAATGTTTTTGGATGTCTGGGTTTTTTGGCACCAAAAGATCAATATATTTGTTGAAATTTAGTGGGTTTTCTTTGTGCTAACAAGCAAAACCCAGCAGGGGGCGTGGTGGAGGAACAAATGGTACACGGCTCATTTTGCTGAGCACAACCATTTGAGGTGACATTGTTCAGGATAAAAACATTGTTCATGCCATTTGAAGGTTAATAAGCGTGCACCGATAGTTTAGAGGCGGAAAATATTTTTATTATAAATGATTTCAAAGGAGCATAATATAGCACCTTTAATTTTCTCAAGTCAGATCATTTTGGAGCAGATGTTTGCATTTATCAAGTCTTGAACAGATGCAACTCTGGTTTTTCTCTGGATTATGTTGGTTTAAAACAATCGGGTGAGGTTGTGTCGCAGGACATGAGGTTTATCTTTCTTATCTAGTTGCTTTTCCAAGCGTTTTCCATCTGCCACAACCCAATGTTACCATTTTCAGACAATCGCTCTGACGTCAGTGTTTATGTGAATCCGCAGCGCTGTGAAGACTAAAAGAGAAATTGTTTTGATGTGAACATGACACGTAATCATTGGTAAGCGATGAGCAAGTCTGGTTTTATCTCCCTCGGGACTCCTTGGGTCAGCATCCAATCTTGAGGGGTCAGATTTCCTCACAGGAAGATGCCGGACACTTGAGATGCTGAATCTCTCTTGCACACTCTCACACTCAGCAGGATTCTGGTGATTGATGCGTACAAAAGAGCGTGCTGATTTTTTGTCTTGAGATAGGGTAAGGTTAAATAGGTATTCTTTAATTAACAAACAAAGTCCTATGGTTTTTCTAAAACCGGTTGTACCCACAAAAATGGCTTCAACATTCAAAAGAAACAACTATGTAGTGTTGTATAACTTCAAGAATTTACAATTCTTACAAATATTGTCATAATAATGCAAAACTTCCTGAAGTAACCCAGCATTAGGTTTATTTAAACTGTATTCAAAGAAGTTCTAGTGGAAAGATCAGATATGGATATCCGTGAGACTTCCTGATAGACGGAGAGGGCACTAGTGAGCTACACCATCACTTTACATACTCTGTACATGTACCTAGATCATAGACAGCTGTTGAAGGAGAAGCCAACAAACACTTGAATTGAGACTGCATCATTAGGTGAAGACACAGAGTTCACGTTTAAATAACAAGAGCAGAGGCTCTCGTCTCCGGCGCCAGAGATGCCAGCTGATGCTAGACGACCAGAACTTTGAGCGGAAAAAAGACGTCTGCCAAAGAAACAACAACAAATTTTATTCTGCATTCTTAGGAAACCTGAAACCAACAATAACTTTCCTTACTCAGATGGAATCAGAAAGGCAATCAGAAAGGGAGAAACAACAAAGAAATAAGTTTAATGAAATTCAACCTAAAGTTGAATAACAGGAAATACCTGAGATCAGAAGGGAACACGTCATCTTTACTAGAAGACGAATAGGTCACACGTGACTGACGCACAGTTTTTTACTCAAAGGAGAAACTGCCCTAAAATGTAAACACTGTAAACGCAGACTCTCGCTCAAACATCTGCTTATAGAATCTGTGTATGATTCCATCAGGAAACAACATCTGAAATCTGACAACTTAAAAGAAAGCCTTGTACTTTTGCAAAACTTTGCATCTTAAAACAACTTAAACAAGTGGCTTAGGCCTATAGCTCGGGGGTCAAGCAAGGCTGCTTTGCACCTTATCCTCATGGTGGCGTTGTTGATATTTGACTTCGATCTGCTCCCCTCCTCAAACCACTTCAGACGTATCTCGTGGCTGTCCTCTTTCATTTTGTATATCCCAGGGGTCGGCAACATGTGGCTCTGGAGCCGCATGCGGCTCTTTAGCACTTCCCTAGTGGCTCCCTGGAGCTTTTTCAAAAATGTTGAAAATTGATTTTTTTTTTTATTTAATATGATTTCTAAAGGACAAACATTGTAGACGTTTTCCAATGCTTTAAAAGTATGTAGAATAAATATTTAATTTCAACATTTCTGTCAGAATTGCGTCATAGCCTGCAATACACGTTTCTACCAGCTGTCGTAAACACACCGACGGCTGTGTGATGGACCCTGGATCCCAAAGAGAAAAAGGGAAAAATAACTGAGAACAGAGAATTCAACGCTTCTTGGACCGAATCATCTTTTTATTGCACTGTTTGATAAGGGGCGTGTTATGCACGTTTCATTTTAATGTTGTTTTTTGGAATCCTCAAAATAAAAATCTAATTTCTTTATTGCATTTCTTTAATTTCATCAAAGTAATGAAACAAAATTCATTAACATTGTAATGAAGTTAAACTTGAGGCGGCATTGTACAACAGAGCAGTCACGTGGTGCGTCATTCTCTACAGAAAAAATTTACATTTAATCATGAAGGCTCATTATGTATTTGTCGTCAACTTAGAGTAATTTTTATAGTAGTTTAATATAGACACATACAGCATGTGTTGCTTTCAATTTAAGGCATATATTAGGCTTTTTTTTTTTTTTTTTTTTTGGCTCCAGACATATTTTTTTAATAATGTATTTTTTAAAATGGCTCTTTCAACATTTTGTGTTGCCGACCCCTGTGTTAGAGCCAAAGTATTGCCAGAGAGGTGAATGTACTCCTTTTTTACCAACCAAAATCCTCGACGTCATTATAATGATCACTCAGCCACTTCATGTCAGAGTCCTGCGGACAACGTGATTGACAGGTGATAATTTCAGTGTAACTTTTATTTATTTATTTTATGTTTTTGTTATTGGTAAAACAAAGACCTAGGGGGCAGGCTTCAAATGATTAATTCATTATGAAGTAATTATAGAATACAATAATGCCTGTAACCCCCCCGCCCTAGAGACAATGCCATTGTCCGTCGATGATGTAGCTATTTTAACATAGCCGTCAATGGGAACCTGCTCACTTATTGAATCAAAAGTACTAGTTCATAATTGTACTTGTGATCATTATGCTGGCTTATTTGTTTAGCATTTTCCTTTTAATTACATTAGTATTATAATGCGCAGTAGAAAAAAAGCTTAACAGACCAATCACAGCAAAACGAAGTAGGCGTAAGAGTTTTTTTTTTTTTTTGTTGGGCTGTAAGGTGATGGTTCGTTATTAGTTTGATTTCTGTCCTCTCTGTCGAAGCTCCAACTCCTTTCTAAATCACTTCACATCCCCCTCGATCTGATCTCTAAAGCTTGGGACAATCGCTCAAAACAACAGAGTGTTCCCACTGATAAGCCACCAGCAGCCGGGAACAGGAAGTGACCACGTTAAAACAGCAGGAATTCTTGGCTAAAAGAACGATGGATTGTTTTCTCTCAAGTTTTTATCAAGCGTTGAGCGCATCGGAGTTCTTTCATCAGATTTCACTCAATTTACGCTCTACTGTTATAATGTTTGAGATCAGTTTGCGGGGAACTGAACCTGCAGCCCTCGTTTTAAGGGCTGAGTGTGAATCTGATTGGCTGCTGCAGTGTTGTTTTGCCAGGTGCGCGGTCATTTCATGATCTCCAGACAAAACAAAACCAGAATGAACCAAAACATCTGTGTTTGAGTCAAAACCTGCAGAGTTCTGCGAGAGCACGCTGTTTTTAATGCTTTAAAAGTTACGCAGTTCATGTTAATGTTGAGTTCAGATTGATGATCATTATAGCTGTTACAGTTAAAAAAGTATAAATAAATATTAAAAGGTAGCGGTTAAATTATGCAAGGGAAAATGTTAAAAGAAACATGAGTAACTGCATATCATAAAAGAAGAGGATTTTCTTCTGGTAATGTTGCTGGTGGTTATTCAGGCTCTTTTGAAATTAACACTTTTTTGCGACTCTTTAAATGTCTAGATTTATTGCATAATTAAATACTCTCAAATGTGGTGATCACCAGAGCCTGCTATCTTTTATTCCTTTTCACCTCTACAGTCTTTTACCTGTTTTTTGTTTCTTTTTTTTTTAGACTTTTAGATCTTTTAAACCATGCAGTTGATTGAATCTGTCTCCTCCAATCGTTGATCAGCACAAGAGCAAAAGAAAGATGGAGGAAAAAAAAACAATTATAAGCTATTTGAAGCTCTAAAATCAATGTTTAGTTTGCTTAGCTGTGTGTTAAAATTTTAACGAAGCGTAGATACTTTTATTTTATTGTTTTGGAAAATCTACGTTTTAATTGGAAAGTATAAATAACTTCAAATCTACAGATATTAACACTGTTATGACGCACATATAATGTAGGTTATAATTTAGTGGTTTATTGAGTGAAAGAAGTGTTTTGATGATTTACTTAAGAATTATGTTTAAAGTGAGTTCCATGTAAATATTTTAAGTAAAATGTAGTATGAATTCATTTGTTAAAAATCTTTAAAAAAATGTTTTTAGAAAAATGACATGTTAACTTTGAGGAAAAAATTAGATTTTGTATCATTGGTTATGTTTAAGTGCATGTAATCGTAATGTAAAAATACTACATATAACATGTTATAATTGCTTGAAAATGCAAGTCATGATTTCCACGTAATGCTTGTAATCCCAACACTTTTTACTCTTTTTTTTTTTTTTTAAGATATTGTTTAAAAATATAATTTATTTTATAACGCTATATAATTGCTATAATGGACATATTTATATTCTGTCTGCTTTAGGTTGTTACTCCACTTAAATAGTTTTTATTTTGTTTCATATATAAAATTAATGCATTTTTCATGTTCATTAATGTAATAGTTTTATTAATTTCGTTTTTTTTCCACAAACAAGTACTTTATTCGAATATTTTCCCCTCTGTAACAGGGTCAGAGAGATTTTTCTTCTAGTTATTATTTTGTGTGTGTTATTATTAGAAATCTAAAGTTTAAATGTAGCACTGATATTTTTATTTAATTACTAGGAAAAATCTACTAATTGAACATAACACAGCACTGCTGTCGATTAAATACCTTTTTAAATATGTTTTTGTATTTTTACTTTGTAATGCTATATGTTTTGTTTATTTTAAGTTTTATTTCAGTTAAGTAGTTTAAATTGTGTTACATAGATAATTTTTTTATATATTTATAAATTTCTTCTTTTTTCACAAAAAAGTACTGAATGTTATTCTAGTTGTTATTTATCTTCGTGTTAATACTTGAGTTCTAATGTTATTAAATCTTGAGTAGATCTGATGAGAAATTGTTTTTTTTTTAGATATAGACATATATTTTTCAATTATAGCGCTGAAAATAAACGGAAGACTGATGACTTTGTTCTCTTGTTGATCAGCGTCCGGAGAGAAGAAGCAGCAATCGAAGAAAGAAAAGATAAAGGAGCGGCGGGAGCGGTGGCTCAGCAGTGAGTATCTCATTCCTCGTTTCCCATCGAATAAAAGCGCGAGTGTCCTCGTATGGTCTGCAAACTGGATCCAGAGGCGAGGCGAGGTGTCTCGGGAGCTGATGGGAAGCTCTGAGCCGGGTCATTAGCACCACACCTCCGTCGATCGATGCCGCGAGTAACACAAGCTTGAGGGAGATGATTATAATTAGGATCTAATGGGGCTCTCGGCTCCAGACGAAACTCAAGCTGGCCTTTAGTTGGGAAATTAAAGAAAGAGATGTTTAAGCTCCTTCAAGGTTAAGGGCTTCCTGTTGAGAGAGACTACTGTGCTTATTTCTTCTCTGAACGCCGGTGTCCTGCTTTCTGTCCGTGAGCTTTATTTGTCTTCTTTCACAGTTGTTTGACATCAGGGAGGAAGTCAGTAGCTATTCTCTGATCTGGACAGTCTCACGGCTGATATGGAAGCCCTGCTTGAGTTTGACTACGCAAGCATGTAACGGCACCTGAAAACAGACGCAAGAAGAAATCATTTGCTGTCTTTAAATGGTGTCTGAACTCCAATGTGAAATGCAAATAGCTTTCTTGCATTTTGATTTGTCCTTGGCCTACTTCATCTGCATGCCGATCTAGAGATGCATGATATTAGGAATAATCCTGTTACGATGATATCAGTACATGATTGATCTGATATTTTAATTGTGCATTGTTGAGCTAACATTCTAAATAACTTTTTGAACACCTCTATCAAACCCACCGTGTGCTCTCTAAGTGTGGGACAGAAGTTTTTGGGTCAAATTTTTACGAAAATACAATAAAATTACCTTGAATGTTTTTTAATGTTTTTTTAAATAAATTGCTTTCATTTCAGCCAGTTACAATGTGAGAGTGATGTCACTACAAGCTTTTTTGCTCTCCCCCAGTACTTACTGGCGGCTTCCTAATACTTGTTGGTGTAATTGCTAGCAAGCCTGCAATGCTAGTGCTCACTTTCTCTATGTAACAAAAAATGTGTAATTTAATCATTTTAAATTTGAACTAGATTTGGTCTTTGTCTAAATAGTCACATCAACTCTCTAGATTTTAGAGAGTCGTGTAAAGACCTTTGTACAAAAACGTCAAACTTAATCACTGGACTGTCAAACCATCAAACATTTTCAAGCTTTATCAACACAGCAAGTTGAAACACAAGCTCTTTTAGAGCACTTGCCTGTAGAGGAGACGCTAAGTCTGGAGGGAGCCTGTATGTGTTTGAGCTGAACACTACACAATCACTGGACTTCCAAACCATCAAACATGTTCAATAACATACGAGACTTTTAAACTCAGCACTGATCTCTCTTGGAGTGCATACTCAGAGGAGCAACTGGGTCAGAAGCAAACCAGTGTTCCAGCTAAACACTGTACAGTCGCTGGACTGTCAAACCATCTAACATTTGTAGCCTCTATAGCTACAGCACAAGAGTGAATATAACCTTAGACAACGTAAACACAGCTCTAGTTGCTGAAACACACATAAAATTCACAAAAGGAGGTAAAAAAATCATTTTTTTTGACTCTCCTCCAGGTGAATCTCAACATTTTAATCGCTTCTTACAATCAACTTTTTTAAATGTCTGAAATCAATAAAAGAAAAAACATAATACAATTTCAAAAGTTAAAACTTTATTTTGATATATTTTTAATGCAAGATTTCACATTGTTTATTGTTATTTTCATGTGATTCTGAAAATTGTCATTGAGTGCCTTTGAGATTACCTTAAAAGTTTAGCTTCCCAAAGATAAGCTCTAAAGATAAGTCTTCATTTGAATAACAATGATATATTCTTTATTGACAAATCATCATATTAATGTAATCCAATAACATTACATTGCAGTAAAATGTAACGTAAAAGTCCAGTTCATGACCCTTTTAAGAAATGTCCTGACTTCCTGGTTTCTCCTCATCCCAGTGTGATGCCTAGCAATGTAAATATGTTGAAAGAAGACCAAAAACCATTGTGAGAGAGACCACTTGTAGAAGATCTGGTGTGTTTGTTTGGCTCAGAGTTCTGTGTTTGTGCAGAAATCAGTGCGGTGAAGCTCGAGCGTGAGCTGCACGCGGCTGCCAAACGCAGGAAGGCCACGCCGGTGGTGGGCGACATGAGACCCCTGGCGGACGCTCTCCCTGAACTCCACGAGCTCACGAGCAGCGGGACGAGCCGGAGGAAGAACCGAAACACACTGTGAGTCTCACACATCATCTCAACGAACCCGTGTTGGTTGGCTTTCGGTTTGAACCCAGTGTCAGACGGCGAGAATTGAACGCAACGTAAAATCTCTTGAAAGAGCTTCTTCAGACACGTCCGTTTAAAGCAGATGCTTAATATAAACAGCCACCAAGGGTTTTTCTTATTTGTTCATGTTCTCTCACAGTCCGGTAAAGAAGAAACCAGACCCCACCGACTTCACCATGATGAATCGATCCCAGAAACGAAAACATCTGTAAGAATTTGAAAACAGTTCTTTTTTTAATTCATCAAT
Organism: Danionella dracula; assembly: GCA_900490495.1. Taxonomy (NCBI): domain Eukaryota; kingdom Metazoa; phylum Chordata; class Actinopteri; order Cypriniformes; family Danionidae; genus Danionella; species Danionella dracula. Next base: position 2,615,873 of record UELW01000034.1, read on the forward strand.
AATTAAGAATTCGCTTTAAAGCTGTGTTTTGATTCCAGGGAAACGGAAGTGTCTTTCTTCAGCGACGCCTTGAAAAATCCTGCCTTTAAGAAAAACCCTTTAGCCGCCATCAGCGATCATCTGAGAAAACGACTGAAACAGGAGGATGAGCAGAGTTGATTCTAACGGCGCTTTTCCTTCTGAGATGTTAAAAGAAATGGTTTTTACGATGTTATTGCGAATGAAAGGGAGGAGGAATGCTTTATTTGCGTCAGCATCCTTTTGTTAGACTTGACAAATGTTAGTAAATCAGTCTTAAGGTAAAATGTTGGATGTGATTCGATTTATTTAATGACTGTTTTAAGTTGCCTTGTGGTTAATATGGAAATAAATCCACTGGAAACCTGAAATGCAGACATTTACGTGTAAGTAGTGTTGAGATTACAAGCATTACGTGGAAATCATGACTTGGATTTTCAAGCAATTATAACATGTGATATGTAGTATTTTTACATTACGATTACATGCATTTAAACATAACCAATGATACAAAATTAACTTTTTCCTCAAAGTTATATCATACATTATCATAACATATCATTTTTCCCAACATTTTTTTTTTAAGATTTTCAACAAATGAATTCATAATAGATTTTACTTAAAATATTGACATGGAACTCACTTTAAACATATGTTTTAAGTAAATCTGTCAAATCATTTTTTTGAGGGAACTATCATCAGTGAATCCAAACAAAGCAACATCAAACTCAACACTGGTAAAATACCCATGATGCACCACACACTCTACAATTGAGAACGGTCAGTTGAAAGATTCGCTAAACAATTTATGGTATTTATTCACGAAGTTCAAATAAAGAAGCATCTAAAACCTATCACCTGAAACAAAAATGCATTTATTTGTTTGGTAAAAGTCAATCAATTATTTCGGCATCACTTTCATTTTCTTCTCCGCCTTCAGCCGTCTCCATCTTTCAAAAGCATCACCAATGCATGTCCTCCATATATTTTCTCCAATCATGATGAGGTTTAGCGCCTCTCAGAAAAAATCTGTTAATGCTGTGCACGGTTCTGCACAATCTGGCAACCAGCTATAAGCTCTTGAGATTCGACAAGCAGAGGGAAGAAATACATCTCGTCAGAGCACCCTTTGGACGAGATGGCAAACACGAAATCGATCATTTAGTAGCTTAAACTCAAGAGCGGTTGAATATTCGTCCATGACGTTGTTTCATTCAGTAGTCGCTTTAAAGTGAACAAATCAGGATATCTGTCACTTAAAGCCTTTTTAGCTGTGGTATCAGGGTACCTGTTGTAAATTGCTATTTTACTGTTAGTTTCAATATGTTTAGTTATTATAATAATATATTAGTAGTTGATTTGACATCACTCGATGCATGGTTCTAAGTACTTCTACTTTATTTCACCTTGAACACACATTTCTAATCAGCCAATCTCATGACAGCAACTCAATGCATTTACATCGTAAACCTTGAGTGTAAAATTAACTCTATCCAGAGTAGGACCAAATACACTCTAAATAGAGTGAAACAATAACACTTAAACTGAGTTAAATCATCAATGAGGTTATCGTCTAAACCAATGATTATTCACTGAAAACTTGTACGTAGTGATGAACGTTTGCATTTCACTATAAAAAAAAACATCACAACTATTTTCTTCATCACATTGTAACAAAAAAATAAGAGCTTAACTTTGATCAAGAGTAGGACCAAATAGACTCAGAGCAGTGTCACTTTAACACTCTAGATTTTACTATGTAGACATTCTCAAGAAGACGTGCTGCAGTTCAACCCGAGCGTCAGAATAAGGAGGAACGTGGACTTAAATTTGAACAGGGCAAGGTTGGTGCCAGACGGCTTGGTCTGACTATTTCCCTTCATGAGCACAGCGTACCCATCTTCTGCTGCGGCTTCTAGCATGTCATAAAGCGTGAATCATCTCCGATGGGTTTCTTAAACATGATGAGTTCACTGAACTCAAACAGCCTCCACATCATGGACAATCCATCCGACAAATCTGCAGCAACTGCATGATGCGATCATCTTAATATGGAGCAGACTCTCTGAGGAATGTGTTCAGTTCCTTGTTGAAGCTGCCATGAAGGATTGAGATAGTTCTGAAGGCAAAAGGGAGTCCAACCCAGTACTAGCGATGTGTATCTAATAAAGTGGCCGGTTAGTGTAAATTAGGAAACATCTCATTTACTTTTTATGCTGATGACACGCAGCTATATCTCCAGCTGAAGCTAGGTGCGTCAACTTCTGTTTTGCTCTCAGACATCATGAAATGCTTCTGTAATAGAATTTATTTTTTAAATAATGTGCCTGATTATTTCAACTTGGTGTACTGGTTTCTAGCCACAATTCCAATCTCTTCACTCCAGTTAGTACAGAATGCTGCGTAGAGATTTACTGGGACTAAGAAATATGATCATATTACCTCCGTACTGGCTTCCCTCCACTGGCTATAAGTGATTTTTGATTGTCGCTAACTTTAAGGCACTTAATGTGCAAGCCCATTGGGTATATTGGTCTGGTCCTGTCTCCTCTTCAGCAGATGTAAACACTAATCAAATTTGAGCTTTTCCTTATTCTAATATCGAAACGAGGGGTGGCAGAGCGTTTGCATTGGATTAGGCTTCCACCAGATATTCATCTGGTATCTTTAATGTTTGTTTTTAAGCCTATGCTTTATATTAATGTTTTCTAAGGACCTTTTAATATATTGTAGTTGTTTTGAGTGCAGTCCAGTCCATAATGCACCTAGATCTGGGTTTGACTAACCTGAAAATATATCAATACTCAGTTTGGATGTGTTTTTGTAATACAGCAAAAGCTCTGCTAGGAGCAGCATCAGTTTATGGAAGAAGCTGGAGCTGGAGATTCTACTGTGGATCTAGATCCTTCAGTGAGTCGGGGATGGATCTACATCCTTCAGTGAGTCGGGGATGAGGAATCAAAAGTGACACGAAGCTAACAAACACTTCACATGAGTCACACAACACAAACACAGCACAAGCACCAGCGGGAACAAGGTCAGGAGAGACAGTCAGGGTTCATCATGCTCTGCTGCTATTTATTTCTACACGAATAAATCTGGAGGATTTGTTAATTGGTTATTATTTATATTCTTTTTTTGTGTGTGTGTTATTTTATTAGAATAAAATTCAAACAGAATTAGGATGACAACTGATGATGTACTGAAATGTTATTTATAAAGTGTTCCTTTTTGGAAAGAATGTCAGACTTGAATTTATCAAGTATTATTTCTTGTTTATGTGAAGAAAAACAGTATGAGTTTTACTTGCAGTATGAGTTTTATGTGGGAAAAGGCAACATGCCTGAAAGCTCTAAGAAAAAAGGTGATTTATTTATTTGTTATTTTTTATCATAAATATGCCGCAATCATGGTAAATATGTGTGACAGGTTAAACGTATTTAAAGTAAAATAAAAAAAGGTTGATGTTGCAATAAAACCAATGAATTTGATTATGCTTGAATACAAAACCATATAATAGCTCGTCCGCCCAATCAGCCCGAGATTTTTCCACGTCAGATTCCGCACCACCAATCAAACGCCACGTCGCGGTTACGCCCGCCCACCCATCAGCCAATCAGCCTACAGCGTCCCTCAGCCCTGATAAACGCGCCGTTCGTGTCAAACGCACGTAATTAAACGACGCGCACCGATGCTTCTCGTGCTATAATTCACCGGGCGTCGAAAAACGGTTCTGCTGCGCTCCAACACAGCAAAATCCACGTTTACCTCATCTCCATCCCCTTCTCAACCGAAGCCGTTAATTCACCGGGATTCCGCTCGTGGAGACCGCGCAGCATCGTCCCGTGAGCGACCCTCCGCTTTATTCTTCTTTTAGCTCTGACTAACGTTAATTATCTTTTTTTAAATCAATGTTGTGTATTTTAATGAGGATTGCGTCTGTTCTCGAGCGTCAGTGGTCCAGGACTCTGTTACGTCACCCACAGGCTAGCTCAGATACTGTTTTTATTTATATTAGCATATTTATGTGTTTGTTTGCTAGCAAACAAGATGGAGATTTGTGATTAAAGTGAGTTTTTGGGAGCGAGCTCGTCTGCTTTTTAGCTCTTCTCCCAAACTGCACTCTTTTAGGCCGTGGGTATAACACTCAAGATTCAGTGTTAAATACTGATGATTAATGTTCAGTTATTAGTGTTTCTCGACAAAATAATGTAGTGTTATCCACACAAATTATTAGCCGGTTTAAATCAATGTTTATCTGCTTTATAATAAAAAAACAGGTTTTTATTTAAAAAGGTTTTTATTTAAGTAAATACAGTTTACATCGAATCACGATTAGATTTGTTTATAACCTCAAAACAAAAAGTGTGTTGGAAAAAATAGGTTCATAAAAGCTTTGTTTTCCTTCAGTACAATTAACAAAAAAAGAAAAACTTCAGTTCTTGAAATGAAGTTAAAAAAACACTTTTTCATAGAGGGAAACATTATTGAGACAATTAGTTTCATAAAGTCTTAACAGAAGAAGAAACAGAAGAAAGTTACCGGTCGCTGTACTTTTACAGCAAAAGAATAAACGCTGCGGTTGGATGCCGTTTTATTAATAACAATAATAATACATTTTGTTTGCTGACGTCTTGCAAGCCACCCAAGGACAACTTCCTATACAGCTTAGAAAACAAATAAAAAAGCAATTACAGCAAGTTGGAAGAAGAGAAAAGGGAAAATATTATAATAAAAAATGTAACTTCTACATTCTTTAAATAAAACTGTAAACCACTGTACAGTAGTGGATTTTATAATTTTTATCCCCAAGGTAAACAAATGCACTGCAGCCGCTATTGTTTATTCTATTTTTATGGCATTTTTTAATAAATATATATTTGTATGTAACAAATTTCTTCTTTAAAATGAAACGCATTTCCTTATTAAAAATTCACTTTGAGGGAAACATTAAAAGCTTCAATTTGCGACTTTTCAGAGAAAAGATTGTGTGAGTCCTCGAGTGGTCTACGCAATTTCATATTTTGCGTATAACTGTCAACATTCAACGTTTCTTTATGTTCATTTATTAGTGTTTATCGACAAAAAAATGGAGTGTTATCCACAAAAAATAAACACTAATTTTTAGCTTGTTTAAAGCAATGTTTATCTGCTTTATAATTTAGATACATGTGCTTTTTAACGATGCAAACGTAATTTACGTCAAATCTTGTTTATAAACAAAATAAAAATGCAAATGAAAGAGAACGTATGTTGAAAAACAGCTCTGTCTTCCTACAGTACAGTAAACACAGAAAAGAGGTCCAGTTCTTAAAATATTGCAATATTGAGACATTTAGTTTTATAACGTTTTAACAGAAGAATGTTCCGTACTTTTTATTTCAGCTATAATTACGCATGAATTAACATTAAACACTGAATAATAAATGATGAGCATAATTATCTTAAATTGCTGCTGGTGAGGTTTGGCAGTAGAGTTACCGGTCGCTGTACTTTTACAGCAAAAGACTGAACGCTGCGGTAGGATGCCGTTTTATTATTAACAATAATAATACATCAATAATAATACATTTTATTTGCTGACGTCTTTCAAGCCACCCACTAACCACGCAGCTTGGAAAACCTGATCATTACAGCAAGTTAGGTTTAAACACATTTTTGTCTTCTATCTTGTTGTTGTAAAACTGTATTTGGGGCCATGCTAAGAAAATATATGATAAATATATATTTTTAAGGGACACATTTCTTCTATGAAATGAAATACATTTCCTGGTTAATTGCCTACATGTTTTTACACTGTATGGGAAACATTGTGGATCTTTAAATTTTTTTTTAAAATAGCATATTTCAAGTTTCAGAATAAAAACATAAATTAGATTATTTAAAGGGCTTTGAGGCCTCCTGGCAGTTTTGTGAATTTTCAGGTTAAATGCTAAAATGTTGTGTTTTTTTTTACTTCTGCTGAAGCTTACTTGAAAGGTCTGAAGAATAAAGTTTTATAAATAAAGAGCAATTTAATTGTTCCATTAATATAAAACAATTCTTAATTTCAAGAAATGTGAGGCCAGCCCAGTTAGGGAGCTCCTAAAAAGTTAGGGGCCCGAGCCAGTCTACTTTTACCGGATGGTAAGTCCGCCTCTGTGCCACAATTTTGCGGTTATTAACTACTCCAGATTTCTTTTTAATATATATTATATATTATTTTCACCCATACAATCATTCATAATGAAACCGCTTAAGTTTGATCTTTCATAAATGTTTGACATTTGCAATTCAATATATATATTGTAATATTATATATATAATGTATTTAAATATATATTATATATATATATAAAATATTATATATATCCTGGTCATATAATTAGAATATTTAAAAAACAAAAATTGGTATTTTAAAAAATGTTCTATAATTGGTTAAAAACATTTATTTAATTTAGTAACTCTTTCCAAAAAGTGAGACTTGTGTATTATATTCATTAATTACACACATACAGATATATTTGATGTGTTTATTTATTAAAATTTTAATCATTCTAATAAAAAATATTGGATTTCCCAAATTAAGAATCTCAACAACAAAATAGCAAAAAGGAATTATTTTAAAAATGTTCTTTAAATGTTGAACAGCACTCAATATTCCGTTGGGACACTTCATTATGGAACCTAGAAATGTTTTCATAGATGAAAAAAAGTTCTTAAAATAGTTAACTTCTATAGTAAACTATAAAAATAGTTTCTAATTATTTCAAAAACTGTTTTTTAAACAAGCGCCTTTTTTTTTTTACCAAACATCCAGCAGCTAACAGAGCTAACTGATGTGAAGTAAAAACTAAGATGGAATCCGTATTATTAAAGTTAATCAGCTGTAAATATAATCTTAGCTGTTAATAGTTCATGTTAGCATCATTGATGCTGAAAACGCGCTCGATTGACTCAAATTAGACTTTTTGTTGTTTTTGTTTCGTGCATGCATATATTTACATTTAAATTCACACAATACTGTATACAGATTTTAAGAACGTACTAAATATTCTTTAAAAAATCTAGTGTTACTCAAATTTCTGTGTTTGTAAGTTGTAAAAAAAAAAAATAAATAACTATCTCTGCATCTGGGAAACCTCGTGTTAGCCTCGTGTTGATTTTCCTGAGACGATTATTTCCACCAGCCAATCACAGACCGCGATGTCATCTTTTTGCTTTCTCAGCTCATGACCCTCTCTCCATCAAATTGTTACGATTAGGTTGTATGGTCCAATATTTATTTCCAGGTCACACCTTGCATACAGGGATGTTAAAATCGCATTAAAACAAACAGATGCGCTGGAGTTTGTAAATGTCATGATTTCCCTTTTTTTTGTGACGAATAGAGAAAAATGTATTTATCTGTTTTCAGAAAAGAACTGAAAAGCTGTTTTCATGCAGAGACATGTATATATATATATATATATATATATATATATATATATATATATATATATATATATATATATATATAGTAGTACAAAAACATGTAATCCCAGCGTTATTTAACAGAAATGGTTTCGACAGCTTGTTGTCCAGCGCTGAATTGTCTCTTTTGGGGTTTCTTGCAGCATCCCGACTCCATCGGTTCGTCCTGAAGTGAACCTGTCACTGCTCTCAAAGAAAATCATCCTCCAGGAGCTGTGAGTGCTTTGTTTTCCCAGCATGCTTTGCACTTTTGCGCACCCCTGCACGGATACTTCTTATAATGCTGGCATCTATATTATTATCTTTTTACTCCCTGAATACTTTGACAGAAAAACTGGAGCTTTTTTAAAAGGAAGTCTGATGTACGTTCTCTGGCATCGTTTCCAGAGGAGCAGCGGAAACAAAGTGCTGTGCATCAAAGTAAAATAATTAAAGGTTTAGTGACATTGTGTTATTTTCAATAACATGTTGTTCACATTGGTCTAATTGCATAGGAGATGTGATTCTTTTACTTATGAAGTCTATATTTTTAATTAAAATCTCATTCAATCTCCTCATTTTCTAGCCCAGGCTTATTCCGGAAATGAGCTGAGACCACTCCCCAGTTAATCAGCTATTGGTTAGTGATTTGCATATTCATGACGTGTATGCAAAGTTACTGTCTGATGGTCGACGTAGATTCGAGAGATATTAGAGGGGTTAATTACGAGCAAATTCACTAACCCGAACACACGAACACAGAGCGAGCAACATTAATGGACACTATAACGGCGTTTGGAGGGAACACTGTTATAAACCGTTCCTCTGCAGTGCAAAACATTTATTCTAAGCAAAGCTGAAAAATGCTTAAAATTAGATTGAAAATCTTGATTTTCTTATTTTAGGAAGAATATTCTAATTTAAACCTTTTGGGTATAGATTACTTAGCTTATTTTGAGAAAATAACACTTATATTTTCTTGAGAAAAAAAAAATCTTATTCTGGTCAATTATTTTCTTGAATTAAGAAACTTTGTGAAACAAGCTGCTGATTTTGCCACTGATCTTAAAACAAGAAATTTTTGACTCAATATATTCTTATATCAAGAATATTATTGATATTTTATTTCAAGAAATCAATATTAAATAATGGTAAAAACATGCATCTTGGAACGAGAAAAAAAATCTTCTTAGATCAAGTAAAATATCTGACAATGGGGTCAGAACATTCGATTTCTTGAAATAAGACTCAAACTCTTGGAACACTTTGATTCGTCCGCGTTTGTTTTGCGGATATCACGAGGGAAGGCGTGGCTTTGTGGATAGAGCATCACTTCCGGGGGAGGGGAATCGAGCCTATCATGTTACACGTTACAATGAGACTCGTGCGACGTCGTCACTGGCGCGAATAAAACCTGCTTTTAAAAGAAACAAGTTAATTTTTTTGTTGGGGAACATTCAGGGTTTGATTTTTGATTCAATCTATTCTTATAAATCACTATAAAAGCCACAAAAAGGCTCACCATGGCACAAGCCCTGTAATAAAACAAACCCTTTTTTATTTAAAGAAAGTAAAACGTAATCGGTTAACAATGATCAAAACACAATGAAAACATTTCAAATTAAAGTGCAAGCAAAAATAAACTTGCTAGCACTAATACTAGTAATAACTACACACTCTAATAATTAATTAAGCAAATAGTTCATTCGTATTAGCACCCACTTGTAAGCAACTTTATTCCTGATTTATAAGCATCTATATAATATTGTATAAAATGTATTTATATACTCGTACATTAATTTCGTGCTATTTTGAGGATCAGTTAAGCATATATAAATTACACTTTTTTGAAATCATTTAAAATGTGTTAATAAAGTATTAATAGAATATTTACAAGTACATTCATACATCTTATAATTTAGATATATAGTAACAGTTACACAGAGTTAAAACAAATGCTTTATTAACTGATAATCAGATAAATTCAGATAGTTCTAAAGCGTTTTATAACCAAGTTAACAGATGTAAAGGCTCAGTTATATTCGAAACAGTAAATAAAAACACAGCACAGAAGAACCTTTGACATATTTAATCTTGTGTATAAATGCTGGAAACCCTAAAACAAGCGAGAGTTCATCTTCGGGAAAGTGAGTGAGTAGAGCGCTTCTAGCGTTCATCCAGGAACTATCCTCTTCTCAATCTGAACACGACATGATGGCTTTAATTCTGTTCAGTGGGATGGATGTGCATCTCCTGCAGAACTCTGGAGTCCCTCAGGGCTCTATTTTAGGCTCTATTTTGTTTGCCTTTTATAGAGAGCTACTCTCCATTACAATATAGCAGATCCCAATTTAGCTAAATAGGCCAAACTAATTCAAAACATGACCTTTGGTTAATAAACCGAAGCTAATTATGCAAACAGAAGCAGGTGACCTAAAAAATCCTCACATGGAGTGAAGCTAATCAGCGCGAGGAGGGATTTCACCCATAAATGAGCGATTTAAAAAAAATCTAGCTGCTATTAAGTAATATAGCATCTCCTGCAGATGAGCTCTCGGTGTATAAGATGCTTCTGCCCTTTATCAAACACCTAACTGGTTTCTTCCATCAAATTTGATCATCTTTTTTAGCACCAGTTCCATGTGGTGCAGGAATGCTCAAACCTTCTTATCCATGTTGGTGTGTACCCGAGCTTTCCTTGTTCAAGCACAACAAACAGTTTCTATTGATATTTATAGAAGAAGAAAGCATTTAATCCATCACTGTAATGATCTTCTGCACACTCACTGCTGAAAACGAAACGAATAGAGCCGAGTTGAGACAGATTCATGAAGATGTGGCTGGTTTGATCTATGAAGTGAGAGTTTTAGGAGGAGCGGATAATAGAAAAATGTAGGTCTAGCTCTCTTTGTGTTATTGCTGCAAAAGCAGTCTGCTCGAGGCTGTTGTGACTGACAAGTTATTTGACAGGAAGGCCTTAATTTGGTGCCCTCAGAGCAGGTTAAACCACAAACGTAGAAGGTTGTGTTTTGCTAGCTATTAAAACAATGACTCCTTACCGAGTTCAGACCGAATGTGAATGGAGCCAGCAAAATAGCATCAGGATGCCTGCTTGACCATCTCAAATTCACTCGCCTCACTCGAAACAGAATTCAGCTCGACTCGCGTTGGGGCGGAGCTTCTCGGAGAGATGAAAATTTAAAAATGGCAGACTTAATGTGAGACGAGAGAGAGGGAGGGAGAGAGAGAGAGAGACAGAGAGGGAGGGGGGGGGAGAGGGAGAGAGAGAGAGAGGGGGGGGGAGAGGGAGAGAGACAGAGAGGGAGGGGGGGAGAGGGAGAGAGCGCGGGGGAGAGGGAGCGAGAGAGAGAGAGAGAGAGAGACAGAGACAGGGAGAGAGGGGGGAGAGGGAGGGAGAGAGAGAGAGACAGAGGGAGAGGGAGGGAGAGAGAGAGGGAAGGAGGGAGAGGCAGGGAGAGAGAGAGAGGGAGGGAGGGAGAGAAGCAGAAACAAGGAGAGAGGGAGAGGGGCAAGGAGGGAGAGAGAGAGGGAAGGAGGGATAGAGAGAGACAGAGGGAGAGGGAGGGAGGGAGAGAGAGAGACAGAGACAGGGAGAGAGGGGGGAGAGGGAGGGAGAGAGAGAGAGACAGAGGGAGAGGGAGGGAGAGAGAGAGAGGGAAGGAGGGATAGAGAGAGAGACAGAGGGAGAGGCAGGGAGAGAGAGAGAGGGAGGGAGGGAGGGAGGGAGGGAGAGAAGCAGAAACAAGGAGAGAGGGAGAGGGGCAAGGAGGGAGAGAGAGAGGGAAGGAGGGATAGAGAGAGACAGAGGGAGAGGGAGGGAGGGAGAGAGAGAGGGAGGGAGGGAGGAGAGAGAGGGGGAGAGGGAGGGAGAGAGAGAGAGAGGAAGGGAGGGAGGGAGAGAGAGAGGAGAGAGGGAGGGAGAGAGAGAGAGAGAGAGTGTGAGGGAGAGAGAAGAGAGAGAGGAAGGGAGAGAGAGAGAGAGAGGGAGAGAGAGGGGGAGTGAGGGGGGAGAGAGAGAGTGAGGGAGAGAGAGGGAGGGAGAGCGAGCGAGCGTGTGTCTGTGTTTGGTGCAGTAAATGTTGTTGTTTATTTTTAGCCTTATTTGTGCTGTAGGCTGAGGATGTTGTAGTCATTAAAAAAATTGCAGTGTGAGTTGTAAATGAGCTTTAAAAGTTTCCTTTAGTTTTCTCCAACTTAATTTTCTTCTTTTAATTGCCCGCATGTTTTTGCCCATTTATTGACTTTCATGCAGCGAAACTTTATCAAGAAGGAAGAGGCTGATTTGCTTTTTGCTGAAACCTAAGTGTGGGGTCATTCTCTCAACGTCTATTTTATATATAACCAATGCTCCCTACTAGATATATTGTCTACTTTTAAAAGAAAGATGAGTAAAAGCAAGTTAATAGAATTAAAGAGAATTATACTCCAAAAAGAAATGTAAAGAGTGAAGCTGGGTTGACCTTTGAGCTATTTTAAAGGGTCACAAAGCCCCCGCTTTTTAAAGATATAAATCAAATGTATTTGTTGTTTGGCTGAACGTTGGAAGATGTATTGTTAACCTTATTTTTTTGTGCAACTGGAGTTATTTTCTACTGTTAGAAAGGGAAGGTCAGTGACTCAACGGAATGTGACGTAGTCTATTAAACCGAGGGCTCATACTTTCCAGTTTAAAGCAACCCGGTTCCCTTTCAAAAAATATACACTTTTATTTCAGTTCACCAGAGTCTTGGTTAAAATCTATTTAGTAGGTAAATTAAGTAAAGTTAGGGACTGTTAATATTATCCAAAGATATTATTTTCTAAGTGAACCTGCACATATGACAGTGTGCGTGCATGTATATATTTAGAATTTAAATTGTATGTTTTTATTACACTTAGTGAATTTCCTTTAATCAACTTAATTTAGTTTAATTAAATTTTCTTAAGATTTCCATTCCTGATTTGATTTTATTAGCGAGCCTACAGCGCCCTCTATCTGTTGCCATAAGCTGGTGTAATGAATCATCAATACATTATTAGGAGTTAATAGTATACAAATAACACAAATCATAATTTTTTTTGTTTGCTTTAGTTAACTAAAGACAAACATAAAATGCTACATTTTCTTTGTAGAGGTCAAGAAAGCACATTTGTGTCCAGCCTTTGTTTTAAGCTGCAGCTGACTTGTGTTACACGGAGTGTCCAGAAGATGGAGACAAAGAATGAACACCTCAGAGATGGAGAGCTTTTCTCCTGTTGTACCAAGAGAGGCCACATCTGACAGAGATCACAGTTAACTAGACTTTTCTTTATATATACTGATATATACTTTTTATATATATATACGTTTCAGTTCAGTATCCCTAATATACTATTTCAGTATTAGTATAATGTTTATCTTTTGTTCACTTTAAATAGTTTATTTCAGTTTCGTGACAATTAAGCTCACCTTATTCTGATTCTCATCGATTAAAATGCGAGATCCATAAGCTTCTGGCCAACACTGAAACTCAAGATCAGCGTCCAATCGTGAGGAGGGCAACCCTACAACGGTGACATCATCCCCTGATCTCTCTTTCTCTCAGTCTGTACCCCTCTCTCCTCTCCTGCGCCCTCCTCCTCTCTCTGCCCGCGTGGGTATATTTCCAGCCCTCCTCTGGTGCTGAACCTCATTCTTCTGCTAGCTATGGCTCAGGGTCAGAGCTGCTCTGGAAGCGCGAGCTTGCTTCACTCTCTGCGCAGGAGGTTCAAGAGGCGACGCAAAAAACGGTCCGAACGCAAAGGTAAAGCTGCTCGACTTCTCACCAATCCTAACAAAACCTCTCGCGTGTGCGTGGCTTGAAATGTTTGCTATGAAAATAGCTCCTAAAAGGCTGTTTGGTGAAATTATTTTGTGATTTGCACATCATTTTTTAATTCAAAGCTTAAGAAGTGATTATTAATTTAAAGGAGATTGACGTTGACTTGAAAAAATGAGCACAAACAAGTCTTTCTGTGTTTGAGGTCAAATGGTTCACTGTGAAAGTTTAATGTTATCGTATCAGGGATTTTTAGAGTGTGAATAAGCTTTATTGCACAAGGAGTGTTTGCAGACACACAGTGCAGTGCAGACACTCAAAAAACATGATACAAATAGTACATGGTAAATGCTACTGTAAACCGATTTTAATTCAATTTAGGAATGGAAAGTTGCAAATCTGTCAGGATTCATTTATTAATAAAATATTCCAGTGATGAATCCGTTAAAGTGAGATTTTTTTGTAAAGTAGATAAAAAGGTATTAATTGCGGTAAGAAAAGCTGATTAAGGAAGACAAATATTTCTGTCTAAACAGAAAAAAAATGTTTTGTACAAATGTTATAGCAATTATAAAAAAACAAGTTCGAACACTTATTAATTTGTTTGTCAAGTTATATTTTTGCAAGATGTGTGTATAGCTTCAAACTTTACAATCAAACACAAATGAAAAACGTAGTTTAAGACCAATTTTTTATTTCTATGTGTTTTTTGTCCTTCCTCTGACTAAATAGATAGTTTTTTTGTTTTTTTGTTTTTCGCAATGTAAAAATTCTTGCAGGTTGTAAACCAGGTTGCAAAGTTTGTTATGAAACAAATTATTTGTGATATCTTTGTTTTACACCTCTAGCCAGAAGTTGTTCTTTTAGTTCAGCCTTTTTGTTGAATTTAACAAAGTGGTGTTCTGTGGCTTAAAACTACAAGCCCCACAATCATTCCTCAGCCTCTGATTGGCTCATGACTTTCCATGATACTCAAGCAATCAACTGAAAGAGACTGCTGTGAAACGTTATCAAGATCTCAGTTTTTAAATGTTTTGGAAATTGTTTGCTCTTTTTTTCTTGTCAAGCTCATTTGAAAAAGAAATATTTGCACCCTGAGCTTATAGAATCCTGAATATAGGTGCACATGTTGCTAAAGATTGGAGGAAAATAAGGCGCGACTTCCAGCTTTCTCTCTCGATGAGCAGTAGGAAGTGAGGAAAACTGCAGTTTGTCATCTGGCTACTAGTGGCTCCAGAAGTGAGCAGATTCCCATTGATGGCAATGTTAAAAAAAAACAAACTTCACGTCCCAATCAATTCACACTTTTATGGATGCAAAATGAGAATCCCAAACCGTAGTGTACATAAAAAAGTGTCCAAGCGGGTCCCGGATGCGTACTTTTTCTGGTTTTTCTGAAGTGCACATCGATGAACGCTCAACTGGCTGATATTACCCTCAATCCCCAACGCTCAGGCATAAGGAGTTTTCTCTTGGACCCAAACAAGCTCTCTCTCTCTGTAAAATGACTCATTTTTAAAGCAGACGCACATAATTAAATAATATCAACAAAGAGAGTTTTTATTTATGATTAAAATGTTTTTTAATGAAGGAATGGAAAAGATGGAGTCTCGCACACGTTGTTTCTGTCACATGATGTTTTAGTGTGCACTCGTCTTACACACTAAAAAGTGTGTACATTTTCTTCTGAAAATGAGCGTCTACTTTAAGTGTTTGGATTGGGACGTCTTTTTTGCTCATTTATGACTCTCCAGCAGTTACCCCAACTCTGACTCTGTGACAATTTAATCTACCATTAAATTGAAGACATTGACAGTCAGACAAAATTATGAAAAACTCATTTAAAGAACAAAAAGTAAATTAATCTCAAAAGATATAAAAAAAATGGCTAAAAACTGCACATTTCTAATACTTTCCTCACTCCTAACCGCTTAGACAAACTTTAACAAAGCCACAAGGAACGAGGAGCATTTAAATAGATCAAAATCTGGATGAAAAATTGCTTCATTGCCATTCCAGCGCCTGATTAGCATCACTTCAGGCCACCAAACCGCAGAGCGAAACTCTTAAGCATGCAGCTTCTCTAGCAGGGATTATACGAAACAAAGAGCATCTCCCATGATGACGGGGTTCTAACCAGATCTCAAGAGCTCTACAATAACGTTGGTTAAAGCTTGGCGTATTTGTAGAATCGGTGGAGAATTAAAAGGTTATCAGTTCCCTGAACAAGCCAAGTCCGAGATAAAGTCAATGCGCTCAAGCGCTGGATCCGGGATCGGCAGCAGAGACATGAGAGAGATTAGCTCCGTGCTCTAATGAGGCAGACTGAACTCACACGAGGAGCTGGGCTCAGTTCCTGTTATCTGTTGCCGTCACGCTCACAGAGAGAGAAAGTGTGCTGAAGGGAACATCACAGGTACAATTAATCCAGAGATACTGCAGGTAAAGAAAAAACAGCCTCGATTTTTAAGATAACGATACCTCTGTCGTAAATTTCTCCTCCCAGAAGTAAGACCACTTTTTTATCACATGCCGTTCTTTGACAAGCAACTTGCAAAATCACAATTATTCGAATCATAATTAGAAAAATGAGAATCTTGTGTGCAACTTTATATGTTAGACTCTCTATTTGTTGCTTCTTTTTAGAGATTTAAGTTTTCATGATACGGCACCTTTAGACATTTTTTACATGCTTTAGTATTGTTCCCCCTTCAATAACATGCCTCAAGTCACATTCAGAGTGGTTCATGCATGTTTGTGTAATCCTGTTTTCTATTTCTGGGAGCTAAAAATGGCTCCATTGATAATAGCACCTCACGTTGGTTCAGCACCTCCCGCTGACCAATCAGATGAACCTCTAATGCAGCTCATCTCAATGCAGAATGGATCCACTCTCTGACCCGGAAGTGTAAGAGTGGAAGAGGAAAATTGTTATATATATTCACCCGAAATGGACATTAGAAAAGTAGAAGTATAAAATGCTAAATTAAAAATTGTGTAATTCTGAGCCAAGGATAGGTGATTTTTATGACAATCAAAATGAAATCAATGGAATGCGCGTGTTTACTTCCCATTTACAAAACAAAATGCTTTGAGTACATTAATACATTTGGCATATACCTTTGTCCAAAGGGCCAAAGCTACTGACAGTAGGGCTAGAAACAATATGCAATTTGTTACACAATCTTGCACAAGAAGTTGTATTTAGTTGTTGCTGCTCTCCTGACTGGATCAGGAGTTTGTTCCAGTAGCCAGGGACAGTGAGAGAGAAGGTTCTGCTGAGAGATCTTCTGCCTCGGACAGAACCACGAGTCGCTGTTCCTTCTGTGAGCGCAGGCTTCTGGAGGGTATGTAGGAGCATATGAGCTCATGGAGGTAAACAGGGGCTGATCTGGAGATAGTTTTGTATGCCAGCTTCAGTGATTTGAGTTTAAAACGAGCTGCAATGAGGAGTCAGTGAAGAGTGATGAAGAGGGGAGTAACATGAGCTCGTTTCGGTTCCTTGAAGATAAGATGAGCTGCAGAGTTCTGGATCATCTGCAGAGGTTTGAGCGCATTTGCTGGAAGTCCTGCTAGGACAGCGTTGCAGTAGTCCAGACGTGAGAGGACCAGAGCATGAACCAGGAGTTGAGTTGCTGCTCAGTTAAGAAGGGCCTGATCTTTCGAATGTAGTTCAGTGCAAACCTACACGCTCGAGTTGTCTTTGTGATGTGATCTTTGAAGGACAGCTGTTCATCCAAAATCACTCCAAGATTCCTGACTGAAGGAGAAGGGGTGATTGCAGAGGATTCCAGCTGGATGGTGAGGTCGTGACGCACAGAGGAATGGGCCAGGACTACCAGATGTTCTGTCTTGGCCATGTTGAGCTGAAGAACCAAGTGATGGTTCTTCAACCAAGTAGAGATATTTATATCAGCATATTAAATTACATTCATAAATAAGATCTCTAAAAGTAAACTGCTAGGAAAGTAGCATATTGTAATTGGTTCCTGAAGTTGCAAAAGAAAACGTTCTAGCTATCTGTTAATTCTTTCAAATGAACTTTCAATGAAGTTTAACCTATTAGCCTATGTTCATATTTTGATTAAGTGATCACATCAGAACATCTCTGGGGCTCCTAGTCTGGAGCTTAGGGTTAGTCCACCTCTGGGTGAGAGATATCTTCCACTCTGGAGGTTGCTTTTGTCCGTGTCTTCTTTCCCAGCTAACAAATTTATGTTACAAGAACGTTCCGGGAAACGATGCATAAACGTTAGTTTTATTTTTAACATTCTGTGAACGTTCTCTCAAGGTTATTAAAATGTTTTTAGAATTTTCATCACAGAAATACGTTCTAGGAATGTTCTGAGAACGTTGTTTAGATAACATTTTTAATGGATCGTTATTAGAATGTTACTAGAACGTTCGTTTGGAAACAATATGAGCTACGATTTAGACAACCTGAATGTTACGAGAACGTTCGCTGTTAGCTGGGTTAGGAGGCTACACTCCGATGACTCAGATGATGCCGCTTCTAGGTAATTTTCAAACAAGTCAAAGTTTTACAAGAAGCGCTCCACAGCAAATTAGATAAACGCCAGAACTCTAGCGGTCCTGCAGCCTGTGTCGTGCTCTCACACCCTCAAACGCCAAGATAAAAAGCCCATTTCCTTTGGAGCGGTGAGCTCCTGAGGGACACGCTGGGAGTTTAATAAACCTCTGCCATGGCCTGCCCACCCGTCTCTCCTCCACTCACTTCCACTCTTCTCTCTCCGATGGACTGAGCGATAGAGCCGTCTCGCTGGCATGAGCCCTGCTCTGGGGCTTTGAGATAAACGCTGTTATCTGTGGCTCCTCGTGGCTCCACTGACACCTGGGTTTGCTTCTGTACACACTCCCGTATGCGCTTCAAGGAGAACAGAGGCTCGTTTCATCTGGTTGAGGTTGAAAGCCTGGAGAGTTGGTGACAGAATGAAGGAGAGATTCATTTTGTCAATGTAAAAGTGACTGAAACTGCTATTCATTGCCTGGCCACTAGAGGCAAGCCAGGTTAGTGCTCGCGTTACATGGCCTAATTTAGAATACGCACCTTTCCATCTGGAAAACATGTTTGAGATGTTGTAAAAACTTGATTTAAGTATTAAAAAAAAGCATTGTCTTCTGGGGAGGTCTTGTGTTTTGGTGTCTCTGCTTCGCTCACTTGACAATAACAGGACATGTCCCACTCGTTTTCTTCACTATCCAATACTGGTGAACACAGACTAGCTTTAATTGTAAAAATCACTGAGTATTTTTAAGCTATGCTGTGATCAGGATTTGTCTTTTTTGTTCACTTTTTCAGCATGATTTTCACTGGATGATTTTGTACTGTTCATCTAAAGTGAAAGACCAGGATGCATTGTGACCTAGAGTGAGAATTAGTTGAGCGTTTTTTTAATATTTTTGTTGTTTTTTTTGTGTGCAGGGGTCATCATCAAGAAAATGAATGAAGGTAAGCGCTTACATTCACAAGTGGCCACTTTATTACATATTTACACATATTACACTTTATTTATTTACAGCTCATAATTTCTTGGTAACACCAAAGGCTTGTTGGTCGATCACTAGATAGTGTCTCGACGCATTCACACAGCTAGGATGTATTAAAGATAACTAGGTGAATTTCAAAACAAGAAGAAAAAAATTAATGAAGGAAAGTGCTTAATTGCATTGATGAGTGGCCACTTTATTAGGTACACCTGATAGTTTCTGGTAGCTTGTCGGTCAATCACTATATAGTGTTTCGACAAATTAATACATGTATGATTTATTAATGATAACTAGCTGCATTTCAAAACAAGAAGAAAAACTGAATGAAGGAAAGCACTTGAATGTATTGACAATTGGCCACTTTTTTTAGGTACACCTGCTAGTTTCTTGCTAATACCAAAGGCTTGTCTTGATGCATTCACACATCTAGGATGCTTTAATGAAAACTAATTGCATTTCAAGTAATTAATCAATGAAAGTAAGCACTTAAATGGATTGATGAGTGGCCTGATTGTTCCCTGGTAACACCAATAGCTTGTCAGCCAATCACAACATAGTGTCTAGATGCATTCACACATCTAAGTTGTATTAATTATGGCTTAGTTCATTTTAAAAATTAATGAACGTAAACGCATTGATAAGTGGCTACTTTATTAGATACAACTGATCGTTCCCTGGAAGGCTTGTAAGCGAAGATGTATTCATTATGACCTGCTATGTTTAAAACAAGACAAAAAACATGGTTTTAAATGGCTCTGAAGGTGGAAGTGTTGGACAATAGTTGAAATTAAAAGTAAAGTTCGAGGTTAAAAAGCACACTGTGCAGCTCTCTCAAATCTGCCTGAAACTGAGCTGGGTAAAAGGTGATAAATATAGGGAGAAGCGTCCCTTTGAGGTCGATCTGCGTGCATAAACACAGACTGAATGCTGGATGCTAATTCATCGACGTCGCTTGCTAATGTGCCAGGCTTCACACTGCGAGAAATGCCTCCCATTATGCCACAGGCTTTCATTTTCACGAGGGTAGCCAGCGCTTCGTGCCGTTTACCCGCGTCGACATCAATCGGTAATCGCCATCAACGAGCAGGTGCACTTATCTCGGAGGGAAATGCGGACAGGTTTTGCATTCAGAGCATGTGATTTCATCCAACTTTTGTCAGCTTATTTCCAGCATTCATAATAGTTTCTGAGAGCAAGGTGTTTGATTCACTCTAAACGCTTTCTCCACTCAGTGCCGCGTCAAACGGGACATTTTGGAAAGCTTGAAAATGTGCGATGACGGGAAATGAAAAGGTGTTTATGTCTGGAGTGTTGGTAGATCGCCTGTTGAAGTGTCACTCGCTCTAATAGCTTTGGTGATTTATCGAGATTCTCAGGCTTGTTTATCGCTGAGACTCTTATCCACTTCACTCAGACTCTTCAAAGTCCCATCCTGACGGCCGAATCCTCATTCAAGGCCGTCCACAGAAACAGCTCCGTATCTCTCTCCAACTCAGATTCAGTTGCTTTGTATTTAGCACAGTTACTTTTCAAAGAGAGGCAAATCTAGAGGATGATTGAGGCTTCGGTTGAATGAAAAAGGATTTTGAAATCATATTTTGATGGCATTCCTTGAGAAGATAAGTGTGAAAACACATTTTTCTCTCTTTAGCTTCAAAAAGCAGTTATTTGTTCCACTAGAAGACAACCACAGAATTATTTCTCAAGCTTTATAAGAATAATTATTTTTATGCTAAACTAGATTTATTATAAATATGATTTCATGCGAAAACCTTGATTTATTCACCTCGCAGAATGGATGTCAATCATTCAGGCATGAATGAACTTGAACTTCCTGTGACTGAATTGGAACCATTTCTAACCTTGTGGGGGCACTATGCAAGATTGTGTTTGAAGGGCCCCTAGTTTAACCAGTTTTGATGATCCATAAAAATCTACATCTCATATTAAAATAAACATCTTAGCAATCAATATTCATCAATAATGAAAATCGATCCTGAATTTATTTCTCAACACATTCTTTACGAAACACATTTTTCGCACGTTTAAAGAACTAACTTCAGCTCAGTGGAGGGTGGGAGTTTAAATACCAGACGAGGCAGTGAGAAGTCACTCACAGATGTCAGTGATGGGTAGCTGTCCAAAACCACCCTATCCCATCCGTTAGTGGGCGTCACTCTCTAGACAACACTTTTTGACAACAAAAACACAGCCACCACTTTTTTTCTGAACTTATTTAATTTATAGCCTACCTTTATTTTTAAACATAAGACAAAGAGAACAGCAGGTAATAATTATAATTCTGTTTAAATTAGGCTGAAGCCCCCACTTGGGGGTCCCTCTAGTGGCTTGGAGGTTTTATGCGGTTGCATAGTCTACATAGCACAAAATGCACATTTATAGGCAATTGACTGTTTGTAAACAACAATGATGTTCAAGCCAATTGAGTGGATTAATTTAACGCTGGGAATTTAATGCGTTAACTACGTTACTTGATCACAGAAAAAAATAACATGTTAATATCCGGCCCCCTACAGATTTGTAACGTTACACATTGTAGATCTGCAGCAAGCTAGTAACCTAACAAACAAGATGCAAAATGAAAAGGACAAAGTGCTGCATGGCCGGCTAAAGGGAAGTTTAAAATACAAAAGAGATGCTAGTGGAGCCATTGATAAAACAAAAGTGATTTGCCCATCATCGAAGCAGTTCTAGTTTGATATAGCACCTGAACTCGAAGCGTGTTTTAGCAAGCCCGATAGTCACCTCACCCCCGGCTCAGTTCGGGATATAGTCACAAAATTAATCTATTGAGTCGTACTCAGGGTCATGAATTACACTGTTTGTCATGTGCATCAGAACGATTTTGAATCGTATGTATCTCAATAGATAAAAGTTTGTGACTATATCACGAACAGCCGTGAGACTGGGTTGGGCAAGCTCCGCCAAACCACACTGCCTGAGACGAGTCACCGCAAATTAAGTAAGTTGGCATCGGAATCATTAACAAATGCGATATCTAAATAGATTGCAACGGACTGTTAATTTTGAGAAAGACAAGGGGCTTATTTATGCATTTAGAATTGCTGTCTCCGACACAACCTACACTCTACCGTCTGTGTGTAGTAATTTACAATTGTCATATACTGTAACCTAATTTATACATTTGTATTCAGTCATTGATAAAATGTCATGACCATTGTAGCCTACGTTATAGGTCTGTATTCTAAAATAATATTGGGACCAGGAAAGATGGAGCTTTGAAAAACGTCATTTAAGCCAAAGAAAGAACTATTCACTCCCCAAAAGAATCATGACTCACGAGTCATTTAAAGATGAATTCTCTTAGACCGTGGCTGCTTTCTCCAAGCGTGCGCTGTCTGTCTCCTTTCCTGATTCATTAGAGGAATGTTAGCTTTTAATTAGCCAATAATTGCACCTGCAACTGAGTTGTCTCCCATCATTAAAACTGGTTAATTAGCCTCATTAAGCGAGCAGACGGAGGGTGTAAGTGGGAGCAGATGACTTCAGTGAGCAGAAATCATGATCAGAGAGGAATTTTAACTGTCTTTTCGTTCGCTCCTCTTCAGCAGGAGCCAATGGGTGGCCCCGAGGGCTGCAGAAGTACTTTTCCCTCGATGCAGATGAAGGGAAACACTTGAGTGAGTGTTCCAGATCTTCCTCTATTGGAGTAAAATCATCATGTTTTTAAAGTGTTCTTTTGTGTCTGGGATTGGAAAACAATTTACTGGATCTGGCCTGAGAGAAGCTTTTAGTGGAAGTGGTAAAGTTTAACATCTTTCACCAGCTTACCATGCTCTCTGTAAGTTCCTGTCCCTGGTTCAGGGCCAAGCACAGATTGTATCTATTCTCGTCGTTATTCTTCTGTTTCCCCTTGCAGGAAAGTTGACTTTGACACACGTGTCGCTTGTTTAACCGAAGCTATTTTTTTTCTTGTGCACCAAATGGAGTAACTTGGCAAGCTTTTACTGCAGGACGTTACAAATGAGAATTTACCCTGCTTTCATCTACATTTGCAACTGATTTGGATGTTGTTCATTTTATTTTTTATATTATTTAGTTTAAATTTGATGCTGGCGTGCATTAAATGATTTTTACTGAGCTCGAGTATGGCTGGGCTGGATATAGATGTAGTATACAAAAGCTATGGATTAGAAGTCATATCTTGACATTTTTTTGCTGAATGGCAATACTCAATATATATAGATTTTATTTTCCATTTATAATTGGACAAACGTAACCCTTTTTTTGCTTTACTGTAGGTAAAAAGCTAACTTGGGGTTATTTAAAAATGAATAAAAATATTAATTACACTTAAATTAATTTTGCTGCTACTCTAGAACATGCTAATAATCTTCAACGTTGGTTGAAAATGTCATATAAATATTTTTTCTCAGTAGTTTTATTCTATAAGTGAAACACAAAGAACACAAATCAGTTAAGCTAATAGTGTATTGTCAAATACTTTAATTTCACCTTGGACAAACAATAAACGAGAAAGGAAAGTTGATAAGCTGGGTGTTGTCATGATTTAATTCTATGTCATGATTTAATTCTGGTAAACAAAGAGAAATTTGACTTGGAATAAAAAAGGAGCGATGTCTTTAATTGAAGGGGTTTTTCACCATTTTGATCAATAACTTAACAGCAGAAAAAGTGTTCGAAGGCAAAATTATACATTTTACTGTGTCATAAACACATTTGATTAGACTCCAACTGCTCTTCTGTCTCATAAACAGTTGTTGCTTCTCATAGACTAAACATATTTTTATAGTAATTACAATAAAGGACCATAAAAAGGGTTGTGTCCACAGAGTTACGGGAGAGGGAACCGGAGCAGAAAGGTTGCGTGGGTGGGGATACAGGGAAAGGAGGAATTGGTGCGAATTGCTGCCCATGTATTGTAATTTTTACTCAAAATTACCTATATCGACGCAAGCAATAATTTCCTGTGTTACTGTTTAGAAAGATATCGATATATATTAAAATATCAAGATATCGCCCGGCCCTAATACATTTTTTAAAGAAACTTTACAACTCTGAAGTCATCTAGCATCACTTGTTCTCGCATTCATTCACACTCGTTCACTACAAACAATTTATCCAATTCTCCTGTATCACATGTCTTTGGACTTGTGGAAGAAACTGGAGCACCCGGAGTAAACCCACGCGATCACGTGGAGAACATGCAAACTCCACAAAGATATGACAGACTCGAACCAGCGACCTTCTTGCTGTGAGGCATCCGTGCAACCCACTGTGCCACTTGTCACCCTTAAAAGCTTCAAGTATATTAGAAAAACTGATTGAAATAGTGACGACGATCGTCAACACTGGCTCCCAGAACCTGCTTACTGCACCTTTTTCTTGACATAGAAAACAATACTTGTGAAGCACTTTATTTCGAACTGATTTTAAGACCGGATAATTTCAAGCCAGTTGCAAAGAAAGATGAAAAAGTCTTCAAACTTTTCATTTACAAGGTCCTGCATCGAAGGCATTGTAAGTTACTCTCTCTGGACATCACAGGTTCGTGTAGCGTGGACGTTAAAGAAAACCGCAACCTGGACAACCTCTCTAAGGAGGTACTGGGGGAGGGGCTGCTCTTAGCCAATGGGAGTGGTCGGAGGTTGAGCAGGAAGCGCCCTCTGGAGGACGGCAACAAAGGCCACTCCAAGTTCCGTCCGAAGAAGCGCAGGAAACCTCAAGGACCGGCCTTGCCCAAAAACGCCCTGATGCAGCTGAACGAAATCAAACCAGGACTGCAGTACAAGCTCTCTTCGCAGTCTGGGCCGGTTCATGCACCCGTCTTCATCATGACTGTCGAGGTTAATGGGCAAAGTTTTGAAGGCTCGGGTCCAACCAAGAAGAAAGCTAAGCTGAACGCCGCCGAAAGAGCGCTGCGCTCCTTCGTTCAGTTCCCTAATGCGTCCGAAGCGCACCTCGCCATGGGACGCACACTGACTGTGAACGCAGACTTCACCTCAGATCAAGCAGACTTCCCAGACATGCTGTTTAATGGGTTTGAGACTCCTGCACCTCCCACGGAACCTTTCTACTTGAGTCTCAGCCGAAAGAGGTCTCTCTGCTGCCCTCTGTCCGTTACCCTGAAAAACAACAACAGATCGCACGCTCCACTCCCGCTCCCCTCTGTTCTTACACTGCCCCCCGCAGGCAGTGGTAAGAACGCAGTGATGATCCTAAATGAGCTTCGACCGGGATTAAAGTATGAGTTTCTCGCTGAGAGCGGGGAAAGTCATGCCAAGAACTTCATAATGGCGGTGACTGTGGACACGCAGAAGTTTCAAGGCTCTGGAAGGAATAAAAAGCTGGCGAAAGCAAGGGCTGCTCAGGCGGCTCTGTCGGGACTCTTTAACATGCAACTGGACCAGACGCCATCCCACCAGCCAATTCCTAGAGAGGGGCTGCAGCTTCACCTGCCCCAGGTGAGCACTCTTTCAACTTTGAACCATTACTGTCAGTCTGATGATTGCTCAAAGATGTTTGTGTTTATAATCTTTGTTTTAAGGGATCTGTTTTCTAAGGTCTTACATTTTATTGTATTGTATTTATTTGTGTGTAGGATTAATAATTAATGGATTTTCTCTTTCCTGCGCCATAAACCAAAATAGGCCACAACAGGTCAAGTAACCTGAACCAGCCTTCGGCCATGTCAGAGCTTTGTATGGCCCACTCTCCTACTGGTCACTTCAGAATTGCATCGGAAATATTGTGCAATTTACATTTTCTGGTTTGCATGCGGATCTTAGGAAGGTCCCTCACAGGCCGCATTAGGGCCACATACTGCTCAGTTCTAGGTTTCTTACGGGCCATTTCAGAATTGCATCCGAGTTACCGTGTATGTTACAGTTTCTGGCCTTCATGGGGTCATACGAGGGTCCCACGTGGGGCTACTTGCGAGTCATTTCTGACTTGCACGAGGGCCATAGGAGTGTTCCACACGGACTACATTTGGGCTTCAAACTGGTTATTTCAGGGCAACCAGTGGAAATTTCATTGTTGTATCCCCGGCCTTTTAGGGTTGTATCCATGTCAGTTTAGGGCCAAATACAGGTAATATCAGTGCCACTTACAGGTAATTTCATGTTTGAATGAGGGTCATCTCAGGGCCACATGTAGGTAATTTCATGGTTGAGTCAGGTTCATTTCTGGGTGAGTCTGGGTCATTTCAGGTTTGAAGGAGGTCACTTTACGGTTGAATGAGGCATGCTTAAGGTCCACATGTGGATCTTTTCTGGCATCAAAGTGGCATATTCAGGGCTAGAAGCGGGTCATTTCATGGTTCAATGAAGCTTGTTTAAGGGCGACACGTGGGCCATTTCTGACTTAGCAAAAAGGTCAATTTAGGGCCACATGTGGGTCAACTCACGGTTGCATGAGGCTGGTTTAAGGGCCACATGTGGGCCATTTCTGACTTAGCAAGTGAGTCAATTTAGGGCCATATCCAGGTCAATTCAGGGTTGAATGAGACCTGTTTAAGGGCACATCTGGGTCATGGGTGCATGCGGGTAAATTTAAACTTGCCATGTGGGTGAGGGAATGACTGCATGCTGGTTCCTACACCAGACAGTGACAGAGTCGCATTGTGAAAAACACACACCAAAAAGTCTGATCACTTGTCCATGTAGCCCAAAATATAATGTTTAAT
The DNA here is from genome assembly GCA_900490495.1 of Danionella dracula. NCBI lineage: Eukaryota > Metazoa > Chordata > Actinopteri > Cypriniformes > Danionidae > Danionella > Danionella dracula. Next base: position 2,642,318 of record UELW01000034.1, read on the forward strand.
TCCTCTGTCTCACATGTTATCAGACCAGATATTAAGAGCTATTTCAATGTGATTAAACGTTATGCTTGCATAGCTCCATCACTTGTCCCTTCTAAATCTCCTGTCAGTCTTCATTGAACATTTTTAATTAAATCAGAACCGATGAAACACATCAACTGAAGCCGAGCATTTGCCCTCTAATCGGTGTGCCAGGGTACACGGTATTATTAGCACATTAGCTAATCCTGTTCGTAATCCTACCTTGATTGCTACTGAGGAGAATAAACAGAATCTTAATTGAAATCAGGCGGTGGAGCACTTCTCTAAAAGGAAAACACATCAGTCTCACTGTTCTGAGAGATCTTTTGTGCATTGTTTACGTCAATCAAAGTCACGCTTCAGGATTGACTGTAGTTAAGTTAACGAGTAATGCTCTGCTTATCAGCATTATGAGATATTTGATTATTGCACTTCTCAGGTCCTCGCTGACGCAGTCTCGCGGTTGGTCGTGGATAAGTTTAGCGAGCTAACAGACAACTTTACTTCACCACATGCGCGGCGGAAAGTCCTGGCAGGTGTCGTCATGACAACCGGTAAGAATGATGCATACTCCCGAATGGAATATTAGTCGTTTGGTTGAACACTGTGCTCTGTCCCGTCAGGTACAGATGTGAAGGATGCGCAGGTGATTTGTGTGACGACGGGAACCAAGTGCATCAACGGAGAGTACATGAGCGATCGAGGGCTAGCGCTGAACGACTGCCACGCCGAGATCATCGCACGCCGCTCGTTCATCCGATACCTCTACAGCCAGCTGGAATATTTCCTCAGGTGAAACGCTCATCTGTGAAACCCCATTCCCGTTCAGTTCACAATTGCAACTAATCATTTAGAAAATAACCCTTCCATACAATTTGGGGGCCACATCCCCTAGTGGACACTAGGGATGCAATGATTATATAAGTTAGTTATATGACTCGCTCTTCACTAGGGTGGAGGGTTTTTTTTACTCCGGGTTCTCAGTTTTTCCCCACATCATAAAAATATGTTTTTTATGAGGTGGAAAGATGGCGCAGCGGTAGAGTTATTCATTCATTCATCTTCATGTCGGCTTCACCACAGCGGAATGAACCGCCAACTCTCTGGCATATGTTTTATGCAGCGGATGCCCTTCCAGCCGCAACCCATCGCTGGGAAACATTCACACACACTCATTCACACTTTAACACTATGGACAATTGTTCTTACTCAATTCACTTATACCGCATGTCTTTGGACTTGTGGAGGGAAACCGGAGCACCCGGAGAAAACCCACGCGATCACGGGGAGAACATGAGAACTCCACACAGAAATGCCACCTGCCCCAGCCGAGCCTAGAACCAGCGACCTTCTTGCTGTGAGACGACCGTGCTACCCACTGCGCCACCGTGACATGGTGGAGTTAGTCGTCCTGTAAATGGAAGGTTTGCGGTTTGATCCCCACCAGGTTCATTCTGCCGTTGAGCCCCTGGGCAAGCCACTTCACCCACATTGCCCTGTATGGATGTGTGTGACTGGTGGATTGTGTTTGGTGGAGGTGTGATCCATCGCCGTACGCACAATTTTTTCCTTATTTCAATGCGTATTTGAATTCATATTTTCTAGCATAGATTCTGCAACGATTCGTGTTTAACCAATCCCCGAATGAACGCGGAACAAGAGTCTGAATTCAATGAGCTGCTCCTGTGCAACACACCTCGCCCTGGTTTCCACACAAGCTTATCTTGAAGCAAAATATACTCAAACACATTTTAATTATATTTACATTTAAACAAAAATTGCTTCTTAATAATGCTGAACAATTAGTCGCATTTGCATTTAAATCATAAAATGTATATAAACACAACTTTCAAATCGTAGAAACTGCAATTACAGTCATGTGAGAATCCACAGATTTACAGGTTTTTTTTACAACAGCTTTGAAACATGGGAAAGTTAGATATTAGATTAAAATAGTTTGATTAGTTACTGGCTTTTATTTTAATGTTTACATCGGATTTTATTTGTGTACAAAGCTGGACGTTCAACATTCATTATAGTTGGTGATTGTTAATTTTATTGCTATCGGTTGTTGCAACGTAGGATATCACTGTATGTATGTTTACTTCACTTAAATATTGTTGTATTATGACTAAAATTATTTACACAAAAATTGGTGAAAAAAAATTGAACTGGAAAAACAAATCGCAATATTAGTTAAAAATTATCGCAATTTAATTATTTTCCAAAACCGTTCAGCCCTGCTCTTTCACTTTGAGCGTTTCAAGGCTGTGTGCTAGTAATTAAGACGTGAGAATGTATTTTTAGATCAATTCTCACAGCACGATTTGCAAGAAACGAGTTGGACGTAGCAGGGTTTGTAATCGATTCGACTTGACCCTCGACAGATTTGACGAGAGGGGGCTGATTTTCAATTAGAGCCCTCCGGAGCGGCTCTTCTGCGCTGACACCGTAAATCACAGCGTGTGTTTTCCTCAGAAGCGGAGAGCAGGAGAAATCTATATTCAGACGGTGCGGCGAGCGTGGCTACCGGCTGAAAGACGATGTTCAGTTCCATCTGTACATCAGCACGTCGCCCTGTGGAGACGCCCGCATCTTCTCCCCTCACGAGGCCGGCGCTGAGGGTAGGCGGCTTCTCCTGTGATGAATGCTCAGGTTTGGGTGTTTGTCGTGTGATGCGTTCCTCTTTGTAGACCAGGGAGACCGGCATCCGAACCGCAAGGCCCGCGGACAGCTACGAACCAAGATCGAGTCTGGAGAAGGAACGATACCGGTTCGAACCAGTAACACCCTTCAGACGTGGGACGGCGTCCTGCAGGGGGAGCGGCTGCTGACGATGTCGTGTAGCGACAAAATTGCTAGGTATGGTGCATCCCAACAGGAAACACACTGATTTATGAGAGGTTGATTTGAGTGACATCAAAAACATATTTACATTTTTTTTGTTCGGTGATATTTAGTGCTGCAGCCAATTAATGTCATATAACCCACTGACCCATTTACTCTTCAGAGATTTTTAATTCTCATTCATTTCATAATTACATTTTTAAAATGGGTTAAAATGTTTTTGTTTTCTTTATAGACGAGCTTTTGCTTTTTAAAGTGTTTGTCATGAGTATTCGTTTTCTGAAAGCATTTAAAATTTATTAAACTCTTTGATTTTGTGTTTGTTTACTTTGTGTTTAATTTAACTTTATACTAGAAATTGAAATACAAATCCTTCATTTAGAAGTCTTAAGTGTAGGTTTGTTTTGGTCCAGTGGTGATATTTGGGACTGCGCCCAATAAAAATAATAGCGAATTTTCTGATTGAGATTTCAATTTTGCCCAAAAAATTTTCAAGCTTTAATTTTTAATACAATTCTAGAAAACAGAGGAATTATTTGAAGCAGATATATATGAGACAAAATTTAGTTTTTTAACATTCTTTTAAAGTGAAGATTCGTTCCCCAAAAGCATTAAAACTGGTAAAACTCTGTGAACATTTTTACTAGTGTTGAAAGAAATGAAATACAATTTAATGTGACTCGAAAATGTCTAAAAGTGTGTTGATACAAGAAATTGTTTTTTCTTCATTTAGCAGTTAAGTTTTTTTAATGCTCCGGTGGTGGTATTTGGTACTGCGCCAAGTGATTAAAAATTGAAGATTTTATTTTACATTATTTTACATGCCTATTTTACATCCCTTTTAGTATATATTAAAATATACTAAAGATTTTTTTAACAGCCTTTGCAGTGAAGAATTTTTCTCCTAAAGCATTCAAAGCTTACAAAAGTCGTCGTTTTGGTATATTTTACAAGGGTTGTAAAGAAATGAAATACAATATAATATACCTCTAAATTCTACACTGTAGTGGAAAAGACTTAGTTTTGTGTTTATTAGTGGTTATTTGGTACTGCAGCCAATTAAAGTATTAGAAAAGTGTTTTTGTGTTGAAGATTTTTTCTTCAAAGCTTTTAAAAACCTTTTGTCCTGATGTTAAACTTTGCAAGGATTATAACCATTTAAACACGATTGATTTGAAGGTTCTTGTCTTAAAATGTGTTTTTTTTTATTAGAAATGGAAATAAAAATACTTAAACAGAATAGAAGCTTTACTTTTTCATTCGTTCTAGAAAACCCGGGGGTTTGTAACATCTATTTTGCAGAAATATATGATTTATAGTATAAAAATATAAAAAATTTTTGCAGTGAAGATTTGTTCTTCAAAAACATTCAAACCTAATAAAACCATTTTTATGTAAACTTTCAGTAAGCCTGTGTAAAATGTAAATATTATTTTTTCTGGGGTGAAATAAGGGTCACAAAATGGAATGTAAAACAAAGTCTTTTTTATTTTAGCAATTAGGGAAGTTTTCTGCTCTGGTAATGTTTGATGTTTGTTACTGCCCTAATAAAAACTATAACGGAACATACAGAAAAAATATATTCTTTTTTGTCCTCTTTATAACAGTTATTTTTCAGTAGTATTTTAATCTAAGGCTATTCAAAGCTTACATCTCTACCTATCCTGACTCAGCGTGGAACCCTCTTGCTCAGTTATTAAATGTAATTCCTACACTTTTAACAAATTCTCCTCGTTATCGTTCCATCGGCTGCACCCAGCGGTGCTCTGAAAGCAGCTGATTGGCTGTTTCCTTGATGCTGAAACTCCAATCACTTCAGCCCTCTCCAGTCCAGAGGCCTCCGAGGAGCAAGGGCACTGGGACCATGATTAGGCCTCTGATTAGGATCTCCAAAACCCAGCCGCCCCGCCGAGGAGAGCCTGTCCCCGCTAACACATCCGCTGCTTCACGGATGCCAACTAACCCTCTCCAGTTAAACGCCGCCGTTATCCTCCAGCTGTGCCAGGGCTTCTCAAGAGCTCAGATCTTTGATGAAAATAGCTGTGATTGAGGTTAAAGCCTCCAGGTGTTATTTTTCAGATCATTCCAGAAGTGCGAATAGCGCTCTCTTGACGTCTGGATGTTGTTTCATGGCTTTGTTTTCTTCGGTTTGTCCACAGGGGGCGCCTTCTATTACCAGTGTCAATGCTCATGGAAGGAGAGTCAGGTGCACACCTGGAGCATTCAGTAACATCTCCGGCTTTCTTTGTTCCTTTGTAGGTGGAACGTGATGGGGGTACAGGGCTCTCTTCTGAGCTACTTCACAGAGCCCATCTACATCTCCAGCTTAATTCTGGGAAGCCTCTACCACGCTGATCATCTCTCCAGAGCCATGTACCAGCGCATCGCAGACATGGAAGAGCTCCCGCCGCCGTTCACCCTCAACAGACCACTTCTAAGCGGTAAACACCTCAACAAAGTCAGCGTTCTATCTCCACTAATCCTTTTAACGGCCTCTTATTAGAAGAAAAAATAATATAAGGAAAATAAAAGCTATTCCTCTGAAATATCAGCGACTGAGACGGGAACGATGAAAGTCGCTTTAAAGGGCACCTACTATGTCATTTTTACTATTGCGTATTCTTATGGGTCTCCTGAATATGCCTGGGTAGATTTCATTTCAAAATACGCACGAGAATGTTGCTATACTCCTGATTTAGTGTACTTTCATTGTTATAGAGAGAACACATAAAATTTTTTCTGAAATTTTAGTTTTGAAGCTTTAATTTAGTGCTATTATTATTATTTATGACTCGGAAAAATGTGTGGTCTTGGAGAGATTTTTATTTTTGGTAAATTTTCAGACTAAGTGCCTTACTTAAGAAACATTTTTAGTTAGAATTGTTGTTCTTTTAACTGTAGCTAAAGTTGTTCTTATAGGACTAATGTCATGGTGCGGCTGTACAGAGAGTGCACACATTGGAGTGCTCATCGGGGAAGTTCACATTTTTTACTTTTTCACCATTTTGTGGCTGCGCCAACCTATCGGGAGCTTCCTAAATTAGCCATGTGAGGGGAAACCCAGGAACCAGCAATTACCAAATAGCGTAAAAACTGAATATAGAGCTGGGTTGAAGCTGGTTTCACACAATGTATTTGAAGCACAATTTTTATCATGCCAAAAAGGGATTCAACTGGGAAAAAGCGAAACATCTGCTTTGAAGGGTCTCCATCAAACTACAACCCTCAACCAATGTTACAATTATTAGATCTGAAATTAGATCTTTAATTGTCTTTGAAAGGTCTTAAAAATTCTCCAATTTCACATTATGAAACATGCAGAAATCATGATTTTTGTAATGTTTGGAAATTAAAAGTTAAGCTAGAGAAAGGAAACTAAAGATGAGTTTGAACTCGCCTACAGGTATCAGTAACGCAGAAGCAAGGCAACCTGGGAAAGCTCCAAACTTCAGCGTCAACTGGACGGTTGGAGATCAGGGGTTGGAGATCATTAACGCCACCACGGGGAAAGACGAGCTGGGGAGACAGTCTCGCCTGTGCAAACACGCTCTCTACAGCCGCTGGGTCTGTCTGCACACCAAGGTAACACCTCGAACCTTCAATCTTTTTCGATTCTAAACAACCGAGGTTTCATTTAGATGCAAGCGGGTTAAAATGTAAATATTCCCCTCTCAGCTCAGCGAGACCCTTCGGATTCGAGGCTCTCAGCCGGGGTCTTACCACGAGGCAAAACAAGGGGCGGTCGAGTACCACGAGGCCAAACAGACTCTTTTCAAAGCTTTCCACAAAGCAGGACTCGGAGCCTGGGTGGAGAAACCCGTCGAACAGGACCAGTTCTCCCTCACCCCTTAAAAGAGGCACCTGTCTAAAAACCAGCTTTCTGTAGATTTTCACAGAATGCCAAGGTTTTAATCTAACCTCCGCAGCAGTCATCGTTTCCCCCTGCTGTTACAGCGGCCGCTCTCTCCTTTATCAGTCAGAAACATGCTTCTGTTCACTCGAACACTGGCGCAGCTCAAAGGAAACTTTGGGTTTGTGTTGACTGCTTTTTTAAAAGATAAAATTCTTTCGGTAATGACTCATGAAAATACACCTCTGATAATCCCCACGGACACACTTTCACAGGGAAAGCCTCCACTTTATGATGCTAAATTAATGAGATTTTGTTTAATATTGACATTTTACTTGCTTTGGTTCTTTTAAAAGTTAGTGGCCAAGAATTGGCTGTGAAAAAGAAGAGAGAAATCCAAAGGTGTTTTCTTCATCGCATGCTGTTTCCTCAAGCTTTTATTAATGGCTATTAAGTGGCTGTTTAAACAAAACAGTACATCTTTTAATTGTAATCATGTAAATTAGACCTTTCATAGTATGTAATTAATGCTTGCGCTGTAAACTAGAGCAAAGAAAAATAATCCTAGTTTTCAAGCAAAAACAAAACCAACCAGTATCTTGCTTCTGGTGGATAATTTGAGTGCATCCCTTTTTCTGTAAAACATGATGCCAAACTGTTGTTTTTATAATAAATCAATGTACACAAACCCAGTGTTCAAACTGACGAGCTTCCAAACTGCAGGGGGCAGTGATGAGGATGTTTTAATTAAATCTGCAGAACCAGGCAGTTTTGTCCCCCGAAGGCCTTTTTAGGACCCTAGCTGTGGCGCCAGAGTCATCCACTAGGGGGAAAGGTATTTTACATATACTTATTTAATTATGCATTGATTCTTAAAAACTGATATTTAATACAACTTGACATTTTTTTGCCTGGTGATCTTCCTATTGTAATAGTGTAGGATTCCTGATTTATATAGTCTCCTTTCTACACCAACGACATTAATGGTGTCCCGAACAGGATCGCAAAACATCAAGGCAACAAGTAAGAAGCTAAAAACTCAGTTTAATGGTTTATTTGTAGGGTTCTGGTGGATAATAATAGTCAAAGGGTAGCACTATGTCCATTTATCATGAGAATTACATTGATTCTAATTTTTATTTAATGCATTTAATTATGTTTTCATTATTTAAAAAACTGATTCTTATATAAAGGTAGTAGGGTAATCTTTCAAACTTTGGCAGCTAATGTTGCATAGAGTAAACTACCGCATCACTCGCAGCAGAACGTGAACCATCATGCGGTTAAGTAACTCTGGTGTGATTTCAGAGAAGAATGCATTAAAATATGCATGGGTGAAAGTTACCTGCATTGAAGTGGGTTTTTCTGACCACTGCTATTAATAAAGCGTGTAATCTTTTTTTAGTTACATTTTTGTCTGTTGATCTTCCATCCATCCATTTTCATGCCAGCTTTTTCCCTTTCGGGGTCGCCACAGCGGAATTAACCGCCAACTCTCTGGCATATGTTTTACACGGCAGATGCCCTTCCAGCCGCAACCCATTGCTGGGAAACATTCACACACTCATTCACACTTTAACACTATGGACAATCATTCTTACTCAATTCACTTATTCCGCATGTCTTTGGACTTGTGGGGAAACCGGAGCACCCGGAGAAAACCCACGCGATCACGAGGAGAACATGCAAACTCCACACAAAAACCGACCCAACCGAGGCTCGAACCAGAGACCTTCTTGCTGTGAGATGACCGTGCTACCCACTGCGCCACCGTGACGTTTTCTGTTATTGTCTCCTTTCTACAACAACAAGACTAATGGTGTCACGAACAGGATATAGACATCGAGAATGATCGAATCAACATGAAGAAGCTAAAAACACATTTTAACGTCTTATTTGTAGCATTCTGGCGAACACTAATGACCAAAGGAGCAACAGTACGCCAAATCTGTATTTCAACTGAAATTATCATGGGAATTGTATTTGTTTACATGTTTATTTAATTGTTAAGCATAATTCTTTATTTCAGAGCATACATATCGTGGGATAGAGTGAGCTGAAGAATCACGTGCAGCATGACACGAACCATCACCTGGTTATATGACTCTGGTGTCATTTCAGATAAGAATGCATTTAAATATGCATGAGGTAACGTTATTCGCATTGAAGAGTGATGTCTCTGATCTCTGCTTATTAATAAAGCGTGCGTTTTTTTGTACATTTTTGTCTGTTGATCTTATATTCTAATAAAGTAGTGTTCCTGATTCACCCTTTTACATCATCAACATTAATGGTGTCACGAACAGGATATAGAGACATCGAGAACAATCAATTCAACATGAAGAAGCTAAAAACACATTTTAATGTCTTATTTCTAGTATTCTGATAAACACTAACACTGTATTTAAACTGAAATTATCATGGAAATCACATTATTCTTTATGTTTATTTAATGTTTTTTTTTACACCTTGATTCTTAAATACTGATCCTGTTAAGGGTAATGTTTTACGCAGCGGGTGCCCCTCCAACCACCACCCACCACCAGGAAACACGCACACACACACACACACACACTAGGGACAATTTTATTTACTCGCTTTTGTTAATTTACCTGTACCGTAGTGATGTGTCGTTCGTGAACAATTGGTTCAAACAGAGTCATGAGGAACTACTCTTCCAAGTGAACGATTCATTCTCACCATCTCGTTCAATCAAGCCACGATTGCTTCTCAGTGGACCCAGAAAATATAGAACATATAGAAGAGAGCAGTTCATTTCAATCGCTCTTCGACTCGTTCTTATCGTTCTCAATCATTTCCAACGGATACAGAACCTGGATGTGAGAGAATTTTAATTAATTTTAATTTAATATTTCATGCGGTGGTGTGATGATATTTCTCTTGTTTGGCCAAAAGGAATACTAAAGCTCATGTTTCACGGCACATTATAGATTTTCTTAAATCTCGAGGTGTTGAAAGTATCAGAGGAGGTGTTTACTAAGTTGGTTGTTAATCAAAAGAGGCAGGTAAGCGAGTTTAATTTCTCTTATTATTAAATTTCGCTCGGTTTTGGGGTCTTTGTCATAACTGTTTGCAAGTAATTGCAAGTTGTTATTTTCGAACGAACAAAAAGAACGAATCGTTCAAAGAGAAGTTCTGTTTAGTGAACGAGAGTCAAAAAAAAAATGAGTCACCAAAATGAACGAAACTTCCATCACTAGTGTAAACCCACACGATCACGGGGAGAACATGCAAACGCCACACAGAAATACCAACTGACCCAGCCGAGACTCGAACCAGCGACCTTCTTGCTGTGAGACGACCGTGCTACAGACTGTTTCACCTTGAGCTAATAATGGCAGCTAAAAAATTGATAATTTAAGGTTTCGTTTAAACACTACATTAATACACTATATTAAATATAAACTAACAATAATAACCAATAAACACATGCACATACAAAATTTGAGCTGAGTTATCTGGTTGTTTGCAGCATCGACGGCCCTTATCTTTTATTTGAACTTTAACATGAGGCTAGATTAACATACCAGATTAAGTTTAAGATAATAATTCAAACACATTGATTAAAATGTGCCATGCATTTCCATCGAGTTTACGCAGTATGCATGTTGTGTTTTAAAGCATTAAAGGGATTTTAAAGAGGCGTGTAATATAAAAAAAGATTCCCTATTGCTATAGTTTAGCCCTTTAGCTGAAGATAGCATCTGTTAAAGGGTTGATCTTGGCTTGACTTGCACTGAAGCAGCTGACCCTTTACCCTCATAGGTCAGTTTTGATTTACATAAATGGTCTTTCTTGTGAATCTAGAGTTCAACAAACATTCTTCTTGTGTTCCAGAATGTTGATTTTTACCGTTTGTTTAAAAAAAAACTCACAAACAATGCATACATTTAAGACAAGAGAGATCCATCTTTTTAAGATGAGAAAAATCTTCAGTGTTATTTAGTCTCTGCAGTTAGATCATCTGAAAAGGGTTTTATTTTCAATCATTGGTATCGGTCGCACGATTACTGACTGACATGATCGCAAAGGGAAAACACATCACCTTCCTTAATTTGCTTCCGAAGAACCGAAAAATGCTAATTCCAACGACACTGTGAGCTCATGTTTACCCACGGCAGACAAAACGAAGCAGTTAGGGCTGTGACGATCAAAGTAAAACTGTGTTTATCTGCACTCTCAGGCTCAAACAATGCCCCTCTCCGCTAAAGTGCTGTCATCCACGAGTCCCCTAATTCTTATTCCGGAGAGTTTTCTCTTCTGTCAGTCACAGTCGAGAGCTGCTGTTCTTTTTCTTTAATAAATGCCTGGCTTCCTGCTTTATGTTTGTTTGCTGCTTTTTCTCCGATCCTCAGAAGAATCCGGACAATTTCAGCGAGAAGTTTTAGGTTTTATAAATCAATCCTTGATTTATATAATCTCTATTCCACACCAATAACGTTAATGGTGTCACGAACAGGAAACACAGTCGAAGCAACAAGAAAGAAGGTAAAGAAACATTTGAATGTCTTTACAGTATATGCTATTTTTCATTTATCACATTCTCACAATTTCAGCAAGATATTTTTGGAAATCTATGGCTCAGTTTTTCCATCTCCAGCCAAACAACAATGGAAAGGTCCTGATTGGATGATTGATTGATTGAAAATATTTTATTAAGAAAGCGCTGCACAAGTATCATTACATTAAAAAGAATAAATTAACGTAAGAAAGTATATGCATACACTTTAATAAAAAGGAGAATTAGAAAGTAAGTCATAGTAAATGACCTCACTTATTTCCATAGCTGACCTTTTTGTGTTTAAACATGAAAGTGGCCATAAAGTCTGCTTTAAAGTTAAAAAATGAGTTTTTAAGCCAATGGAGCTGAGTTTTAGAATCTGAAAGATCTTTATTGCCAAGTGTGTGGCACGCACACACACGCGCACACGCACACACGGAGTTCGTTGTGGTACAGGGGTGTTCATACAAAAAACACGACACAATAACGTTTCACAGTAACACAGGTAATTTAAGTAAATTGCTCAAGTTAAAAGTAAATAGAATATAGTAATATTCTAGAAATATAGTTAGTAAACTGTAAAGTAATAGAGCTATAACTATAGAAGAGCAAGGTGCTTAAGAGATGTTCTTCAGAGGTAATGTGCAGACCAAACCATAAAGTAAAAATAAAGTGCAGCAACAGAACAACAGAATGTGAAGCAACTGGAAATTAGCAAAGAGTCTGCATCAGAGTCCTGTTGCTTGGTGCTCACAATAGAATAAATACACATTTTTTTACATCTCACTTTAAAATCATCTCAGTTGCCATAAAATTTTACACCGAATGCTAATAGATTCCATAGTTTAACAGCATTATATTTAAATGAGTTAGAAAAGTTCTTGAGATTGGACTAAACTCGTATTTAAACAAAATGAAAGCGGATTGAACACAGTTTAAACGGAAACAATCCACTAGCCTGCACAAACGGAATACGATACTTGCTCTTCTTCCCCAAAATAAACCGCATCACTTTATTTTGACAGATTTGTAACAAACCACTAATACATTTGTACCAATAATTGCAGGCATAATCCAAAGAAGATAGAATAAATGATGAACATAATCTTTTCCATCACTAATAATAAAAAATGACCTCTTTCTGTACAGAAATGTAAGTTTTGCATTAACTTTTTAATCACTTCAGTACCAATTCTACATCCAGGCATATCTTGATGTGAAATTGATAATATTTGTGCCTAAATTTTGCAATTCTGAAACGTTATTATTAATTGATAATTTACTACATTTTTTAGTTTTTTGGAAGCAAACAAATTTTTTTCTATTTTGCCAAGATGCAGTGATCGTTTATTTTCCTAAAAACCAAATACTAAGAGTTTTTGTAAAAGTAGAAAATCATTTTAATGAATTTAGGACCCTTTCCCTTAAGAATAACTTAGCAGTGCAGAGTCTTCTGCATATAGGTAAAGCTCACCGTTAACAGACTTTAACATGTCATTGACATAGAATTTGAAGGGTAATGGTCCCAAAACTGAACCCTGAGGAACTCCAGAAGTGACCTGACAGTACCTACAACGAGCCCTCTCGACTTCAACAAATTGTCTCTGCGAAAGATAAGAATTAAGCCACTTCAGTGCAGATTCATTTAAAACCTTTGCTTTCAATTTGAACAATATTTGATGGTTAAAAAGCTTTACTTTAAAAAGAAGTGCTTGTATACGTTTTATTTTTGGATAATAAAAGGGTTGCGAAAAATTATAACATTGCACCCTTTAATTCATGATTAAATCACATTTACCAGTTTTTTTACAGTCAATATTAATATATATCATTACTGTGAAGACTTGCTATAGGGGTTTATGAAGCTTTCTGTCTACTTAATGATGTAAAACACATTTCCTTTATATGATCAGACATGTAGAGTTGAAGGAAAATCTTAAGATAGTGATAATATCTATATATAATAATATCTCATTCATAAATATTCTTAAAATATATTAACAAATAATAGATTTATTTACTACTGCATCAAATCTACCTCTAATGTAGTTCTGATTAGTGAAACAACATCAGGCTCCATGAGAATAAATCACCTGTCGTTTAATTCATTTCTGAGTTTTTTAGAAGAAGAAAAAACAAGACACTTGAATAATTTACAACTGAATATTTTTTTTACTCAAACAAATGTAATAGTTTGGTGTGCAGCTAAATACTTATAAATGATTTAGATTGATTTGGTTTTAACCCTTGAGTCGATTTAAATTTAAGCATTTTATGTAAAAATGTTTTTCAGATTTAATCCGAGAGCTATTACAGATAAGAAAAATAACAATTCTGATTAATAGTTTATTACACAGCATACTAAACAAAGTGGTTTCTTAACTTCATGAAGTTAGTATTGGTGGGTTTGGAGGAGCATGGGGCCCAAACTATTGTCTTCCAGGGGCCCAAAAATGCTAACAGCACCCCTGTATCAACTTGATATCGGTTTTTTTTCCCAACAGCACATCCTTATTTTAGACTTAATAAAGTTCATCTACTCTGAAACTAAACTCCAGCTCTCAGTTTCTCCATCAGTCTCCCACTCTCACTCGTCACTTCTAAGGTGCATCTGGTTCCGGACCCTATCTTCTCTCCACACCTGCGCAAGGTAAGGGACCGATAATCCCAGCATGGATTTTTCCTCATCGCTGCACTCCACAGAAACCAGAGCAAGCCAAATAAAGTCGCTTATCGGTCATCAAAACCTTCAAAACTTCTCCCCCGTCTGAGCACCTCCAGAGCAGGGCTTGGAAAGCTCCAAACTGAAAAATGAAAGATCTGTGGATGATTTTCTGCGTTCGATCAAACTCAAGGTGAGGGAGGATTAGCGTTTGACGCTTTCATGGTTTTCAGCTTCCAACTTTATCTCCAAATTGCCTTTCAGGAGGTGAAGTGTGTAAAAAAACAGAAAAGCGCTGCTATTTCTGCTCTTGTCATTGAAGTCAGAGGTACGTCTCTCTCCTCTTAAACTGTTTTTGTTTGGTGTAATTTAAAGCTTTGTGTGCCAACCGTGTGGCTTATTCAGAAGGGTTGAGTGGAGAAAGTCAGATAACAATATTTGAGAGTGGGACGCACAACAGAGGCTTCGGATGAAAGCTTTCCAGCGAGAATGGACTTTTCTGTACCTTTTAATTGTGAACATTCATTGCATTTAAAAGATAGGATATGTAATATAGATGTTTATTTGCACATTTGAATGCTTTTTTTTATCAGGTCCTTCAAAAACCTGCAAGTGTATGTAAAAGAATGTCTGCACTCTTGAAAGTGTGGGATTTTCACACCAAATATCAGATTATTTTTAGCTAATTTTAGTTCGTTTTCTGCATTTTGTTCATTGATGGAAATACCTGACCTTCAATGTTTGAAGGCATTGTTTCTCACTTTCCTAAAACTTGTACACAATACTGTGTGTATAAATGGTTTTCTTATTTGTATGCATTTGTACATAATACATTTGTACGTTTCTGGAGTGAAAAAAATAAAATAAAAAGACTCAACAGGAAGTCATCACCTACTGCAAAGTAAAAGTAAGCAATTAATTACAGTACTTTGTAAACCTTTAGGAAAAATAAAATCTAAGCCTTTGGGTCCATCTAGTGGACTTTTAGTGTAACATAACCTGTTCCTAGTTTAGTTTATGAGTCTTGTCAAGGAAAGTATTTTTCTGTTACTGAAGGTTTATATATAGTGAACTTTTACCTGTATGATTTGCGTTTTAGGGTGTAATATTATTTCATTATTTTCCATAATTACTCTAAAAAATTAATTATCATAAGATTATGACAAATACTTGACGGAAACGTCTTAAACCGTGGAAATAAATGCACTTATTTAGTAAAATTGGAAAAATTGCAACGCGCATGCGCAGAATTGCAGTAGATCTTGGTGAAGCGTGACCACGTAGTGCGCGTTCTGTTCTCCTATTGGTCAATATCTAGGAAGCGGTTTAAAGGTTGCAGTATGCGCAGATGTTTGAAACAAACGCAGACAGATTCATGCATTTTATTTACAAACCAACTAACGTTAACAGAAAGGTTGTTTTTAAGAGTTAACTCTAGGAGTTGCGGTATGTTTTGAGCATACATCTTACATTTAAGTGTGTAAAACGAAGGTTAGACGCCTTTGTTGACAATGTTTGCTTTGTTTATTAACTTGTTAACGTCTTTAACGTCACTCGAGGTACCGTTATGTTGCTAAAACGTTAAAGATAGACTTTTATTGTCTGTGTCTTAAACCTTTCAGTTGATTGTAGTTATATATATTTTTTTACATTACGTCGAGAAATAGTGTGTTTTGTTTATACCAATAATAGCGTTAACGTCGTCGAACATGTTGGTGCGAGTTAATGTTAGTGATGTTAACTTACAACAAAGGTCTCAAGAGTAAGTGTTATATTTTGCTAAATAGCCGTTGTTATTGCACACTGAAAGCGTTTTAATTAAAGCATCACTGCATTCAGTAAGAGTCTAATGGTAGCTTATAGTCCATTGATCTTGAAAACTCACTAAAAGGTCAAAATGGAAGCATAAAAATTCACGAATTCATGAACAGCCGTGTTTCATAGTAAAGTAAAGATGAATTGTCACATGAATGGACACATTTTCTGTAAAGCTAATAATAAACATCTCTGTGTTCTCCTTCAGGGATCAAGCTCAGGATGGAACAGGTGAGTGCTGTCCTCTCATCGTGTGAAGGTGTTTCTTATTCTTCTTTGAGAGAGAGAGAGAGAGAGAGAGAGAGAGAGAACTCGATCTGGGTCTGTACCCCTCACCTGCTGTGCATAGACAGACCCTGCTCAAGTCACAGGACTGTAGAAGGCTCAAGAGTAGCGTTAGTATGGATAGAAGATCTATTTCAGCTGCTTTGCCGTCAAGGGACAAAACCTATGTGTTTTTATGGACTCACAGTCAGTTTCAGGTAGCGCCTTGAGATGAGATGCTGCTATTCAACTTAATTTCCTAATTAAGTTTCTTCTGATGATTGCATGGTGTTAACGATGAAGTTTTGCAGGAGGAGCAGAAAGAGTGGGATGGTGTCAACCGCTTGCTGCAACACCATGGCTTCAAACCAGTCTCCTTCGCTGATCCCACAGAGAACAAGAATCTTGCAGGTGTGCACATTTCATTTGATTCTCTTCAAAATTAACACATTTTACGGCATGTAAACAAACGGTTATTGGTTTGATTAAAGAGAGAATATTTCTGCTGATGTTGTTTCCGGATGTGTTTGTTGTAGAGCTGGTTTTGTTGGAGCGCAAGTCTGCGGATAATATCCGGATGATGTTGAAGACCATGCTTTCGGACTCGGAAAGGAGGCAAGGGCTGATCCAGGAGCTCATTCAGTCCAACAGCCAATTAAAGTGAGTGGTTTTTTCATTTGTGAATCCTGTATATGAACAGTGAGGGCTGGGAGCAGAGCGGGTTGGTTGTAGGTGTAGCTAGAAGCAGATTTTTATTTTTTATGGTCAGACTAGCCATTGAGGCTCCCAATGTCATCAGCATGGAGATGCAGCAGTGAAGACCCCGTCGAGCAGGTAACATGTTTTTAAAAATATCAAGCTCTAAGTATATACGATCCAAACGGCAGCAGGTTTCAATATGATTTAGTTCATATCAAAACTGACGTATATAACAAATCTAATCAGTAAATAACATTTTAAAATCAGTAAATTAATTCTATATTTAAATCAAGATTTTAGTGAACACATTCTCTCACCTCACCAATCCAGCGCTTCGTAGGCGCGTCATGTGATGTGGTCCAAAATCTCATCTCCTGGGGTGTGTGATGGATTCACAGGGGTCGGAAAGTAACTTGTGTTTTTTTATTGGCTTGCAAAGTTAGTGAAATGACATCCAAATGAATGAAAATATATTGTGAAACACATAAGCTCATCCAACTCAACCAAGTCACTATAAACAGGAAATGCAGTTAATTTAAAGCAAGTGGTCAAACCATTTAAGAAAGAAAAGGGGTGTCTAAAAATAATCAACAACTCATAAATTAAAGATTAAATATACTGCGACTAAAACAGTATACTAAGTTAAACTGATGATTATTTATAATCTAAATTCGTGAAAATAACATTGTGTTGAACCCCCAAAAATAAATCAATGCATTATTATACTTACATTTTCCCTCCCAACTAATCACAGTTGGTTCCTCCCAATATCCGGTCACTGTGAATGTAAACCTGTTTCCTGCCCTGGACTCAAACACAATACAGGTGTTTGTCTTGCTCTCCCAATCCTTGAGTCGCTGTCATTGTGTGGCCCATCCTTGGTCATCACAGGCTGGAACGTCCGGTTTCACACCTCTGTATTCAAGTCAATGAAAGTGTTTTTAGGTGACGGCAGCAGCAGTCACAAGCACAATTAGGCATGTGTCGTTTCTCTCCCTCAGCCCTAACCTTTACCCCTAACCCTTCATTTTGCATCTTCACGTGAGAGTCAACAACCTGCTTGTTAAGTCTGACCGTATTCTCTTAAGACTCTTACACCCCGAGGGGTTGAGAGGGATTTCCCAGCATGCATTGCACGATGTATTAACAGGGTTGTTTATTCAAGATGGCTGACATGTTGCGGAAAGAGGGTTAAAAATTTAAATAATTTCTTATGGTTTATAAAAGATGTACAATTGTCATTTCTTGTAACTTTTTATGTCATAAGTACATATATGTAGTTCGGAATTAGTAATTTATAAGTAGAGCACGCCAGTGTTAGCCATATAACAAAATAGAATCACTTATGAAACGTACAATTTTGTTAAACTTGATATTGTAATTTGTACAATTTGAAAAACCAGCGGTTTGTGTTTCGATCTTAACTCATAAGAGCTTTTACAGGTCAGAAAAAGTGAATATAAATAGATTTCTAAAAGATATGTAAAAGATTTTTAGAAAAAGCTATTTTTATATACAATGAATGATTTTTAGACTTTTAGATAGTTTGGAAGTTTACATTTTGCAACAGCTTGAGAAAATGTTAATTTCTTTCTATTTTTGGTTGAAAAATAGTACTGGATTTCCTTTAAGATTCTCAGAAAGAGACTATGAGTTCTAGAGACTCATTAAAAACACATTCCCATATTCAAATCTCTTCTGATTACAGTCACTGTTTGTCTGGGATTTCTCTAAGGATGCAACGATGAACTGATTTCACTATTAATGAAATGAGCAATTCCAGAGTTATCGATGTTATCTTTGCTCTGATCAATACTGTAATGCAGCATGATAACAATGCTAACTTCTAGCTAGCCAAAACACAACCCAGATTACAAAAAAGGTTAATTACCTTGTTTCTAAAGTTTTACTCCATTATACCTTGTTTAACATGGGGTGCAAGCTAAGAAAGAGTTATGTGAAAGTGCAGCCTTCGCAAAGTGCAGCAATTAGTTGACTTGATAATGAATTATTATAATTTTGCTTTTAATCTGTAGCAGAAATAGATGGTTTAATCTTAGAAACTTGAAGAAAGCCATTCCTCACCACCGCATCTATACGCTTGTTTAGGTCAGAACCCAAGATCACTCAGGTTTTAACGTGGGAAGCAACAGTAGAAACAAGAAGAAAAGCTTTTTATACTTTTGCACATTTGCTCCAAAGTTGTTCCATTTAGAATAGGTGTTTAACATCCATCTGCAGTTAATAGTTAAAAACATCAATCTATGTATTAAGGTTTTCTGACAGACATTGAAACATCTGACATCTGGACTCGTGGTTGCTCTAGAGGCCGGCTCATGCTCACCATCTGTTGTAACGGGATCTAGAGCGGAGAAACATGATGTCGTCAGGTAACAGGCTGTGTGCCGAGTTCTACTAACCTCTACTACTAACCTTCAGAGAGGACGTGCAGCAGCATCAGGAGCGGACCGGCCGTCACTCTCAGAGGGCCATCGAGCTGGAAGGTGTCCTGGAAGCAGTCAAGGTCAAAGTTCAAGACCTAGAGGACTCGTATATAGCAAAAGCAGCACAACAGCAGAATCGCTTCAGACAGCTGCAGCAGGAGAAGAGAGATGCAGAGGTATATTCTACATTTCCAGGAACTTTTTTTTTTGTTGATTGCAAACAATATTGAATCTTATACTTTAATACCAAACACGCTACTAGAGGCTCCTTCAGGCCAGAAGTGTGTGATTGGAATCATGTTTGATATCTTGTTGTCCTGTTTATTGTGGGTTTGTGTCTGCACCCCATCTCCATTTTTGGCCTCCCTCGATATTAAGACCACAAAATCTAATATTGTGCGCTTTTATTTTGATTTAGATTTGGTTTTTCTGGCCCTGCCAACAGCCTTAGAAGTATCACAGAGTTCAAACTATTCTAGCATGACACATAAGGTAGAGTTGAACATAATGCTTGGCACATTTGTAAATGAAACAAACTATAATATTGAATTTAAAGCGGCATGTTGCCACTTTATAGTGCTTCATCAAAGACTGAGGCTTTGTGGAAAAAAAACAATATGAGGGGATTATTACCAACTTTCTGTTCCTAATTTCTCGCCATTTTTAAATTAATTTTTTTCTATGGCCATTTACATTTTAGTTTTTACAAACAAATTGGCCAGTTCTGTTTTTGAAGTGCACTAAAACATTTTTTTTACTTTAATTTACTTTAAATAAGCAATTTCCATCTATAACAGTTTAAACGATCCAAAACAATTTTATTAAAGACTGTACAAACTTTAACTAAATGTACAATTAGTTCTTCATAAAATGTTCTTTGAGGAACAATCCTCACTACTTTTAAAGTTGACTTGAAAATTGATCTTTTTATAGACAAGCATTTCTGTGCTAAACAGTTTTTACCTGTGTTTATTTTACCAATATTAGTTTATCTTGTTCTAAATTGGTCTATTATTTTAATCTTGCACTGATTTCATGGTTTATGGTTTCATGGTATTCATGGTTGCAGAGAAAGGTGCCTGAATTTAAATGTTGTTTCCCACACAGTCTATTAATTTTAGACATTAATTTAAAGGTAAAACGAGTGTAAAAATGGACTATCCAAACAACTCATCATTCAACAATCTGGTGATTCAACGCTTGTTCTGTGTTCTCAGAAGCGATGTGTGTCTGCGGAGCAGCAGCTGGCTCTGGAGCAGCAGCGGGTCTCAGAGCTGCAGAAGCAGCTTCAGGAGGTGGAGAGACAGGAGGAGCGACGGCTGAGGCGACAGAAGCAGACGCTCCAGAAGATCCAGAGCTGCTCCAACCCTCAACCGCAGTCAGTCTCTCTTACGATTTCCAGAGCAGTTTTATTAAAGAGGTCTCATGAGGTTACTGTTGGAAAGACATGCTGACAACATACAGAGGGTTAATGGATCGTTTTAATTTCTATTTTTAGTGCCTAATATTAATCCATGAGGACCGCAATTGAAAATTGATCTAGCTGTTCCGAGAGAGATCTTTCTCAGTATCTATATTACAAATGAATAATGAATAAGTCACTTATGAGAATTATACAGTTACACAGCAAAACCCTGAGAAGCACTAAAAAGTGAAGAACTTCTCCTTTTTATGTTTTTTTTTAGCTAGATTTCTTTTTCAAACAAGGACAAACCTTGGCTTTTATTTGCAACAAATGTGAAAAAAACTGTTTTATGGTTTTCAATTAATTATTTACTCATTCAACATTTTTATTTGTTATTCTCATGTTAAGTTTGTAAAGTAAGTCGGATCTGCACTAAATCCTAAGCATTTGAATTGTTTAGCACTTGGTCAGAAAACTCCTTTTTGGTCATTTCTCTAAGCTTTTGTATCTTAGTCTTAAAACATTTTAATGAAAAATCTCAATATTCAGTATTTGCAATCGATTAAATTTATTTTTAATAATTGCCTTTATTTTTGTATTTTCAAACATAATATTCAGCATAAAGTAAAACAGCGATCAACCAATGTAGAATGAAGTTTGTTGTTGGTTCACAAAGCAGAAGTCTTTCTCCGCTCAAAGTTCTGCTCGTCCATCATCAGCTGGTGTCTCTGGCGCCGGAGACGAGTGCTGCATCGCCCCTCGTCTTAATGTGAAATCTGGGTATAAAGGCACAGAGTTCATTGGCTTCTGCTTTAACTGCTGGTCATACTGTAAAGGCATGTTCAGAGGATGCAAAATTCATGGGTTACTAACTGGCGCCTCCTCTGTTCGTCAGCCAGTCTCACACAGATGTCCACAGCTGACCTTCCCTCCACATAGATGGCCTTTCACGTACATCTCCTTTGAATGCAGATCAAATACATTTCTTCCCAGATAACGATAACACATTTTGAATTAGAACAATATCTTTAAAATAACCATAAAACAAGTTCTAAAAGGAAGGAGAATTGCAAATTATAGACCATAAAGTTATACAACATTACCTGCAGATACCTTGTAAAGAGAAACATTTCATTAAAATAATAGTTTTTCTTTGAACCACCCCATTAGAATCTTCAATCTAGATTAGATTAAAAGGTCTTAAAAGACACCAACAGATAGACCCTGCTAAAGGCTGTAAGCATATCGCATGTTTTACTTTATTAGTCCCACTATTCTTTTGTATTTTTTTGCCGTTAGCCGTTGTTGTTAGTAGGATACTAGGAGGATGATTTTCCTGTGGCTCAGTAGAGCATGGTGCTTGCTGTGAGCCATATAAAAAGAGGGGCTTTTGTTTCTTTGAAGGGTTTTAGACATCATTGATGTTTACGAGACAGAGGTGCAGCAGCTGCAGAATGAACTCAAGTAAGTGAAACTAGAAATCCTCCTTTAAGTCAAACTCTCAGAAATCAGCATTATCTTTTGCCCTTCTCCAGATGCTACAAAGGAGAGGATGCCTCAACCTCTGAGAACAGAGCACCATTGGAGAGAGACTCGTTTTCCACCTCTAAAGCTCTTCTGAAGGTATCTACAGATGTACTCATCACATCTTCCAGCTGTTTCGTCTGTAAATGTGGTTGTGCGTGACTCAGTCGTACCAGGAGCAGCTGACAGAAGCCAAAGCTCATCGAGAGGAACTGCGAGCGGAGATCCAGCGGTTGAAAAAAGAGCTGGACTCCAGGTCTCGTCCTGCTTTGTTTAGAGAATTAATTAAAGGTTTTAGGTTTATAAAGTTCACTCTGAGGATTTAAATTTTCAGGCCGAGCATCAAGGAGCTGAAGGCGTGCAAGCAGCAACTGAGACGACTGGAACGTATCGTTCAGCAGAACAACCTCCGGTAAGATCCACCGCTCTTCTGCCGAGTCATCAGAGTGAGGAAACCGACTCGTGGAGTTTTGCCATGTCAGATCACAGACGGAACAAAGGTGGTAATCTAGTGGTCGACATGCTACACAACAGTGTAAACTAAAATAGAACCAAATATGTTAGGGATGATGTTCGATTAATAGAGCGCTTTAAAAAAATCCTAGCTTTTAAGTTAGTAGATCCTAGCAACAGCCTCCGGTTGAGAGGAGACAGAAAATATAGAAATATAGGTTCTAAGATAAAAAATATCTGCAAGCAGGGGCTTCACTGCAGTGAACTTTTCAGTGAAGTACTTAAGCCCTAACGCAGTGTGTCTGCGTCAGTTTCAAACAAATGCAGCGAGTGATTTTTTTTTTCAAGCAGTGTGTCAAAATGCTGCGATTGGTTTCCCTGATTCGTCACTTGATGGCGCTAACAGCACACAATACCCCCATGAGATGAACCCAGAGAGAAAATCAAGACAAGAAGAGAGTGCGTTAGTAAAGTGTTCGTTCCTCACAGACAGAGACAACATCTGAAACACACAGATCACTTTTCTCTTTTTGTGTATTTTCATGTTCCATTAAATGATAAAAGTACGTTATTTTCACCAAATGAGTGCTTTAAAAGCAATACGTAAGTGCTGTGCACTGTCTTGTACGGCAGCTCTGAAGGCACAATATCCCTCATTGGTATGAAGAGTGCGCCTAGAGCATAATCTCACTCGAGCTCTGATTAACCCGTCTCGTCAGTGTACAAGAACACACGTTGTTTCCAAACATTCACATCCATGGTGTTTAAGTATATAAACACACTGCGTTTGAACGAGCAACACAAGTCTGTGTGCCCTCATTTTAATCATCCAAAGGATTGGAGAGGTTCGTACCTCACGATCAGAATCAGTTTTGTGTCTCACACACCACGAGGAGAATCCCCATATGTTCTTTTTAGGTCTTCCTTTATATCAATGTGGAAAAACTGCATTTTGCAGAATTTTGCACAGCATACCTTTCACTATTTATGTGTTTTCTTTTTCCTTTAAATGACAAAAGAACATTATTTTCAGTGAACCCGTCAGTATGCTTTGAACGCGTAAGTGCGGTCATCTGATGTCCGACAGCAGTCTCGTGCAGTCTCTCTGTATACGAGAGAAGCTAGATCTGTTTGCGCAGCCTAAAGACAGAATGATTCTACAGGTAGAGGAAAAGACGCTGTTTTTGTTACATAAAGGAATGAATAAATTCTTAATAATATAAAAAAAATGTTGATGTGCAATCGCCTTTGTATTGATTTCTTTGTCGACTCATGCGTTATCCAGCTCTAGGGAGAAAACCTCTCTCATATCTCCTCGTCACTCATCTCAGAAATAAAGAAAGTCACTAGAAATAGAGCTGGGACATGTATAAATGGTGTGTTTGCCAGATGACGAATAGTTTGGGGTTATAGATACAGACGAGTTCATTCTTCTTCTATGTAAACCGGGATGGGAGAGATGAAAATGAGAGGAGAGGGGATAGAGATTGAGAGATGGAGAGAAGAGCGACAAAGTGAAGCAAGGAGGTAGAAGAGCAGAGAGAGAGAGAAAACATAGGAATAGAGAGCAGACAGATAGATAGAGATAGAAAGAGGGAATAGATGAAGAAAGAAGAGGGGATAGAGAAGATAAATTGCGAGGAGAAAGAGATTGGAAAAGATGGATAGAGAGGAGAGTGATGAAATAGAGAGAGATAATGGGAGGCAAGGAGGGAGAGGGACAGAGAAAGATGGAGAGAAGAGAAATTGAGAGGAGAGAGAGAAGCAAGGTGCAGAGAGAGCTAGACAAAACAATTAATCACATATAAAACATAAGATTATTAAGAGATAAAATATAATTTGCTGATCGTACAAAAACCTTGTTGCTGCACAAATATGCATTTTACAGTTAAGCTGCACTATTGTGTAAGATCCTATTGAACTAAAATAATGTCATATATTATTCTTCGAAAGTGAATGTGAAAAGAAAAGAAATGTTGAAGAGGTTACTGAAAGGCAGATGTAAAAACCGTCATAGCAAAGACGCGTCCCCATGAGACTCTTAAACACTGTTGTTAGAGTGTGATAGGCTGGGTCACAGTTTAGCTGGCGCAGTCTGTGTGTGACTGAAGGTACTCCGCTGTCCCACCAGGAGGGGCAGTAGAGAGTGAGATGTGTTCATGAAGCCTAAAGGTCTGTACAAATCTATCCGAAATTGTAATCCGCTCAGATAGCTTCTCTGCGATGTGCATTTCACAAGCTAGTGTTAAAATTGGATGCAGTGACATGCCTCACCCTTGGATGGCGCTTATCTGTAAAGTTGCTTAAACAGAATGAACCTGACTCTTTAGTAATAACTCTTTCAGGGAGTGAATCGTTTTTGCTGTGGGCGGATTGCACTGATAATAATCAGAAGACACAGTGAGTTTATTTACTCAGATTCTTTTATTTTGCTCTGTTTTTGGATCTTTGTCGTAATGGTTTGCAAGTAGATCACGTTTTCCCCCAAATTAACGATATAAATGATTCGCTCAAATGAATCCTTTTAAATGATCAGGAGTCAAAAGAATGGATCACCCACATTTCCCATCACTCCTCAGCCACATGCCGGCTGTGTTATAATCTTTGAGGCTTTTTTTTGTGGTAAAACTCTTGATGATCGGACACCAAAAATACATGCTTCTGATTGTTTATACTCTCTTCTTTCACAATCTCTTCCTCGGCTGTTCATCTCGTTGTTCATTGGTGCGGTTTCCTGTCGAGAGGTTGAAGCAAGCTTGAGTATCGAGCGCCAACCAGCGGCTCTTTCGTGTCCCATTCATGTCATCAAACAGCAGCTTTCATTGGTCGTTTTCTTGTGAAAAACAATCTGATATGGCAGAGCTGAACTCCATTTCATGCTCACCAATCGCTCGGACAGATGTGTGATGTGCCGTTGTTGCCCATGGTTCTATATTGAGCCATGTACACGCACAAAACTTCGCACTGAAAATTTGGATAGATGTGAAGCGGTTCTAACCGTTTCTGTGGCATCTTCCTCTCCACTACAAGCTCAAGAGATGTCCTTAGGATAGGGCCAGCCTTGGTGTGCCTGGCTCTGATCTAATTGGAAACAAAATGTTGGTGTGATGTTGGTTTGTTTGTCACTGCTGCATACAGGAGGCGTGTTCAAGGATTGTCTGATTGTTTCAGTGTTAATCGTGAATGAATTCTGTGATTGAACAGGTCGACTCTGGTGGTGAAAGCGCGGGACGCGGAAGAGACACAGAACATGGAAAACAGCAGCTTACTGAACACTGACTCCTCAACTAGCAAGAGACTCCTCGCTGTAATTCTCTTTCATTTCATCTGAATATTTAGTTATCTAATGCTGAAGGTGTAAGAATCCCTCCTTTACACGAACCCTAATGTGTGCCCTTTTCGGGTGCTTTATTATTGCATTACTGGTGTTATTCTAAATGTAAAGCTGCTTTGATTGTTTTCCAGGATGTTTGTAAGGAACTTGGTGTTCAGGATGTCCATCAGCTCATTTCTGCGGTGAAGGATCAGCGCAGGCGTGCAGAATCCACCGTCGAACTGGAGAAGGTGAGCGTCTTCCAATTCAAACATCGATTTGAAGTTGATGTGTTTGTCAATGAGCAGTTTTAATAAATTAAAAGTCGTTTTTGGATGAAAAATAATTGCTTTTTAAACTCAACCGGCAGCTCCTCCACGACATCAGTGCAGTCCTGACCAATCGCAGAGCTCCGCTGGGGTTTCCTTCAAATCAACATGAGCAGCCCTCGCTCTCACAGGGAGCAGATCTGCGCTTGATTCTCCCCGCTCTGGAAGCCTGGCGCCAGCAGCTGTGCTCTCTGACGGTGAGGAAGGTTTACCGGGGGAACCTTGTTTTGCAGCTCTAGGAATAGTTGAGGTATCAGAAAGCCTGTTTAATAACAGAAACCAAGGTTTTGGCGATATGTGAAACAAGGGTTGAGCAAACTTTTATAAGCAAATTAAAAGCACTGCTTTTAAACATAATGAGAAGCTTAGTCATATATTAAAAAAAATTATTTTAATATGTTAGTATTTTTATTTGGTGTAGGACTTTTATTATGAAGGGCGGACTTGACTATGAATATGTTAGTATTTTTAGAATAGTATTTTTATTTAAAAGTGTAGGACTTTTATTATGAACTGATGGCTCTTATTTTTGCCTCTGCATAGAGCCTCTCTGAGGGCCTTTTTCTCACATCATGTAGCTTGTGTTTAGCTGTTCCACTTCCTGTTCTTTAATGCAAGATTTACATCATCTTCAGATTCTTTTCTTAGTCGTCATGATTATTTTTTTTTCCCAAACAGTTGAGCGAGTGACATTAATGAATGCAAATCTTCATAAAAATAAGACTCTCTTGAACACATACTCATACTCAGAAATAAAGGTTTAGCAACATGTGAACCGAGTGTTGAGCAAACTTTTATAAGCAAATGTGCTCTTAAATATGAGAAGCTTAGGTGTATATTTAATGTTTTATTTGAATATATTTAGTATTTTTTTTGTGTAGGACTTTAATTATGAAGGGCTGACTTTTTCTTCTGCATGGAGCCTCTACTATGAGGTCTTTTTTTCTCACATCATTTAGCTTCCGCTTAGCCGTTCCACTTCTTGATCAAAGATTTAGATCTTTTTCAGATTCTGAAGATGATCAAATGAGGATTTCTTTTATCAAACATTGAGCAAGCGACCAATTAAAGGAATTCTGTGCTCTCTGCTTGTTTATCAGTAAACCTTTCTCACTGTCAGTCAACAAGTATCAAAAACCTGTTTAATAAAATAAATAAGGTTTTAGCAATACTTAACAACCAATTGTCTTAAGCATATATAGGAGCTTAATAACATATATTCAAAAAAAAATTAAGTATAAGACCTTTTAATTTAGTGTAAGACATTTATTATGAACATAATTCACAGGATTGATTCTTCTTCATGGAGCCTCTCTGTAAGGTTTTTGTTTTCTCTCATCATGCAGCTTAAAGGTCGAGTGTGGAATTGTTGATGGTTGAAATTTCTAAAACAAACTCGTCCCGAGGACCAAAATCGCTTCGTGTTGTTGCGATTGATATTTTGAAAGCACCTGCTGATTGGCTATAAGCTTGTTATGGTGTCGGCCCACCCAAGAATGTACTTTTTACTAAAAATCACACGCCAACCTTTTCCTTTAATCCAATATTTAGATTACCTTCAGATTTTTTTCTTAGTTTTGTCACGTTTTTTTTTTTTTTTTTAATAAGCGATGGATTTAAGAAGGCAAATTGTCATAAAAATAAAATGTACTCCTCTCAACGTAAAGTAATAAATAAGTCACTGAATAAGTCTCCGTAACTCGTGATGGGATCTCAGGTGTTTGGTTCTCCAGGAGCTCCATCGCGCACTCCACGCTCTTCAGAAACGACTGTTACCATGGCAACCGAAGAACGCTTCACCCTCTCCTCCGGATCCTCCTCGCACTGAAGACCTGATGCTAATCGTGGACACTCTCCTGGACGAGACCGCTCCTGATGATAAGGTGCGCACCCTCTCTCAGCGCCCCCTGCAGGTGCATCAGATCAGCTGACCTGCTCCATCACTCCTCAGGGTCTGCCGAGTCCCTCCAGACAAGCGCTGCTGGCCATGATCGCTCATTTCCAGAAGCTCTTCGACGTGCCTTCGCTGTCGGGAGTGTACCCTCGCATGAACGAGGTCTACAGCCGGCTGGGCGAGGTGAACAATGCCATGAGGAACCTGCGTGACCTGCTGCAGCTGGGTGAGGGCTGCTCTCTCTAATAGAAAACGCTGATTCCCCCTGCTTTCAAGATAAATTCACAGACTTAAGTTCGTTAAGGTCAAGTAATCCCTTAACAATTACTTTTCTGAGCAAAACAATAATATGATGACCCTAAATATTTAAGTGTGAAAACAATCTAAACTTCTTAGAAAAACATTAAGAATAATTCATTAAGATTCATAAGAAAAGAATATTAGCTACTGTCAGTTTCAATTGACTACTCTTTCTTCTGATTGGCTGGGGCAACATACGAATATTTTATTTTTAATCAAAACTAAATGTATTGTTTCTTATCCAAACTTATATTTTTACTTGTTTGTTTTCTTAACTTAACTGTTCATACCTGTTAGCTGAAGGGTTCCAACACTAAACTACTATAACAAGTTCATCTGAGGCTGTGAGCCAATCGGGTTGAGATTTGAACTGTGGGAAATTTTTAGTTTCGAGTCTCAGATATCACCTTAATGACTAACTTTAGGTTTTATTCTCTTCACTTTATAAAAACATGAGCAATATTCACATTCTTCAAAACTTTTCCATTTTCTATGAAACTACCAAATTAGTTTATAGCCGGCTGTACAATGTGCATTTTGAATGTTGGGATGTTTTCATATTGGTAGTTTGGTGGGTTTGGCCAATAAAGTCAGTTTAGCTTTAAGATAGTGATGCTAAAGGCACCAAACCTAGTCTTTGTGATGCAGGTAACTTTCCAATGTTGTTGTACATTGACATTAATATACCCTAACACATTAATATATATGCACACACACACACAGAGTAGATGCCTCATGACCTGCTGTGTAAATGGGTAAATCTTACCTGGGGCATCACTGTGCTGTAAAAGAAATGGCTAATGTCTGGTCTAGTTTTTTAATGATATGTTCCTATGATCTTGTCTCCCAGAACGGCTGCGCTTATTATGCGCATCTACAAACGTCTCTACAATTCTTTCAGTGAAATTCAGAAACGCTATTTAAAAGAAAACACAGGTTTTGTTGCAGGAAGTTCAAGAGGAAATGGTCTGTGAGTGTAAAGTATTGTGATCTTGATTCCATCCGCTGACAGACGAGCGAGCGGCCCCGAGCGAGGTGGTGAGCGCGGTGGCTTCCGTCGTGTCCTGCTCTGGAGGACAGGAGCTCTTCGGTCTGCTGCAGAGCACCGACATCGACAGGCACGTTTAGTATCTTTAAACCTTTGAGGCTCTTACGGTCTGCTGTCGCTCGGATGTAACAGAGTTCAGGGGAGGGCGAGTTCTTTTAAACTTACATTTCAGGTGATAAAATACATTTGCTGTTTGGATTCATTCAGGATTACGCGCAGATTCAAAACACTGAGGTTCTAAAAACAGCAGAGCTGCAACCCTCCACAGACGAGGGGTTGCCAGATTGACGCGGCAGTTATCAATCGTGACTAATGACGTATTTTATTATAAATAATGTAACGTAATAAATGTCTGATATTTGCTGTAACCTTTTAATAACAGATTGTTTGAAAATATCTCCACAACATAAATCTTTTTTAATGGTAAAGATTGATTTTACAATATTAACTTAAGATGTTCATGTTTACAAAATGTTTGCCTTTTTTTAACAAAAAAAATGTTACTTGCTTTTATTTCTACAGTAAGAAAGATTTATCGATATGGTGATAATTATGGATATTAAATGATATGAAATTATCGTGATGTATTCTATTTCTAAATGATACAGAATTCTGGTGATACATTATTTGTAAGGCACAACATT
Organism: Danionella dracula; assembly: GCA_900490495.1. NCBI lineage: Eukaryota > Metazoa > Chordata > Actinopteri > Cypriniformes > Danionidae > Danionella > Danionella dracula. Next base: position 2,672,349 of record UELW01000034.1, read on the forward strand.
TTCAGGATAAAACTTTGACGGGTGATAATTATTAACTGAAATTTATTTATTGATCTATATAATTTGAGCTATAGGTTTAGGTAAAAATAGGAAAACCTTTAAATAATTAATATCTGGTTTAACTCATAAGTCTGGCTAATTTGAAGGATTTTTAAAATAAATTAATGAAACATAAAATAATTTCTTTGTAAAAACTTTTTTTTTTTTAAATCCTGTTATTTCTGTTAAGGTTAATACAATTTTATTTTGATAAGAAAGATAACCATGAAATAAATACAAGTAATAAATCTTATTCACAATATTAAAAGTAATGATTTTGCCATTAAGTTAAACTCTTATATTAGACACTCTTATATTAAAATTATATATTTATGTATTAATTAAATGTATTAATAGTTGCATGTTTAATGCTGAATATTTCAAATGTATTAGTACTAAACAATCCTATTTTAGGCATTTAATAAACTCTAACATTTGTATTACAGAAGTATGGAGATTACTTTTTAAAATAATAGAGAAATTCTATATAATGTGGATTAATTAAAAATGGTCTTTTGCGTTTAGAGCTCATAGATGTGAACTATTCAGGAATAATTGTAAGCTGTTTTGTCGTGGCTCTGCAGCATCATTCTGAAGCTGAAGGAACACGAGGACTTCTTCCCAGCGTTTCACTCGTTTACTCTGGAGCTCCTGAGAACTCTGAGTGAGACTCCTCTTTATTCATCAAAATAATCTTCGGTCGCACACTAAACAAACGTTTGATCTGTCTTACAGACGTCACAACTCTGGATGACATCATACCCACAATCCATTCCCTCAAAGGCTGATGTTTGTTGATAAAGCACCGTGTGGCTGATCCCAGAGCTGTGTTCAAGTGTTGCTGTGAGTAAAAGTTTTAAACTCTAAATAACTTATAGTTCTCTCTTCGTTGGAGCACGCAGGGCTCAGTCCCCGTCCGCAGCGTGTCCCTGTAGTTTCTCCATGATTAAGCTGTTAGAGGGTGCGTTCGTGAGCAGCGTTAGCACAAACTTTGAGGTGTTGTCGAAGACGTGTTGAATCAGAGTACAGGACGCCAGCGCCTCGATGTGGAAGCCTGCGTTACGCTCGACGTCCGGCTGAAGGATCGAGTCTGGCAGCTGTTCTGCAAAGAACTGAAAGAAAAGGAGGAGATTAAATCCACTTACATACACAATGCTCTCTCTCTGCACTGCTGTTTGCTACTCGAGTGAGCGGGATGAACACAATTTGTTCGTTACAAAACAAGATCACTTATTTGTGCAAGAGGATTAGGGCCACTGTAGAAAATAGAATTGAAGTTCTGACTTTAATCTCAGACGAAAACTGTCCTCCCGGGCACCCATACTTCTGAGAAAGAATTCTAAGTTGTGTTTTTGCGTGTCCGAGGGGTCTCAGAGAAAGCTATCGTGTTGCTTGAAGAACAGATTGCGCAGTCGACGAGCCTTTAGCTACTTAATGTGACCGAATTCAGTTTTTCCCCACTCACCTTTTCTTCTTCAAACAACGCGATGGCTTCCTTCGAGACCCCTCACACACACTTAAATTGGCCATTTAATAGCTTTTGGCACTGCCTTCAGCATTCACACATCTATTTTAGTTGCATGTAGTGAATGTAAAACATAACTTAGATGAAAAATGTCCTTACAGGCACCCATATTTCTGAGAAAAAAAAAGTCTGAGATTAAAGTCAAATCTTCAATTTTATTTTCTACAATGGCCCTAATCCTCGTCTGTACTTATTGATTTATGTGTTTGAAAGGCTTAAAACCTAACAATGTTCTTCACCAACATTATACCCTATATCTTTATTATGAATGATTTTATATTACCCCCCATACGTACAGTCAAAACTGAACTATGGATGGTGCAATAACACTTGTTGCATTTGTTACAATTATTTTCTTTGTATCATTATTGTACTCTACTGTTTAATAAAGACTTCTACTGCAACCTTCCTTTAGTGATACTAAACTTTTTTTTCTTAGAGGTTTTGATAGAAACGGACAATGTTTAGAATGCCATTTTTTTTTCAATCTTTAAATGTGTAACTTGCACTGTGGGAAACTGTATAGAACAGGTGTATTCAATTAAAAGTTGTCGAGGAACAGTTATTAAAATGTCCTCCAAATAAATTATCCAGAGCATGTAGTATGTATGTGTATAAATAAAATAATTCCCACTAAATATACATGAAACAGAGACAAATAACTTAATACATCAAAAAATTTAGAAAATAAAATACAATATGACTATTTTAGGTGAAAATAGTAACGGAACTGTCGGGAAAACTTTGTATGTGACTGCCCTGCAAGGAAAATAAATCTTGGTTGGAATGGAGTCAGTGTCGTTCTCATGCAGATATATAGGAGCACATTGGTGAGCCTGAAACAGCAATAGTTTTTTATCATGTTTATTGTAGAAACACCCTTGTATGGTGTTTGTGTCTGTGGGACCCATTTTGAGTTTTCATCAGAAGAAAAATGAAACAAGCATTTATAATTTGAAGCTGGGATTCACTGGGCTTGGCTCATTTCCTGTGAAAAACATTTATCATAACAGATTTTTTTATGACCCCACACGTACGCCCCCTTACACGTTTATATTACACACAAGGTGTTCGGGTCTACTGGACCCGGGGCATGTTAAAGAGTGAAAATGGTAGATTCTTTACCTTAATTCTCTCTTCCCACACAAACATAAATCACACATAAACATAACATTTTACATTTTAGAATAAAATTGTGTGATTGTGTGAATTAAAAGCGCCAAAATGCAATGGGTCCAGCAGAGCCACCAACCCTGCCAAAGTAACAATAATGAACACCACACATGGTTCAAATTCTAAACGTGAAGAAATCAGGATAAAGAAAATAAATAAAGTATATTTGCTGTTTATATCACTGGTTTCTTAGCTAAAGGAAATATTGTTTAAGTTTTTAACATAAAATGTCTTGATTGGGTGAATTAAAATCTGCAAAAGGCAATAGGTCCACGAGACCCACAAACACCGCCTGAGTAACAATAATATGAACACCACACAAGCGTTACTCAAACACCGCCTGAGTAACAATAATATGAACACCACACAAGGGTTACTCAAACACCGCCTGAGTAACAATAACATGAACACCACACAAGGGTTACTCAAACACCGCCTGAGTAACAATAATATGAACACCACACAAGGGTTACTCAAACACCGCCTGAGTAACAATTATATGAACACCACACAAGGGTTACTCAAACACCGCCTGAGTAACAATAATATGAACACCACACAAGGGTTACTCAAACACCGCCTGAGTAACAATAATATGAACACCACACAAGGGTTACTCAAACACCGCCTGAGTAACAATAATATGAACACCACACAAGGGTTACTCAAACACCGCCTGAGTAACAATAACATGAACACCACACAAGGGTTACTCAAACACCGCCTGAGTAACAATAATATGAACACCACACAAGGGTTACTCAAACACCGCCTGAGTAACAATTATATGAACACCACACAAGGGTTACTCAAACACCGCCTGAGTAACAATAATATGAACACCACACAAGGGTTACTCAAACACCGCCTGAGTAACAATAATATGAACACCACACAAGGGTTACTCAAACACCGCCTGAGTAACAATTATATGAACACCACACAAGGGTTACTCAAACACCGCCTGAGTAACAATTATATGAACACCACACAAGGGTTACTCAAACACCGCCTGAGTAACAATAATATGAACACCACACAAGGGTTACTCAAACACCGCCTGAGTAACAATTATATGAACATTACACAAGGGTTATTCAAACACCGCCTGAGTAACAATTATATGAACACCACACAAGGGTTACTCAAACACCGCCTGAGTAACAATAATATGAACACCACACAAGGGTTACTCAAACACCGCCTGAGTAACAATAATATGAACACCACACAAGGGTTATTCAAACACCGCCTGAGTAACAATAACATGAACACCACACAAGGGTTACTCAAACACCGCCTGAGTAACAATAATATGAACACCACACAAGGGTTACTCAAACACCGCCTGAGTAACAATAATATGAACACCACACAAGGGTTATTCAAACACCGCCTGAGTAACAATAATATGAACACCACACAAGGGTTACTCAAACACCGGCTGAGTAACAATAATATGAACACCACACAAGGGTTACTCAAACACCGGCTGAGTAACAATAATATGAACACCACACAAGGGTTACTCAAACACCGCCTGAGTAACAATAATATGAACACCACACAAGGGTTACTCAAACACCGCCTGAGTAACAATTATATGAACATTACACAAGGGTTATTCAAACACCGCCTGAGTAACAATAATATGAACACCACACAAGGGTTACTCAAACACCGCCTGAGTAACAATAATATGAACACCACACAAGGGTTACTCAAACACCGCCTGAGTAACAATAATATGAACACCACACAAGGGTTATTCAAACACCGCCTGAGTAACAATAACATGAACACCACACAAGGGTTACTCAAACACCGCCTGAGTAACAATAATATGAACACCACACAAGGGTTACTCAAACACCGCCTGAGTAACAATAATATGAACACCACACAAGGGTTATTCAAACACCGCCTGAGTAACAATAATATGAACACCACACAAGGGTTACTCAAACACCGCCTGAGTAACAATAATATGAACACCACACAAGGGTTACTCAAACACCGCCTGAGTAACAATAATATGAACACCACACAAGGGTTACTCAAACACCGCCTGAGTAACAATAATATGAACACCACACAAGGGTTACTCAAACACCGCCTGAGTAACAATAATATGAACACCACACAAGGGTTACTCAAACACCGCCTGAGTAACAATAATATGAACACCACACAAGGGTTAAGCACTCTTACAACAATCCCATCACTGAAGGCTTTTTAATGTTGCCCCCTCAGAGGAGAATCATTCTCACGTTACTGCGCTGTGTATGTAAGTGTGATTGTATGTAAGTGTGATTGGTCTCATAGATCGCTCGTACTGGGTTGAAATTCCTTCATTTTTTTGCACTTTCACCTCGGACGTCAGGTGAAGCAGTTGTGCGAACTAGCTGAGCTTAGTTTCAGTGTGGCGATTTTAATTGATTCTATAGTTTCAGGGAATATCAGCAAAATTGTTTTGAAACTGCTTGTAGGAAGAACGAACAAATACTTCTCCGTCCACTCATCCATGAAACTTGTTGTATAACTTCAAGGATTTGCAATTCTCCTTCCTCTTACAACTTCATTCTCATTTCTAATTTAAAGACATTACATGAATTACAGTACTAAATGAGGATGTGCTTGCAAGAGAGGTATTCTTGAGCTGCATTCTGCGTGTGTAGTGCAGATCTAGGTGAAAGGTGAAATAAGTAGGCCAAAAGTTAACTCTATGCATCTGTGAGCCTGCCTGGTGGGCAAAAGAGGTAGTACGTGTTATCATGACATGATTTGGACACGAGCCGGACATGCAGAGAACACATGAAATATGAGCCAATGAACTGTTTAGCTTGGAATGCGTCATAACGGGTATAAAAGATGAAGACATGCACTGAGCAGACAGACGTGCCAGCCGTCTCCAGAGCCAGAAGACAGCTGAGGATGGACCACCGAGCGAGGAAAGACTTTTGCTTTGAGAAACCAACCAATTTTTATCCACGATGGATGAGTACTATTTTACTTTATGATGATTATTATGTTTCGTAATATATATAAAAAGCGATGAATTAAAAGAAATGTAATTGATTGCAATTACTGACTATCAAGTTTTTTATTTAAAAATTATTTTTAAATGTAACAGCTTAATAGAAAGAACTGACCACAAAGGAGTCTTCTGACCAAGCTCTAAGCATTTAAAGCTTAGAATTTAGGGCAGATTCGACTCACTTAACCTAACCTCAGAATAATAAATAAAAAGGTTGAAGGTGTAAAAGATTAAAGGATTAATTGAACACCATAACACAAACTTTCCTTTTGCTTTCCTGCTGGCTCTCACCGTCGTCTCCTCTCTGCTCAAATGCATCCTCTGAACTGGAAACGTAGTTTTAAAAAAAGCCATTTGATCGGCTCCCCTGAGGTAAGCTGATGCAGTATTAACCAAAACAATTCTCAGGAATATATCATAAATTGGTCAGGGGTCCAAACAGAACCACCTCTCGGTCCCCCCGTTGGTTATGGCTGGTATAAAACATGGGTGTGGTATGCGTGACGTTTTGTATGATCGGCAAAGCAGGCTAAAAATGGGCGTAGCCAACCATCACTATCACCAAGTTGTTAGCATCGTTAAACACTACAAATGTGTTTTGTTGCCAAATCAACACAAATTTGAACAACAACTTTTAACAAGTAATCCAGGTAAAAATACGTGTGACTGCAAACCACACCCTTCTGAAACGTGATTGAAAATTGGTTTTTAATTGAAACTAACATATTTCTCTGAGATCTGTGAAGAACGCAAAGGCTCTCACCGCTTTTCCTGACAGAGGATTGATGAAGTCTGCCCAGTAACCTCCTCTCCACAGCGTGAAGCAGATCTCTTTAGCGCCGCTGACGAACTGCGAGAAAAAATACGATCTCTGAGCAAATCACATCTTAAAATAAACATGTGTGTTACTAGATTACTATTTTTTTAATTGGTCAACAGTTCGTTTTTTTCTTGGAATCTAATAAATTTAAAACTGATGATTATATCACATTTCCATTACAAGTGTTTCACATTCACACACATTTTCTTAACATTTTGGGGAATGTTTTAAAACGAATATGCTTATATCACTACAGTGAAAAAAAAAACTTTACCCTCATTTTAAATAATTTTGGGTCAAAAAAATAAGTCTCTAATGGGCTGATGCTTAACAACTAAAGCCCCAGAAAATGCAATGTTTCTCGCAGTACACACTCACACTGTCCAGCAGCTCCTCCTGATCTCGGGTCAGCTCCTCCGGGCTGATCTTCTGGTTCTTCTGCGTAACCGTGACGACCGTGATGGGACTGGTGGGGAGAACGGGGAAGAACATCTCCAGCTCTGAAACCCAGATAGGACCGTTAGAGAAGCGAGCCTCCGGGGTTGTGATGTGGGAGGGTCAGAGCGTACCTTTCTTGAGGAGCTCGGGGCAGGAGTGCATGGAACACTCCACAGTGGAGCGAGTGAAGTAGTGCTCGGCTTTAGTGACGCGCTGCGCCGCAGGGGACACCTCTTTACCCTGATGTCACAGAAGCACAATGTTTCAGGTCAACACGTGTTATTAACAGCAGGGCTGGACTGGGACCAGAAAAAGGCCATGGTGGCCCAGCATGATGTTTTACAAGATGTAAGATGAGAAATGTGACGAATACTGAGACACAGGATTACAGTCACGCATATTCTCAATTTTCTTTCCTTTTTAGGGTATTGGCACAAAACACACTGTAGTTAATTGTTTTACAAGCCGTTTTTACATGTTTAACATGCAGGTTTTTTTCTTTTTGATTTGAAGTTAATTAGTCACTATTTTACACGATTCATTTACTTATGAGCTGATATCAAAATAAAATACAAGGTTGTTAACGTTTTAATTGTATTAAAAGATAATAGTTTTTATCCCTGCAAGATACATCACAAAGAATGATAATAAAAAAACGTTGATCATTATTTGTATTTTCTAACAATATATTTACATATGTATATTAATTCATTTTAAAGATAAATTTAGTTATCTCTCTCTGTGTAAAATATGGATGTGTGAATGTTATATTTATTTAGTATTTTGACATTAGCCCTAAATTTACTGGCTCTCAACAATCTTTTAAAAGTTTTAATATTAGCGTGAGAAATGATAATGAGAGACTGTGTTTATGAACTTAGATCAACTTTCAGATATTAACCTTGAATGTTTAATTTTCAAGTGTTTATCTGTTGAGTTAGCATTCACATTATGTTAGCAAAGAGTAACGTTAGCATAACCTCTTGCTGTAAAGGGCATCAATCTTAATTAAATTCTGTATTTCTGGTTAAAAAAACTGTTCATTTGGGGTTACAACTATTAACAAACATACCATAAGTCCTTTCTTCTTTCCAACTGCAGATGTTAGCAATACGCTAACTTCGCAGCATCTTCCCATCATCACAACAGGCGTGAGCCTATTAGCATTGCACAGAGAAGGGAGAATGCGCAGGCTTCACTTTTACGTGGTTTATTTACCTGTGCAGGAAGATTCCCAACATACTTAAGAGCTTTTAGCATTTTGACTCGTTGACTGTAAACCCTGCTATTTCTTCTGCATTAAAATTAATCTAGATGTGAGATAAGTTCGCCCTCAGAAATTCGTTGCTCCGGAGGCCGGGGCGAAAGGAAGATTTATAATCTTGGTCAGAGGCTGGAGGGAGGGGGCTGTGATTTTATTGGACTAGCCCAGTGTCCGTTAAGAAAATCAACCAATGAGCTACGTCTCGTGTCAGACACCCAGCCGATAATATGTGTTTTTTTTTCTATTATGACAGCCGACCCAAAAATGTGCATCTGCCCACTGGACATTTCTTGCTACCCCCAATAGCCACTCCATGCTGGATTTAAAGGGAAAGAACTAATTAAAACAGCGCTTTAAAGTGTATTAGCGGCACCATCCAGTGGCGCGCGCACGCGTGTGTGTGTGTGTGTGTGTGCGTGTGTGTGTGCGTGTGACAGCTGCTCATATTTGGATGATCAAATCATTATCAACTAGCGCGTAATTAGATTGACAGAATTAATGAAATCATCAAACTTGTACGTTGAGATGAATCAACAAAATTAGCTTCATTGTAGACATTGTAACTTTACATTATTATGATTTTAACACAAATATTTTTGGTTATTTGTTTGTATGTTAAATTTAGGTTTTTATCGAGTGGTAATTTATTCATCTGAACACCATTTTGGCTTTTCGTTTATCTCCCATATCTGATATTTATATAATTATATTTATTTTGTAATCATCATTTTGTAGATTTATCATCATGAACATTTTAATTATTTATTATTGCCTAACTTTGGCTAATGCAAAGCTTTGTCAGCACGATGTACCTTTATCATTGCAAAAACAGGAAGACAGAGAGATGAGAAATAAATGAGGAAAGATGAGATATAACAGTTTGAGAACAAGGACAGAGAGGGAACAAGAGAGATGAGAGGAAAAAAGAAGTGAGAGAGAGAAAAAAAGAAAGAGAAGACAGAGAGAAGAAAGAAAGGCGTACAAGAGTGAGATCAAGGACAGGGGAAGCAGAGAGAATGAAAGAAGAAAAGAAAAGGGAAGAGAAAGATACAAGAGACAACGTGAACAAGGACAGAGACAGAGAGAGATGATAAAAAGGCAGGGATTGAGTCACAGAGGAAAAGAGATTAGACCAGGGGTCGGCAACCAGCGGCTCTGGAGCCGCATGCGGCTCTTTAGCGCTGCCCTAGTGGCTCCCTGGAGCTTTTTAAAAAATGTGTGAAAATGGAAAATGTTTTGTTTTAATATGGTTTTTATAAAAGGACAAACATTCTTAACATTTCCCAATGCTTTAAAAGTGTGTAGAATAAATAACTTCAACATTTCTGTCAGCGAAGATTTGCGTCATAGCCTGCGACACACGTTACTACCAGCAGGGGGCGGGATGCCAGGCAGGTGGCTATCGGTTTTTCCTTCCTCGTAATTTTTTTCTTAAAAAATGTTGAACTAGTCTGTTGGATTTCCCTACCCCATCGAGATTTCCTTCCGCGTTCTGCTGCTTATATCGATGTATGACGATAAAGACGTATCATAAGATGTATGACGACTTTTAGTCATTTTGGTTAAACTTGGATGTTTTGATTTAGCAGACAGACAAAACAGAACGATTTCTTGGTCATGTTTAAAAATGCTGTTTGTGTTATTTCAATAAAAAATAGACAGTGATACTGATCAAACACTCAATAAGATGGAAAATGACGCGGTTCATGTTATGCACATGCGCACAATGATGCAGCAGTTAAAAATTATGGGTAGAGGAAACTGCTAGAACCCAGCGAAAGAGAAAAATAACTGAGGAGAACAGAGGATTCAACTTTTCTTGGTCCAAATCATTTGCATTCATTACAAATGCGGAAGTATTTCCTGAATGTTTGCTCTGCAGTGAGATGCTATCAAATAACAAGAAGAGTAATGTGGAAAGACAACATATACTAACAAAGTGGCTGCTTTTATAAAGGGATTTCTTATTTTTGTCAGTATATATTTGGAATGACACTTGGGGATATTAACAAATCAAACTTAAACTGTATTAATTAGATTTTTTATATTTTTTATTTTTATAAATGCAGGCTCATTTTATTGCACTGTTTGTTGCGCAGATAAGGGGCGCGTTATGCTCGTTCCATTTTGATGTTTTTTTTGGAATCCTCAAAATAAAAATGACATCAAAAATCTGATTTCTTTATTGCATTTCTTTAATTTCATCAAAGCAATGAAACATAATTTATTAATATTGTAATGAAGTTAAACTTGACAACAGAGCAGTCACGTGGTGCGTCATTCTCTACAGGAAAAATAAACATTTAATCATGAAGGCTCTTTATGAATTTGTAGCCAACTTAGTCATTTTTATAGTTTAATATAGACACATACAGCATGTGTTGTCTTCATTATAAGGCTTATACAAGGCTTTTAATTTTTTTGCGGCTCCAGACATATTTGTTTTTAGTTTTTTTTGTCCAATATGGCTCTTTCAACATTTTGGGTTGCTGACCCCTGGATTAGAGGAAGAAAAGAGAGGGAGTGAGGGAGAGCGAGAAGAGAAAGACACAACTGCATAATGAACTTTGCTTAAAATAAGAAGATAAAAGCATTGGCTGTGTTTAACATGGACGTAGCATGCAAGACGTTTCACAAGAAGGCTAAAGGAGGCTCAGCGTGGGCGTAGCCAGTCATCTCCATCACAGAGGTACGTCACTTTCCTGTAACCAAAAATGGGTACATAGAGGCGGGACATAGGTGTAACATAGACGTCTGATTGGCTGAATATACCTTAAACTAAAAACTAGTGATCTGAATCAATAAACAGTGCAGCACCAGGGGTGGAAACAGGTTTTTTTTTCAGCTACAAAGTTGTTTAATTTTAACATTGAAGTGAACGGAAAGCTGCTCACTACTGATCCTTGTGGCCGGTCGAGGTACTACAGTTGTCACTTTACATTGCGCAACGAAAAAAGAGCAGGAGGTTGCCACTTGGATAAAAGTCTTCACTGGAAGTGCTTTAATGACAAATTTTTTTTCTGCTGCCATGTAAAAACATTAAGTTATTTGGGTTATTTTTGCTCATGAAGCAACTAAACACAGCATTTGTTTAATTTTATCACATGATTATCATGAACACTGTGGGGATAACTGATTAATGTGGATTCTTTGAGAATACAATTTTGGATTATGAAGCGTCAGAGGAAAACATTCCAAAATATAACATCTTAGTCTGCAGTTTAAAGCTCTATTTAGGGTTGTAGGTTCAGGGAGAAATCAGCGGAACCGTGTTCTGTACCTGGTACTCGCTGACGAACTGCGCAAGGATGAACTCGTGCCTCTCTGGGCTGGAGGGGGCGCTCAACACGTCCGGAACTGTTTTGTGAATCGGGCCGCTCGTCTGAAAGCTGGTCCCCGTCAGGTGACAGTCGAAGCCCACGTTTCCTGGCAGCTGAAAGCGCTGGTCCTGAGGGCCGAAGGGACCCATGGTCTCATCAGGCCAGACTGTTCTAGGACCTGTCAGAGGAGAGCGGTACAGGGCTGAAACATCACAAGAACTTCCACGAGAGATGGAAGTCCTGGAGAATCTGAGCGCCTTCTCCTCAGAGAAAACTCTAAACGACTCTGAGTTTAAGGTTTTATCCCTCTGTTTAAACTTGTTCTCTTTAAAGTGCTTTTGAAAATGACTTTATTCTTTTTATTCAAGTGGACCATCTTTGGCTTGAACGCACTTAGTTTTTTTTTTTTTTTTTTTTTTAATTTTACACTCAGAACTAAAAGCTCTTTCATTGAGTCAAAGTCTTATTTTATTACAGTGTCAACAGATCATTTTTTGCTATAAAGGTTTTAATCCAGAAATAAGCTCTATCAACTTAACATTTCTAAAGTGTTGTTGGAGCCATTAATGTGTTATTTATTCTTGTTGCCCCTACAGAGTGAAAATGCCCTGTAAAATAGAATGTTTTTTTTTTATCTATAACAAAAGTTGAACCTCCTCTACTCTGATCTTTTGTAGGATTTTCTGCATCTTCAGTTTCGTAACTCACCACATCCACCAATCCTGAGCTAGAAACAGAAGACTGGTTTCATTCTAAAGAAGAATTCCTTTAGCGTTTTATAAAATACAGCTTTTAAATTCACTCTATGCAGTATCTGTGCCAAAGAGAAGAAATATTCGACAGTTTATAACTCCGGTCCTGTGTGCTGTGGAAAATACAGGAACGTTTTCCTGGTTTATTTCAGGAAACATTGAAAGAAATTTTTTTATCAAGCGTAGTGGCGCAGTGGGTAGCACGGTCGTCTCACAGCAAGAAGGTCGCTGGTTCGAGCCTCGGCTGGGTCGGTTGGCATTTCTGTGTGGAGTTTGCATGTTCTCCCCGTGATCGTGTGGGTTTTCTCCGGGTGCTCCGGTTTCCCCCACAAGAACAAAGACATGCGAAATAAGTGAATTGAATAAGAACGATTGCCCATAGTGTTAAAGTGTGAATGAGTGTGAATGTTTCCCAGCGATGGGTTGCTGCTGGAAGGGCATCCGCTGCATAAAACATGTGCCAGAAGAGTTGGCGGTTCATTCCGCTGTGGCGACCCCGAAAGCGAAAAAAGTCGACATGAAGATGAATGAATTTTTTTATCATCCTTATTTATGCAAATGTAACCGGAGACGGCAGAAGCAGAGACTTGTTTTAAAGATTTCTGCTTACCCGAGTGCTGAGTCTCTCAGAAACAAAATATCTTTAAATAAATGCTGCTTTTTGCTCTAATTTCTAGGAATCGTCTTTACTCTTTGAAAATGTAAAAGTAATATTGTTATTGAAGTTAAATTTGCACCCAATAATGGCGACGTTTTTTCATCTAAACTAAGACTTATGAGTGAACACCTCATCGCTTGTACGAGTTATAAAACTGTAGTAGTTTGCGGAATCTGTCTGCAAAACATGTTGTACGGCTGATTTCTGAAACGCACCTTTCTGATATTCACGTCTCTGGATTGATTCTCCTTCTTAGACATTCAGAGGGATCTCTTTCTCTGAGGATTTGATCACCAATCTCAAATTAGTTTTCAACGTGTACATATATTACTAAAATATTTTTGGGGATATTTAGTTACAGAGATATAGTTTTGGGTGAACTGAAACAAGCCTAGTATGTGTACCCACATTTATAGGAACAATAAAATAAAAACTAATTCGACAATAGATTACAAAACATTCACAACCTACATAAAAACCCAAAACTTTAGAAAAAAAAAACATATATGAAAACGTTTTTTTGGTGCACAAAATTTCATTAAAATCTTTTTTTTTTTTTTTTTACTTTTGCTGCAGTGTTTAGATTTGGAACCATAAGCACACTTCACAATTATTTACCACACTATGATGCAAATCACGGTGCATAGTGCAGTAAATAAATATAATCTGTATGCCCATCATAGCATGGTCTCTTTAAAAGCCATGAATGGTGTTCGTACGGTGCGGCGCTCACCTGCGGCCTGTGTAGGCACAGCGATGAAGGGCTCGTCTGAGCCGGAGGACCCTGCGGTTGAAAACGCTCGCACCGTCTGCAGCCTCTGAGCCAGCGCGTGAAGGACAGACGGACAGCTCAACCGTCTCACTCTCCTGCACCACACCTGTCATCACCAAACACAAACCCACCGTTAGAACCGGACCGCGAGACACGAGCTGGAGATTTCACCTCCGACACTCACACTCGCCATGACGCTCGCCTCCACTTTGACAAATCTGGAATTTAAAAGCACATACATTTGTTTAAAAATAAACAGCTTCCATTTTAATTCACAATAAATTATTTATAGAAATTAGAATATTTAGTGTACATTACAATAAACTAGAATTGGCATGAAAGTTTTAGTATAGATACGCAAAAGTTGTCGCAGGTATAAACATTTATTACTTGTTTTTTTATGGAACAAACTATGTTTAATTTACCGAAAAGATCACAGACTTAAACGTGTATAATGCAATGTATGATTTAAATCAGTTTTTCTAATACATTAGAACATGAATATATAATCCTACATTTAACTTAAGACGAAAGAAATTTACAAGGTGAGCAATAGAAGTGCTAATTCAATCATAAAATGCAAAATAAATGTTTGCTTAAGTATACATTCACACAAGTGTGATAAATTGTTTGAAAAATCTAAACTATATTACTACATAAATATAGTATGTTAATGACAAAAACGGTTAACATTTGCACTTGAAGCTTAGCATTAAACAATATTTATACAACTAATAATAAGTGGCCATGTTGCTCGTTATTAAACTGGGGACAGCACATAAAGAAGTACTTATATGTTAAAACACGTGTAAATCTGAATTTAAAGAGTAAATTAAGCGTTTGTTTCTACATTGTAACGTTAATTGTTTGTTATCGGACCAGAAACAGTGTTGTCATCCTCTCACTTTCACATTCAACACGATAAAAAGCACGATAAACAAGTGACTTTCGGTTAAAACCGTGACCTTTGAGCTCTTGGGAGTGAAATATGGCTTTACACATATTTTAAACATATTATGTGGTTGTTTTTACTGTGTTTGTGAGGTAAAGAACGGCGTGTTCTCTTACCTCGCTGCTCTTCTCTAGCCAGGTTCAGCTGATCACGTAACGTTAGCAAGTTAGACGTCATGACGTCACGACGGAGCAACGTACGTATTCAACACGCGAATACATATTTTTGCAACCAAATTGTTTTTTTTAATCTCTCTTGTCTTTAGAATTTTGTTTTATAGGTTGTATTTTGTGGAAAGTTATTCATATATAAAAGCATTAACATTATCTACAAGACAACACTAACAACTAACTGCTGAAGAAATTGCATTTGTCCTATTAACAAGCACGCACACAAATATATTTTAAGTTTTTCTAACTCTTTAGACGATACCTGTTGCCAATTTTATATTATAAAACATATTTCCAGCTAAATTATTATGAAAACATGTGGACCGGTTGCGTCACATCTGCGCATGCGTTAACGGATAACGCCCACAAGATGTCAGTAAAAGCCCGCGAAACTAAAGCTGAGTGTAAATACTTTATTTACAGCAAATAGATTATATTTGTAACAACAAACTTACGAGGAACCTTCAAAAAAGGCCAACGTCAACCAAAATGCAAAATTAAACACAGAAAATAGTCAACTTAATTAAAGGCTTCTCTTCAGCAAAAGCTAAGATTTGGGATGAGTTTGTGTCGCCTCTGGACAGAACAGAAGGTTCGATAAATCTCTCTGAAGACAAACAGAGTCCTCACAATAGAGAACTGAGCTCTCTCTCTCTCTTCTCTCCTCTCTTAACAAAGCCAACTCACTGTAACGCACCCCCAACAGGACTGTGTCCAGAGCATAAACAGTAAATGTAAATTCTGTTAACATATAGCAGCCTATTTATAGAATCGACATTGTGAATTGTAGAGGTCCGTTCTCTCTCTCCCTCTCTCTCTCTCTCTGCTTCCCTTTCTCCATTATCTCTGTATCTCTCTCTTTCTCTCCATTTCCCTCTGTCTGTTTCTTTCTCATCCCTTCTTTTTCTCTCCTTTCTCTCTCTCTCTCTCTCCCTTCTTCCCTTCTCTTTCTCCTGCTCTCTCTCTCTCTCTCTGCTTCCCTTTCTCCATTATCTCTGTATCTCTCTGTTTCTCTCCATTTCCCTTTGTCTGTTTCTTTCTCATCCCTTCTTTTTCTCTCATTTCTCTCTCTCTCTCTCCCTTCTCTTTCTCCTGCTCTCTCTCTCTCTCTCTGCTTCCCTTTCTCCATTATCTCTGTATCTCTCTCTTTCTCTCCATTTCCCTTTGTCTGTCTCTTTCTCATCCCTTCTTTTTCTCTCCTTTCTCTCTCTCCCTTCTTCCCTTCTCTTTCTCCTGCTCTCTCTCTCTCTCTCTGCTTCCCTTTCTCCATTATCTCTGTATCTCTCTCTTTCTCTCCATTTCCCTTTGTCTGTCTCTTTCTCATCCCTTCTTTTTCTCTCCTTTCTCTCTCTCCCTTCTTCCCTTCTCTTTCTCCTGCTCTCTCTCTCTCTCTCTCTCTCTGCTTCCCTTTCTCCATTATCTCTGTATCTCTCTCTTTCTCTCCATTTCCATTTGTCTGTCTCTTTCTCATCCCTTCTTTTTCTCTCCTTTCTCTCTCTCCCTTCTTCCCTTCTCTGTCTCTGCTCTCTCTCCTCTCTCCCTTCTCTTTCTCCTGCTCTCTCTCTCTCTGCTTCCCTTTCTCCATTCTATCTCTGCTCTCTCCTTTCTCTCTTCCCCTCTCCGCTTCCCTCTCTCCTTTATCTCTGTATATCTCTCTCCATTTCCCTCTGTCTGTTTCCTTCTCATTCCTTCTATCTCCCACACTCCCCTCTTTTTCTCACCTTTCTCTTTTTCTCTCCCTTATCTGTCTCTGCTCACTCTCCTCTCTACCTTCTCTCTTTGTCTATGTCTCTGTCTCTCTCTCTCTCTGTCTGTGTGTTCCCCTGTCTCCACTATCTCTCTCTCTCTGTTTCCCTCTCTCCTTTATTTCCCTCTATCTCTGGTCTTCATCTCCTCCCCTCTCTCTATCTGTTCCCCTGTCTACACTGTCCCCCCTCTCCCTTTTTCCATTCTCTCTCTCTCTCTCTCTCTCTCTCTCTCTCTCTCTCTCTCTCTCTCTCTCTCTCTCTACCACCGTCCCATCTGGTATCTGGACGCAGCTACGAGGCAGCCAGCGCTGCAAGGTCAGTACAGAGTTAAAAAAAAAAGTTCTTTTTTAAATTCACTAGAAAAACAACACGGAAAGCTTACAAACACATCCAACAGAAACGTGACTAGCTCCGGACTAACACACACACTTATTGTAACACGTCTGCTTATTTAAAACAGTAAGAAGTTAACAGTAAGAAATTATTTTTAATGACGTGATCAGACTCCAAATATAAGGGATGTAATCCAGAGACGGAGGAATAATCATAATTCAGAGCCTTTGCCTGCTGTGCTCGAGCGATTAAAATCTAAATCATGATCTGAATCTTAATTACTCGTCACAGATATTAAACATCACGTGATCAATCGTTCCTTCTCGTCCCACACTGCTTAATGGAGTCTGAAGGACATCTTTAACACATTGCACCAATTTCTGGGTCACAGGACAACTATAAAATGTGTTTTCACATCCTTTAAATGGCTTTTGTTCTTTGTAAGAGATTTCACACGTATTTTAGGTACAGTTCTTCAATTACAGTCACATTACAGCTCCTCGTTGCATGAGTACCCTCGCATCGAACCTTGAATCGAATCCTGAATCCATTCTTGAATCAATGTTTGAGTAACTTTTGGACAGACCTTTGAATCTATTCTCGAATTGACTCTTGAATTCCCTCTTGAATCGAGTTTTCAAACAATAATTAAACATCTCATCGAACTGAATCTCTTGAACTGAATCTAAATTTGACTCCCGAATCAAGTCTTACACAGACACCTGAATCTAACCTCAAAATGAATTTTTAATTCCCTCATGAATTGAATTTTGAACATTCATTCATCTTCATGTCGGCTTTCTTCCCTTTCGGGGTCGCCACAGCGGAATGAACCGCCAACTCTCTGGCATATGTTTTACGCAGCGGATGCCCTTCCCTGCCGCAACCCATCGCTGGGAAACATTCACACACGCATTCACACTTTAACACTATGGGCAATCGTTCTTATTCAATTCACTTATACCGCATGTCTTTGGACTTGTGGGGAAACCGGAGCACCCGGAGAAAACCCACGCGATCACGGGGAGAACATGCAAACTCCACACAGAAATGCCACCTGCCCCAGCCGAGCCTAGAACCAGCGACCTTCTTGCTGTGAGACGACCGTGCTACCCACTGCGCCACCGTGACGCTGAATTTTGAACATATCAATGAATGTACTTTTGATTTGACTCCTGAATCAAATAATGCACAGTCCCTTGAATCAACCTTTGAATCGGCTCTTGATTTGATTCTTGAATCTCTGAAGACAGAGAAGTCTGAACTCTGAAAAGAAATATTGATTTGACTAATGAATTGGTTGTTAAACTTTGAATTGACTATTCAGCTGATTTTCGAATCAACTCTTGAATAAAATTGTTTAGTTGTCACATGAATCGAACTGTGATTCTCTCCAATCTTGATTTGACTGTGATCATGAACTGATCCTTGATTTGACTCTTGAATCGAGTTCATCGATTTGACTCCTGAATAGACTTTCTAAAGGACTCTTTTGAATCAACTACTGAACGACTTTTGTATAGAAACCTTAATCTAATTCCTGAGTTTACTTTTGGATTTGACTCCTTATTCCACTTTTTAAATGACTATAGATCTGGGGGGGGGGTTGTCAATCAACTTTTCAATACACTTTTGACTGAATTGATTCTTATTTCAAGTATTTATTTAACTCCTGTATCAACTCTAAAGTTCATTTTTGAGTTAAATTCTGGATTACTTTTTAAAGAGACCACTGAATTAACTCTCGATTTTTAAAAATAGGGTTCACCAAATACGATCCTGGAAGTCCGAAGCCCTGCACATTTTAGTTGGAACCCGGCTCTAGCTTGCATATTAATCTAGCTTTAGATAAGCCACGAAGAACTTAATCAGTGTCTTTCATGATGGTCGAACCAAAAGTGTGCAGGGTTACGGGCCTTCAGGACCGGATCTACAGATCCCTGTTTTAAACTCTTCGTTTGACTCCTGAACTGACTCAATTCAACAATATCCTCAATCAATTAAAACTGACTCTTGATCTATTTCTTGTGTGAACTGGTGAATCTGACTACTGAATCGATTTTTAAACTGACTCTGAATCTGGTTCTTCTGTCAACTCTTCAATAAACTTTAGATTTGTCTCCTAAACTAACTCTAGTTGTGAATCTTTGGTAAACTCTTTAATAAAACGCTACATAGAATCTGTTGTGCAGAACAACTGAGCAGTTGTGGTCCGGTGGATGAAGAGATTGACTTGTGATCTGAAGGTCCTGGGTTCGATCCCCAGATACACTGAGTTGAAGGTGGAGTAAGTGATGAAACACTTGCTCTCCATCTTCAACAAACAGCAGTGGAGCCCTCGAGCGAGCACCAGTTCCCCGACTGCTCCCCGGGCCCCGCAGCCATGGCCCCCACTGCTCCGGGTGAGTGTTCACGGTGTGTTTGTTCACTGCTGTGTGTGTGTGTGTGTGTGTACACTGGGATCGGTTACATGAGAGCACACATTCCAGTTATTGGTCACTCCATATCTGTCCAACTGCTCACTTTCACTTTCTTATTTCAACTTTAGATTTGACTCCAGAATCGACTCCTAAACTGACTCTAGATCTTATTCTTCAGTCAACTCTTAAATAAACTTGTGACTTGTGTTAAATCCTGAATAACTTTTTTAAACTATCTTCTCAGTAGCTCACTGAATTAACTCTTAATCTGACTTTTGAATTAACCCTAAATCTTCTATTAAAGAGAACCTTGAATCAATTAGATCTTGATCTGATTCAGCTCTTGTATCACATTTTTAATTGACTCTTGACTTCCTATTTCAACAATTGAATGAATGCTGATATATGAAAATAGATCCTTGATTCACATGGCATCCTGAAATGCTATGCTCATCCATCTTCTTGTCACCAATGAACCGCCAACGTATCGGCAGCCCATCATTGGGAAACATCCAAACACACTCATACACTAAGGACAAATTTTTTTTCCCTGTTCACCTGTACCTCATGTCTTTGGACTTGTGGGGAAACCAGAGCACCCGGAGTAAACCCACGCGATCACGAGGAGAACATGAGAACTCCACACAGAAATGACAACTGACCCAGCCGAGGATCGAACCAGCGACCTTCTAGCTGTGAGACGACCGTGCTACCCACTGCGTCACCGTGACGCCCTACTTTAAGACAAAAATTTAAAAAATGCTGTGAAAAAAATATGTTTAGGGACAGAAATGGATGTTTTTATCTCTCTTTAGTTTATCTATGGTCTATTCAGACATATGAAGGCTTCCACGATTTCTGAACAGAGGATTTTTTGAACCTATACAATCTCTCCAACAGACTTCTGGAAAGAAAATTCCACACAAAATAAAAGTGAGGTGATATTCTTCTACTTGTGTCCTATCTAAAAAGTTTCCTATTAATGTCTTGTTTTGAGTAAAAAACTAATTTCGTTTTTGAATTTCTTTTTAACCTTTCCTTTTTTATTATTTTCTGACCAATTTGAACCTGAATGGAGGTCAATCTGAAGCTTTAGACTCCTCTTTTTGTATTTCTGCTCCTGGGGCAGGAGTGGAAGCCTCCCATCAAGCTCAAAGAGCTTCAGGAATCAGCAGTTTCCTCACCCTCGCTCTCTTTCTCTCTCTGGAGAGACGGTAGAGTCTCATTAACTCTCATGATTTAATTTTGCAGCTCTCAGAGGAGCGCGCTAGTCCCTCGCTGCGAGATCCGGCTGCATCTGTTGCTGTGAAGAACTTTAGGGATACGCCAAAAGCAAACTTTTCTTGTCAAAACAGGTAAACGGCATAAACGCAATTCCATGCGTATGAAAGCATAACTGATGCGACTCTTTAGAGCAAAGCTGGGCGACAGGAAACAAGGCCTTGCTGTAATCTTCCCCCGGCTATACATGCTTTTGAAGCGATGAAAGGCTGCAGAACAACACATTCCTGCTACTCTTTAGGGACTCCAGCTCTCTGGGGAGGTTTAGGAGGGCTTTAGCATGAAGCACACGAAGCTAATCGAAGGTTTGAAGCTGACCAAAGTTTATTTTCTAGCATCTGGCCACCGCTGGAGGAAATATCCAACTGTCTGGGTTCGTAATGCTCTCCGAGTCTGAGATTTACATTCTTTGTCAAAAATCAACAAATAGTCTGCACACTTTCACAACATGTTTGGCTTTTCAGTCAAGCTCAATTTCAAGGAATTGTGAGGACTTGAGCTGTTCCTGTTCCATGAAAATAGAAATAATTGTAAGAAATCCATTTCATTTTCAGCAGAAATCTCGCTAAAATAACAAAAAATGTTTTCAGATAGAATTTAATGGCACATACGTTATTACTGGACTCCTGAATCGACTCTAAAATTTATTTTTGAGTTAAATTCGGAATCACTTTTTTAATTTTACTCCCGAATAGACCACTGAATTAACTTTACACTGTTGATTCAGCTCCTGAATCCATTCAACTCTTGACCTGACTCTCTGATTCTTCCGATCTGATTCTTCAGTCAACTCTTGAATAAACGTCTTAATCGACTCTAAAACTGATTCCTCAGTTGAATTCAGAATCACCTTTTAAGCGGACTCACTGATTTAGCTCTTGATTTTCTTGATGACTCTTGATTTGGTTTTTGAATAAAGCCTTGAACAGAACCTTGTCTCAAAAAGAACTGACTCTTGTCCTGATTCTTGAGTATAATCTTGAATACATTTTTAAACGGACTCCTCAATCATTGAATCAACACTTGAATTAGTTGTTAAATCCATTTGAATTGAAAACAATTAAATCAAGAGTTTATTTATAGTTTATAACTAGTTTTATTTATAAAAACAATAGTTTATATTTATTTATGATTCTGAATCTGACTCTTGATTTGACTCTTAAACTGACTCTCAAACTGATTCTTCAGTCAACTGAATCAACTCTAAAACTGGTTCTTGAATTAAATGAGTTTAGTTGTTCTGTCAAAGTCCTTTCAAAGATTTGTGAGGACTTGAGCCGTTCCTGTTCCATAAATATACATAATACCGAAAAGTTAGTTTCTTTTTTTTTAGCAGAACAGCTCACTAAAATAAACTGTTGATAATGATTTCAGATAATATTGTATGGCGCAAATTGATAATTCATGTTTTTCATGTATACTGAATTTATATAACAAAACTGTATTTTTAATAACATAAAATGATAAATTTAAAAGATCCTGATCCAAGATCCTCTTTGTGTTCCAGACCAGTTCCGCAGACCTGGACCGGTCCATACTGGATTGGATCCGTTTTCAGATCAGACCCAGATTTATATTCACTTAAGAGTCTTTTTCCCACCCTTGAGCCAGATCTGTGCCGCTTCTGAACCAGATTAGGTCCAGTGCAGGACCAGTTCTGGGCCTGTCCCAATCCCAGTCAAGATCTGGGCCAGTTCTGTGCCAGATTTATGGCTTTCACTAACCGGATTTACCGTAACATTAAAAACATAATGAAAAACTTCACACAAAACAGACGCAAAACAGGACTTTTCTTTAATTCCACAGAACTTGAAAAAAGAGGAATCTGTTAGCTTTCAGTTCAAAATTAATAATGCAAACAACTATCCATAATAATTTTTTGTTGATCTCACGATCACTTTTTTTTTGTTTTATTTAAGAATACCAATAATTCACGCTAGCCTGATTCACACACAAGACCCTATTGCAAGTGTAACTCTCTTTTCCTGATTAAAGAATTTGATCTTTTCCTGCAGAAGAGCTGCTGTCAGTTTGAGTTTGTGCACCCACTCCAGGGTTTCTCAGTTCAGCCTCTACCCAGAAGCCCCCTCGGTGTCCGGGGGAGTGCAACCCTCAGATGACAAATGATTTTAACGAATGATTGGAATGGATTAAAAAAGCTTCTGCGTGCGCTTGACTTGAAGTCAGAGGAGGTTGTATTCGTCCATTAGAGCATTGTGAAATTGTTTCCTTTTATAATTCACTGCAAGTTTAGCACATACACACACACGCACACACACGCACACACACACGCACGCACACACCCACACACACGCACACACACGCACACACACACACACACACACGCGCACACACACACAAATATATATATATATATATATATATATACATATATATATATACATATATATATATATATATCTCTATCTATATATATATATATATCTCTATATCTCTATATATTGTATACTATCTATATATATATATACACACACGCGCACACACACACACACACTCTCTGTCACCTAGACATTGTTAAATGTCAACAAAAAAGTTTTTGGTGTTTTTATTTAACTGCTAAAATATTTTGTTATTTATCTGTTTTATCAAAAAAAACAACTATTAATTGTAGATAAATAAACAGACATAAGTTGTACAAAACTGAATTTGCTGATTTTCTACACTAGTTGATTATTCCCTCGGGGGAAAATAAAGTTTTAAAAGCTGTTCCAGTATTTTCTTAAACACCTTTGTAAATAATTCAAATTGTACAGTTATAATTAGCCTTGCTACTTTGATTAAAGAATATTTAAAAACTTCAAATAACTAAATAAAATATCAAATATTTTTGTTACATTTTCAAGGACATGTTTTGTGTATTTTTATTGAATCACTTTGTATTATTTGTATGTAGCTTTGTATTGTTTTGTGAAGGCAACAAAGAGGAAAAAGCTTTGTGTAGAGATTTTTTTCAGTCTCCACTCTAGCTGATCGATCACTATTGGTCAGAGGTCTGACAATAAACCTCAGAGAAAAATTTAAAACTGATAAAATATTTACACGGTTGCATGGCACAGAGTCTGTTTTACGTTCCTCAGTTTCATGTTGTTACGATGTAAAAACAATGCTGCTAACCCAGTTCAGCTGCAGAAGCAGAATCACAAAAATGAGGACTCCTCGTTCTCCTTTCACCTGCGTTCTCTCGTAATCACAAGGCTGGGATGTGAGATTGCTGCGAGTCATATCTCTGCCTCTAGCTCTCGCCAATCACATGTGTCGAGGGAAAGCGAGCAGAACGGTGACATTTAGTGAGGCTGAAATCATTGTCACTCTCAACTATTCTGTCACTTTCTGTCACTGCAGCACCAAGAAGCTCGAGTCCAGAGAGAAAAACTGTTATAAGCAGATGGATGCTTGCACGGTTAGCCAGAGTTAACAGTGTTTTATGTAAAATGTGGAAAATGGTAAAATGCTAATTTGAAACAGAATTAGTCCTTGGTATTTTTTTCAGGTTTTTAAAAGGTTGAGAAGGTTACAGGACAGACTACTGAATCTTTTGTTGATGTGTGAGGGGGTGCTGATGTTACATAAATGCATCCCTTGAGGGTGCACACCCTCGACGAGCGTCCTAGATTAGGGAGCTTAGAAGAAGGACAAGACGAGAAACACATAGTGGAAGAAGAGCTGGAGGAACTGGATCCAGACCTTGAGCTGCTACTGCTAAGTTTGTTTGCCAGATACTGGAATACATGAACATATACACTTTCTTCTTCTGTGGTAAAAAAGTTGAGCGTATAACTCTGTAGCCCCGCCATGTGGCTGAAATCTTTCTATAGTTCGCTGATGTTGTCAAACTGCAAGGAGCGTCACTGCTACCAAATTTTACTCAAACTCTGCGAACGGCACCCCAGCTTTCACGAATGCGAACACACAGACTAATATAATTCCCGCGGATGTGGCCGCACCTTCACATCCTAACCCCCCTCCCAAAAAAAAAACCCAAAAAACATTTAACCACTGGTGCTGCCATGTTTTTTATTCATATCTTTAGCATTGACCTCCTTGACAACCTTAAGGGGGGTGAATTTTGTATCAATTAATTGTTTAACCTTGCGTTTAACCTTGCAGCATTAACGCACTTCCATGGTGGTGATGTCTGGTTACGCTCACCGAGCTCCCTCTCCATTAAATTGTGTTAAGATGAATAGATGAGGACCTCTCTTTACTGAACCATATCTACATTCAGGAATCTCTTTTATCATCTGCCCTCCTTAGAAAAGAGAAGTCTACTTTTATTGATTTGTTGTCATTTTTTAATAAATAGCAAATAAAACTATTACTCTCCCCTAATGTAAGTCGCTTTGGACAAAAGCGTCTGCCAAATGCATAAATGTAAATGTATTTTAAATCAACGACAGTTCCTTAGCACTCAAGTGTCTTGAATGAAAAGGCTGCATGATCTTTATCGTATTCAAAAGCACCCTCAAAACTCAAACTCAACTCAAACTAGTTAACATGACCTAGCCTAATAGGCAAATTAAAATCCAAAAATGAAGCATGGAAGGCTTCTTTGTGTTTGTTTGGTTTAGTTCACCTGAGGGAGAGAAACTCAGACCCCCAACACACACACATGCACACACACACCACACCAAACACCACACACACAGCAATGCTGCTGTCAAAACACTCTCAAACAAACCCGACTCCCCGCCTTTAACCTCCCCTCAGCACTCCGAGGGTCCTAACCTACCTCCATCAGCACTCATTATGCAGCGCTTGTGTTCCCAGCGCTGACAGATAGAGGCGAGGCGGGCACCAAACGACACCTCTGTACACAAACAGCAGATAGAAATCTCCATCGGATTGACTTTCTGTTCCTCCGAGTGCTCCCGGCAGCGATACAACACTGTGTGTGTACGACAAATGTCCCTTTATGAAGGATTTCGTCTGTAGATGTTTCTAAAGTTGACGTTTTAACACCGTTTTGAAGCCGGCCTGATGGGTGGAGCGAAAAGGTTTGGTTGGTTGTGGAGCAAAAGTTTATTTTGTGTCTGTTTTGGTTATGTGAGAGAGGTGAAATGTTGGTTAAAGAAATCAGATTTTTGGTGAATATTTCAATTCAAATCAGAAGGGTTTTTTGTCATCTAAAAAGAAATCAAGTAATATTATATAGTATATAATAAAGCGTCTCCCATTAGCCACTTGGAGGCTAGGTGGTGGGAATGACTTCTCTGGCGACAATATATCAGCGAAATATCATTTGATTCTTTATTTTTAGTGATAAATAGTGAGCAAACTAATTAAAGGTGTTAAATAAGGGCATGTTAAAATAAACAAATAATAACGTACAAAAGAACAATTAAACAGTCTCTGCTCTTGGATATAATATTTGATATATTTCAAAGATTATGAGCACATTGAATTTTGATACGTTTTGCTTAATTGTGTATTTTGAGTTACATTTTATGCCTCGCGTGTCTCTAGAGAGATTGAGTTCAGCAAGATCTGCGGTGAAGACGCTCCACAAGGCAGCGGAGCGAACAGGATTTTGTACAAACATAGATGTTTTCTTGAATTAAAAGAATTTTATGATGAATCATATGTTAACATGTGGTGATGGCAAAGCTTTGAACTATTTTGAACCACTGGATTGAAAATTGGTTCAGTACTCAAAGGTTCATTCACTCTGCAAGTTCTCAAGTTCAGAGGGATAACCCTCAACCGGCTGATATTACCCACAATCCACTGGGCTCGGGCAGAAGGAGTTATCTCTTGGACCCAAATAAATGAGCTCTCTCTGTAATACCACTCATTTTAAAGAAGAAGCACAGAAATAAATAATAGCAGCTTAGAGAGTCGTTCTATCTATTATTCTATATATATTTTTTCTATGAAGGAATGGGAAAGGCGGAGTTAAGTTCTCGCACACATCGTGCGTGATGATGTGGCACAACTAACTCCATCACAAGATGCTTTTTAGATCGTGCACACTCTCATCTCACACACTTCAAAGTGTGTACATTTTCTTCTGAAAATGAGCGTCTACTTTAAGGGTGTAGTGTAAGTATTCAGATCGGGACGCAGGATAGGCTTTTCCCAAATGGTCTGCATAATAATCACAAACACACTCACAGTGGTTCAGCCGCTCTTGAAGGGGGTGTTTGGTACGAGCGCTGACCTTTCTTGTCTCAATTGGAGGAAATATAAGATTATCCCCTCGACCTGATTCCACCGCCTTCTCCAATCACCTGAAATCAGGATCAGGAGGATCGGAGGGTCAGAGCAGACAAACAAGCACAAGAGACTAAACACACAGAGCACCGATCCCATTAACCTTTCACAAACAAACACGTTCAGCTTTCCTGTATTCTCCATCACCGTTATTAAACAAGACGTCACACCAGCTGATCTCATCCTGCTAGGGATTTATCGAAAGTCTGCAGCAAAATGAATCTAGTGTTTGAGTTTTTAACCAAATGATATTAATAATAATAAAAATAATGCCTCTTAAATTTATATAGTGCTTTTCAAGACACTCAAAGACACTTTACAATTATTAGAGCATTATTCCTTAACCCCACATTCACACACCCCACCAGTCACTCACATCCACCAAACACACCCCACCAGTCACTCACATCCACCAAACACACTCCACCAGTCACTCACATCCACCAAACACACCCCACCAGTCACTCACATCCACCAAACACACCCCACCAGTCACTCACATCCACCAAACACACCCCACCAGTCACTCACATCCACCAAACACACTCCACCAGTCACTCACATCCACCAAACACACCCCACCAGTCACACACATCTACCAAACACACCCCACCAGTCACTCACATCCACCAAACACACCCCACCAGTCACTCACATCTACCAAACACACCCCACCAGTCACTCACATCTACCAAACACACTCCACCAGTCACTCACATCTACCAAACACACTCCACCAGTCACTCACATCTACCAAACACACCCCACCAGTCACTCACATCTACCAAACACACTCCACCAGTCACTCACATCCACCAAACACACCCCACCAGTCACTCACATCCACCAAACACACTCCACCAGTCACTCACATCCACCAAACACACTCCACCAGTCACTCACATCCACCAAACACACTCCACCAGTCACTCACATCCACCAAACACACTCCACCAGTCACACACATCCACCAAACACACCCCACCAGTCACTCACATCCACCAAACACACCCCACCAGTCACTCACATCCACCAAACACACTCCACCAGTCACTCACATCCACCAAACACACCCCACCAGTCACTCACATCTACCAAACACACTCCACCAGTCACTCACATCTACCAAACACACCCCATCAGTCACACACATCCACCAAACACACATCCACCAGTCACTCACATCTACCAAACACACTCCACCAGTCACTCACATCTACCAAACACACCCCACCAGTCACTCACATCTACCAAACACACTCCACCAGTCACTCACATCCACCAAACACACCCCACCAGTCACTCACATCCACCAAACACACTCCACCAGTCACTCACATCCACCAAACACACTCCACCAGTCACTCACATCCACCAAACACACTCCACCAGTCACTCACATCCACCAAACACACTCCACCAGTCACACACATCCACCAAACACACCCCACCAGTCACTCACATCCACCAAACACACCCCACCAGTCACTCACATCCACCAAACACACTCCACCAGTCACTCACATCCACCAAACACACCCCACCAGTCACTCACATCTACCAAACACACTCCACCAGTCACTCACATCTACCAAACACACCCCATCAGTCACACACATCCACCAAACACACCCCACCAGTCACTCACATCCACCAAACACACTCCACCAGTCACACACATCCACCAAACACACTCCACCAGTCACTCACATCCACCAAACACACTCCACCAGTCACTCACATCTACCAAACACACTCCACCAGTCACACACATCCACCAAACACACTCCACCAGTCACTCACATCTACCAAACACACCCCACCAGTCACTCACATCCACCAAACACCCCCACCAGTCACACACATCCACCAAACACACCCCACCAGTCACTCACATCCACCAAACACACCCAACCAGTCACTCACCTCCACCAAACACACCCCACCAGTCACTCACATCCACCAAACACACCCCACCAGTCACACACATCCACCAAACACACCCCACCAGTCACTCACATCCACCAAACACACCCCACCAGTCACACACATCTACCAAACACACCCCACCAGTCACTCACATCTACCAAACACACTCCACCAGTCACACACATCCACCAAACACACTCCACCAGTCACTCACATCTACCAAACACACTCCACCAGTCACTCACATCCACCAAACACACCCCACCAGTCACTCACATCTACCAAACACACTCCACCAGTCACACACATCCACCAAACACACTCCACCAGTCACTCACATCTACCAAACACCCCCCACCAGTCACTCACATCCACCAAACACACCCCACCAGTCACTCACATCCACCAAACACACCCCACCAGTCACTCACATCCACCAAACACCCCCCACCAGTCACTCACATCCACCAAACACACCCCACCAGTCACTCACATCCACCAAACACACTCCACCAGTCACACACATCCACCAAACACACTCCACCAGTCACACACATCCACCAAACACACCCCACCAGTCACACACATCCATACTGGGCAATGCGGGAGAAGTGGCTTGCCCAGGGCCACAACGGCAGAATGGCCCTACAGCAGGGGTGTCCAACGTCGGTCCTGGAGAGCCGGAGCCCTGCACATTTTAGTTGCAACCCTGCTGTAGTATGCATACTACTCTACTTCAGCCAATCAGAGGACCATAATTAGTGCCACAGGTGTGTTTCATGATGGTTGAACCAAAAATGTGCAGGGCTCCGGCCCTCCAGGACCGACGTTGGACACCCCTGCCCTAGCGGCATCGAACCACCAACCTTCCAATTACAGAACGACCAACTCCTCTGCTGCACCACCTTTCCGTCCCTATTGTGTTTTTTTTTATAAGGTTCTTTGGTTGATTTTGGAGGACTCGAGGTTGACACACACGCAAGGTCAAAAATGGTTTTCTTATAAAGTGCATTTAATTTCACTGGATTTGGTTGCGATTCCCAAATGATTCGTTCAGTGACTCGTTCGTATTAAAACACTCCTCTACATGACGCAACCGGAGCAGCTTAATAGGGTGGATGAGAGGCGTAGCTTATGGAGCTGCTGAATGAAATCTATCTAAAGTAGAGTCTATCTAAATATTGCAACGTAGACGTAGAGTTAAAGAACTTTTGTTTGTAAATGTGACATTTGCCTATCAGAGCACATCAATTAACAATATATTCTTTGCTATTGCTATGCTCATAATATATTCAAATGTCTTTTAATGCAAAGTGGAAATTAAAGCTAACAAAATGGTCGATACGCTCAGCAAGATCAATCCAAAACTTGTTGATGTGTTTTTGTCAAAACAAAAAATATAATATATATCCATATGTACTGACAATTATGATTTTGCAAGTGTGTGAGTAGAATTTTAAAGTGGACTTCAATTTAAATTTAGCTGTTCATAAATTATTTAAAATGTATGCTTTATTGTATATCTGCATTTCACAATAAACATAAACAAATAACTAAATAGAATTTGGTCTTTTTATTTATTTATTTGGAACGTTTTATTTAGAGGAATGACAACCAATAAAAAGAGTACAATCAACACAACAACTAATCCAGTTTTTTTGCGCTAGAGAAAAAAAAAGGCCTTGCTTTTATCAAAACAAATTGGCCATTTTTATCAAAAGTGTGTTAAAGTTGAGTAGAGTAACAGAGGGTGCTTCAAACAGCTCCCCTTCAAAGGCTGCAGATTAAACAGCATGAATGAGTTGAGCTCGGCGCGCTCGGGCCTCTGGGGCTTCAGATACTGGACCACAGAGATGCACTGGTCCAGTTTCCTGCTCTGAATACCTGAGGAGCACTTTCTACTGGGAGTACTGGGAGAAACCTGCTGATACTGGTCAGATAACCAGATACGCATAGCTTATAAAGATGTTTATTTAAGCATGGAGAATAATTACATTGTTTTAAATATTGAACTCATATACACACACCTTTAAAATATGTTCTACTTTATTTATTTACGTATGCTCTGTTGATTAGACACTCGTTGTAACTACATTTAAAATAGATGAACCCTTATCAGGATGCTTTTTAATAAATCGAACACTATAGCTTTAAAACATCCACTGTTTTTCATCTTTAAGTGAAGTTACAGATTCTTTCCTTACGCCTAAAAGATTGGAAAATTATTTCGCTGAAAAAAATGATTTGTTTCAGAAAATTTTTGGCAGATTTTTTAACCATAAAAATATTTAAAATATATATAAAAGAAGTACAGCTTGTTTGGGTTAAATTTTTTTGCTGTTCTTAACTGGATCTTTAGGAAGTTGCAAACGGTGGAAAATAAAGAACATTGTGTATCGCATGCCAAAGAACATTACACTGTCTAATTACTTACTGCAATATATTATTGTGAAGCTTGTGTGTAATCAAAATCAAAGTGTTGTTATGGAACTGAGCATATATTTACTCTGTAATCTAATTAATGAAATAAAAGCAGGAATGCTTTTCAAAATAAGCAAAAATAACAAAGTAAATAAAATGCTTAACCAAAAATAATTAGAAAGCAAGTTCTTTTTTTGCTTCTGAAAAGTCTCAACCTGTCTGACTCCAGAAAGAACATAGTGTTTCTCATCCCAAAATTTCTGGCGCAGTAAAATGAGTTTTAAAGAGACACAACTTCCTCCATCGCTATCTGCCAAGGAAGAGCAAAGCACTAGGACCCAGGAGAGATGTGTGAGAGATCCTTATTATGCGCACATTAAAACATCTGGAATATTCCTTAGAGCTAAAACAATGTAACTAACTTTTAGGATTTTTAGAGATAAATTTAATAACATCAGAGCTTATTTGTCTAGTACCACACTATAGCATTTCTGCTGCCCCGAACACTGTAGAGAGAATCAAAAACAAAAAATAAACATAAACATGTAACAAACAGAGGTTTAAAACCAGAAACAAAACTCTGACATTTTAAAATAAAAAAAAAATTCACATAGAAAGTGATGCTAAATGTAGGCTTAAAAGCGCTATAGTGAGATAATAATACAACGCAGATACTCTAGTGATGACTTAACGTGAGTAGAGCGAGAGAACAGTGAGCTCACCTGAAGCTTCCACAGTTTTTCTCCTCAGTTTCATTCTCATGAGCTCATTTGAAGTCTGTTAAAACGAGAGAAGCTGCTTTTATTTGCACAGGTGTCGTTGAGTTTCGTGTTTGTACAGCGATCACAGAAGCATTCACAACGACAATGTGAACGTTTATGACAAGTTTGACTAAAGAAAGGTATGAAAGGGTGTTAAAGCAGCACTGAGTTCTTCTAAACAAGGAAATCCCTTCGTAAACCTTGAACTTGAATGTTTTCCTCCGGTAAGTACTGAAATACAGCTATTTATGAGAAAACGAGAAGTAGCACTTGTTTGGGATTGGTGGCATTCATGCTGAGCACAAATTATTTTTAGGTTGACTGTGAGAGTTTGAAACCTACATCCCTGTAAGACAGGATAACATTAATATGTCCCCTGCTACACCATTGCTTTTGATCATTTAAGAAATGATTGTGTTGTGTACTTGAAAAACTCCTCAGAGAGACAGAAAGATGCTTTTGTTTAAACGGATTGCTGGTTTATACAGAAAGCAAAACAGTAAGAGTGTGATGAACATCACGGAGATGTACAAATCCATTGCCTATAACCAGTATAACCAAGCACACTTGAAAGAATCTTATTGGATCGATCAGAAAGAATTTGCATAGGTTGCCTTATCATCAGGGTTCAGTTTTGAGGTGAGAGGAGAGAAGGCCACACAAGGAATTGCCCCCGACATGGAGACAGACAGAGCTCTGACGGGTGCTCTGGCTGTGGATGATGATGGCTTGACAAAAAAACCTGATTTAATTCGACTTCTAAAAGCTTTACAGATATTTTTATAAACGTAATAAATTGTTGAACCCAAAAGGTTGTGTATTTGATGACAAAAACTAATTATACATAGGAATGCATTGTCATCCAGAATACTTATTTTTCATAAAATATTGTTGTTATCGTGTTCATGTATTTCCCTCTGCTCATTTACCTCATTGTGTTCACCTGTCCCTTGTTTAACTTACTTTTGTACCTGTACGTAATGTTTTTATGTAGAAAACATTTTAACAACAATGTTTTTATGTTAGTTTTCATGCATTTACAACCAACGTTATGTAACATTATATCACTAAGTTTGAGAAATGGAACTGGGCAAAAAACTACCCTCCCAAGTGTTTCCTGTTCCAACCTACTACACATCCTGTTCTGTATTTGTTCCTCAGTGTTTGTTTTTACTTGTGTTATTAATACATCTACCTTCTCTCTATGACTTGAGCCACGCCGTTAAAAAAACTTCTTATTAGCAACAACTGCTGAACAAAAGTGAAAAAACAAAGGACAACATTTGTTTTAGGGTTACAATGGCATATGATTTCTAGTGCTTATCGCAGAGAGTGCAAAGAGTAAGTTCTTCTTCCGAACAGTGTTTATGAAAACCTCTCCTGATTCGACTCTCTAAAGCGCTGTATTTACCCCGAATGATGCAGTATTTCTGATGAGAGCTCTGAGTTGTGAGCTGTTTGAGTTCTCTGACAGACTCCTATTTCTGCTGACAGAAGACATTCATTAACTTCGAGAGAGATGAAATCTAGATCCCTTTAAGATAGGATAACTTTGAAATGTCAACGGGAGACAATATTAAGGCGCCCTCCACTACACCATTGCTTGTGACCATTTAAGAAATTCCTATGTTATAGAAATCTCTGAATTGTGAGCTGTTTGAGTTCTTTAACAAACTCTTATTTCTGCAGACAGAAGGCCTGAGGAGCACAGAGTCCCCAGATGCTCCAAATGGACAGCGTTAGCTCCCATCACGCCTGCGTTAGACAAGGTCATCACTGAGCCTGGAGGAGAAAGCAACATGACACACTCATGAGGAGAAGATGAGGACGTGGTGGTTTCCACCCGTTTACAAGAATATATCATCAAGATTTTACATATTCGGGCTTTGCTGAGAACATGTCAAGACACATTAGGTTTCTGAGAGAGTGTAAATGTTTCCCATTTGAGTACAGAAATCTCAAATAAAGTGGCATCATTTATTCAGATGTTCCTTATTGGAGTGCCATCTCGCTTTCAGCAGTAATACATACGTAAAGTTTGCTGTTGTGAGTTTGATCAGGGCAGGTTCATGTCCTAATGATGTGTGTCTTCGTGACCGGTAGATCAACTCTCTCTTCGCTCTCAGCTTTTGATCTTTTTTTGAGTTTCAGGTCAAAGAAATACTCGCAAGGTGTTGAAAGAGATGTGAAGCTTTGTGTGTTTGCACACGCAACAACAGGAATAACATCAGCAGGCGGTAGACGCAACACATAAAACAGTCAGCTTTCAAGGCTGAATAAGCTTCAGAGAGAGTTTGCTGTGATAAGGGACACAGGAGCTTGTCAGGTTCGACCTCTGTTATGTATCCTGTTTGATCTTTTGTTCAAGCAGGACACCTAAAAACTGTCATTCCTACATTCTGTTTATGTTTAGTTATTTGTATACCCGTTTTTTTTCAAATGCTTTTTTTTGTTCATTCATTCCCTTGTTATCTTCTGCATACAAAGCATTTAGCCCTGACCACACTTATGCAGGACTCAATCTCCCAGCAATCCCTCGTCTCGCAATTGATGCACTTCCTGTTTCAAAGTCAATACAGTAAACACTAGACTCCTCATGATCAGCTTCGGTCTGTTGATCGGACACATCAGTTTTAATTTGAGGCAAGTCTGCATTTCAATCAAATGCAACTAAATGGAAATCGATGTCATATATCATTAATCTTAATACAAAAAAAATCTTAATCTCAATTACTGGACTAGACTGTACATTTGTTCATCTCTCAAATCAAATAGATTTTGTCTATTATGTCATAAAATTTGTCGACAAGAGTTGTCATGTTTGTTATAATGTAAAACACTTTATAGTTTTCCCACTTCCAATCAAGTGAACGTAAATTGGAATTATTGGTTTGGTTAGCTGAAAATCACCTGATGAAATGGTAATGTTAGTGTAAAGTTGTTGTAGTTATTTTTATTCAACTCTCTGCACAATTTTTATTTTATAACATATTATTATTTTATAGCATAAATAGCATGACCTTAGTCAATCTTTTAAAAGATTGATTTTTTTTTTGGCTGCAGTTTTTATTTCTTGATCTGCACACACCTTGTTTGGGGCGAATAAGCAAAGCACGTTACTTAAAATTGCCATGAAACATCAAAATACAGACCTTAAAAGAAAACCATTTTTATGGTGATGACAGAAAGAAGGTCGCTGGTTCGAGCCTCGGCTGGGTCGGTTGGCATTTCTGTGTGGAGTTTGCATGTTCTCCTCGTGATCACGTGGGTTTTCTCCGGGTGCTCCGGTTTCCCCACGAGTCCAAAGACATGCGGTATAAGTGAATTGAGTAAGAACGATTGTCCATAGTGTTAAAGTGTGAATGAGTGTGTGTGAGTGTTTCCCAGCGATGGGTTGCTGGAAGGGCATCCGCCGCATAAAACATCTGCCAGAAGAGTTGGCGGTTCATTCCGCTGTGGCGACCCCGAAAGTGAAAAAAAAGCCAACATGAAAATGAATAGATGGATGGATGGTGATGTTGACATTTGCATGGAATCGTAACATTACAATAAAAAATGAGGGGGCTTTAATAAAAAGTCCCCAAATGGTCGCCTGTCGCTCTTACAGTAACATCCCCGTAAACTTTAAAGAGTTCAACATCTTGCCTTTCGTAGAGCATCCTAAGAACTTCTACACACATTCCTAACACCAATGTTGATGTTCTAGGAGTATGCACTTCCCGGTTATAAAGGCTACCAACAATTTCAGTTTTGATATTTTAATGTGATATGTTACACCTTTGAGTGCCAACAGTATGCGTTTAATACAAAATTAAATCAGTGTATGATTAATAATCCCCCACCCCCAACCGTCGCTTCAAAAATGTATTAATACCACGAGGTGTTTTTAATTTAGATCTGGGAAGCCGATCTGAGACGAGCAGCTGTGTTTCTGTCCTGATAAATGACACATTTAAATGAGTCTCATTAAGGAAACAGTGAATTTTGATCTCCGACAGCCGCTCTGACAGCAGGGTTTGTTCAGCAGCCTGTGACTTAATGGATTCAAATGGAAATTATCTGATGCCCAACACATTTCCGAATGTAAATGCTCCTCCAATTTCAAGCCAGTCGGCCGCCTGTCAAATTACTCGCTCTGTGTGCGACAGAAACAACGTAAGACTATAAAAAAGATGGGAGATAATAAATGCATTTTCCGGAGTCGTTGGCGTGAGGATAAGCGTTCGACGATCTGCGGATGGCTTTTCCGCTTTTTGTGAGCTCCTTAATTCGAGGGGTTTTGGTGCCGGAGGTTTCAGTGAAGGATTAAATGAAGCTAATCTCGTTTCAGATGAGTGCAAACAAAAACAGAGCAAAACCTGGCCTGAGGCGAACACAGATCCGTTCCGGAGGGGACAAAATCTGTCTTGAGAGCTGTTTGAACACTTACCAATCAATCCCAACCAGAGATTGATCCATTTTGAACTTAAAATCAATAACAGCTTGAGAGGAATGCTAATTTAATGCTAAAGCAATGGTTTTAGTGTTAGACTTGCGCTAACCTTCTATTCAAACCAATTACATTGTTTTCCACTGTAAAAATTAGTAAGCTGTGCTGTGTGCAATCTTTGGAAGCCAATGATGATGAGGCACAGCTGCAGCCAAACTTAAACAGTTCTGTTCACACTCACAAACCAGCAAACTCATGGTGAGTGGCTCACGAGTCACCCAATCAGATACAATAACAAGGACAAAACAAGCCCACAAACACCGAACATCTGAAAACTTCTTTCAACTCTCAGGTACTTCCTCGAATGCTCATAATCCTTCAGGCAACACTCGTCTCTTGCATGTCCCATACAAATGTCCTTTTTAGAACAACGTGTGCAAGAACCAGCAGAGTAAAGCACTGGAAACACTGGGATGAACAAGAACATAGATCCCAAAACTACACATTTCAAAAAGGCTTAAAAGGCTATTATCTTGTTAGCTTTTTCCCTTTCGGGGTCGCCACAGCGGAATGAACCGTCCTTCCAGCCGCAACCCATTACTGGGAAACATTCACACACACTTTCATTCACACTCATACTCTATTTTCTAACTTCACTTATATCGCATTTCTTTGGACTTTTCTTTGGGGGAAACCGGAGCACCCGGCGTAAACCCACGCGATCACGAGGAGAACATGCAAACTCCACACAGAAATACCAACTGACCCAGCCGAGTCTCGAACCAGCGACCTTCTTGCTGTGAGACGACTGTGCTACCCACTGCGCCACCGTGATGCCCTACTTTAAAAAGTCGACGGGTAATTTTTAATGATTAGAACTCCACACAAACCTTTTTCAGGTTTAAAACTGAAACTAAAAGTTCCTTTTACTTTAATGTACACCAGATAAAAGATCATTTAAAAAATCTTTAACGCTTTTTGGCTTCTTCAATGGAAGTGCTAGATTTATTCGTATTATCACAAAAGAGGATATTTGCACATAATTATATAAAATACACATCATTTACACTTTCATTTCAGAATATTTACAAAATATCCCAGGAACCGATATTTTTCATGCTTTTTAAATTAAAGTATTTCACCTAGAATTGCTAATGTTTACCCCTTGTTGCAAGGAGACTCACGAACCCACTATTTCTAACCTGAAATTGTAGCAAATTTAAATATACACTTTTAATATATATATATATATATATATATATATATATATATATATATATATATATATATATAATTTTTTAGTATTATATCCTCAACAAAAACATTCTCATGTCATATTTAGATTGGTTTAGCAATGTTTATTGAATCCTGCTTTATTTTTCTAGGAACTCAAAATTATTCGACGGTGTAGCCACGCCCCTTGGCCAAAGCACCACCCACTAACCAATCAGATGAACTGCTTTTTCAGCTTTTAACATTGAAGTATAGTGAGAGTTCTTGTTTGAATGATTTGTTCATATTTTATGACAAAATCACAAAGAGCATTTACGTTTAATTATTTTCATCAAGTCTGTTTGTCAACACCAGTTTTTTTTATATATCCAATCAAAAACAACACAAATGGTAAAACAAACCTGAAATTTTATTTTCACATTCACACAAAATTGTGGATGGCGATGTTTCAGCAGAGATTGAGGAGAAACGATCTGAAGCGGCCAGTGCTCATGAACGTGTGAGGATTCAGTGACCTCTAGATGTCACTGCTGAGCCAGGTGTCAGATTGTTCAAAGCCTCGAATCAATACGATTCATTTGATTCATCTGCTTCGGCGCTTCACAAAGCTTGTGCTGCGTCCCAATCCGAACACTTTTTATGCACTCTTTCTCTTAAAGTAGATACCAAAGTTCAACAAGACGAGAGTCTGCGCTATCTGGACGCAAAACATCACGTGATGCAAGTAGTTGTGCCACGTCCTCACGCACGACGTGTGCTAGAACATAACTCCTTTTCAATTCCTTAATTAAAAAATATTCTAATAATAAATATAACAGTCTCTATATTGATATTGTCTGTTCATGTGGGCCCTCTTTAAAAATTAGTCATACTACGAGTGCTCACTTGTTTGAATCCAAGAGAAAGCTCCTTCTGCCCGAGTGCACGGGATTGTGGGTAATATCCGTCAGTTGAGTGATCATCAATCTGCAGAAAAAGTGTACTTTTTTATGTACACTATGGTTTGGGACACACTTATTCTCATTTCGCACCCATAAAAGTGTGGATAGTGAGAGGATTTGGACGCAGCGTCGGTTTCCCCATCACTTCCTGTTTCCTGTGTCTCTGGCGCCCTCCTTCTGCCAGCTTCCAAGACCTGCCCACTCCTGATTGGTTCCCTCTGGTCTGGATGATTAGATGTCCCGCGGCCTCGGTAACTCGTTATCACCACTACACCACTAACCTGGGGTTTCACTACTTGGTTAGGTCTTGTTTGTGCTTGTTCTTTGTTTCTCATTTCATGGTTTTGTGAGTTGTTTGTTTGATTTGGTATTTGACCTTTGCTTTGTTTTAACTACCATTTCGCCTTCCTCTTTTGAGCTATCTCAGCTGTAAATTGTCTTTGTAAATAATAATGTCTTTAATTATTGTTGGTAAGCAGGGAGCTGACTCCATTTTTGTTGTTTGTTTTGTATATTGCGCTTCTGGTATTTCGTTTTGGCTTTGCTCTGCTCCTGAGGTAACTACACAATTTGATCACTTCTTTATAAATAATTTCATATTAAATGCATCTTTTCTATTTCGGGCCCATCTTCCCCTTTTTTTGTTACGCTTGCCCCCGGGCATAACAGACACTTTAAATATTTAACCAGAAAATTCACAGACTTTTAAAAGAGACTCTAGAGCTCACCAAAATGCACCAATTGAATGAATTTAGCCTAAAAAACATTCCCCCCAAAACAACTCACCAGGCATACAGAACCTACTCTCAGCTCAGTAACTCTGATAGATCTTTCAGCACATTTTAGGAGTTTTTAAAGTGAACTACGATCAAAATGTCCTCACGCAGCGAGAAGCATTTCAAAAGGCACTTATTTAGCAGTATTGGATAGCTAGCAGCTATTTTATTTAGAAAATATGGCTTATCATCCAAACACAGACCGTCCCTCTCTTGTACACACACACACACTAAGAGTTGCAAGGCGCCCGGGAGAAATGTTAATGTCCGTCTGTTAATGTAGTCTTTGAGGGTATGTGGCATTTGTTCAAAAACCAAAGCAAACTGAAAGAAATGGATTGCAATTTTACTGAAATATGAAGATTTTTTTTATGCCAAATTCAACACCCCGAGTGAAGTTTATCCAGAATAAAACCATACACCAGAAGTCGAACCACCTTTCTATCGATGAATGCACTCTGATCTATAACCGGCATCTCTCAGGACGGGACAAAGTCCCA
The DNA here is from genome assembly GCA_900490495.1 of Danionella dracula. Classification (NCBI taxonomy): domain Eukaryota; kingdom Metazoa; phylum Chordata; class Actinopteri; order Cypriniformes; family Danionidae; genus Danionella; species Danionella dracula. The sequence continues at coordinate 2,712,272 of UELW01000034.1, forward strand.
TCGAGCCGTGTGTGCGTGTGTTTTTATGCGAGCTAGCCTTTGCACAAAGCCTGCGAGCTTTCAGCTGTCGCATCCATCTCTGTCAGGCCTCATTACTGACCCACACTTTCCTGTGCGCCGAGCAAACACACTGCAGGCTTCTGCTTCTCTCGCATTCTCTCTCTCTCTCTCTCTCTCTCTCTCTCTCGAGAACACTCCGGCTTGTTTTGAGGTCACAGCGGGGATCCTTAGTTTTAACACCCCCAACAACAGTCTGCTGACCTTCAGACGTCATGTGCATGCATTTAAAGAGCATTATTTCACACAATTTATGTGATGTTTCCACTGTACAAAATTACATGTTAGGGTGTGAGGAGAGAGAGAGAGGGGAGGGGATAAAGGAGAGAGGTGATGAGATAGAGAGATAGGGGAGAGGGAGAAGCGGAAAGAGAAAAAGACAGAGGGACAGAGAGGAGGTAGAGAGAGGGGCGAGATGGGTTAGAGTGAGATGAGAGAGAAAGAGAAATTGGGGAGAGTGAGGAGAGAGCCAGAGGGGAGAGAGAGGATAGAAAAGGGGAGATAGAGAGAGGGAGGGAGATGGGATAGAGTGAGATGAGAGAGAAAGAGAAATTTGGGAGAGGAAAGGGTTGAGTGAGGAGAGAGAGAGGGGGAGAGATGAGTGAAAAGGAGAGATAGAGAGAGGGAGGGAGAGAGAGAGTGAGAGGAGAGAGTGAGGATAGAGAAGAATGAAAAGGGAAGATAGAGAGAGGAGATGTACGAGAGAGAGAGCAGGGGGAGAGAGAGAGCCAGAGGGGAGAGAGAGGATAGAAAAGGGGAGATAGAGAGAGGGGAGAGAGATAGTGGAGATGTAAGAGAGAGCAGAGGGGGAGAGAGAAAGAGGTGGGAGAGAGAGGAAAGAAAAGGGGAGAGGAGAGAGGGAGAGAGAGAGAGAAAAATGGGCGGGGAGAGTGAGAGAGAGAGGGAAGAGAAAGGGGGGGAGAGGAGAGAGATAGTGGAGATAGGGGAGAGAGAGAAGAAGCGAGAGGGGAAAGTGAGGAGAGAGAGAGAGGGGGAGAGAGGGAGAGAGAAGAGAAAAGGGGAGATGGAGAGAGGAGAGCGATAGTGGAGATAGGGGAGAGAGAGAGAGGGGTTGATAATAAAGTAGTTTTTTATTATGGCTTAAAAATAACAATGAAAAACACTTTGCTTTAAGAAATAAAGGAAAGCCAAATTTCCTCTCGGCTACAGTAATAAACATGCTTATATTAAAGCTCTAAATTCCTTTGTGGTGCACAAGGAACAGCCGTCCGCTCAAGAATCGATTGGCGACCTCTAAATCCCTCCTGCGCTCTATTGATCCGCTCTTAATGCCATAATGACCGTTTTGGCTGCAGGTTTTAAGTGGTGAAACTGTGCTTTGGGAATGCATGCGTCCAGGAAGGGCACTGAAAAGGGAACGATCCAAAAGTGAGATACAAGAGAAATTATCTCCAATTAACACATGTTTGGGCCACCGCAGAGGTGCGAGCGCATGAAGGCAGGGTGCAGGTGAGAGTGAGACCTCTGTTGTGAGAACACGTTAAAACAGTTTTAACGCTGACCTAACTGTAACGACCGAGGAGCACTGTCTAGGGAAGCTACAAAAAATAAATAATAAAAAGGAGTAGACCATGTAAAATGTACAATAAGAACGATTTTTTTTTATCCATTCTACCCTTTTTATTTGAGAAAAAAAACACTAAGGTGTCACTAAAGTAATGTTGATTGTGGAAAACTACCGAATTACCTATATTAACCTAAAAACTTCAGATTTGAACTCTCCTTTTTTAACTTTAGATTCAATGAAGGTCATCTTAAGCTGCTTTTCATGTTTTGTAACAGTACGGCTAATTTCCATCACATTCTGCATCAGTTTTTTCATAAGTGTTTTGATGGTGTTCTAAAAGTCCTGCTCTCCCTTCCTGTGCGCAACAGGAAGTGATTGAACTGTAGTACCTCGACCGATCACAAGGGGGTGGAGTCAGAAGTAAGGGAGTTCTCATTTAAAACTGATGTTTCTCATGTTAAAACTGAGGGGTGAAAAACTTTTACATTAGTTTGTTTAAGATATATTACATTTAAACCTTCAGCCAATCAGATATCTTCGCTACACTCATGCTCCGCCTCTCTAAACCCATTTGTGGTTTCCGGGAAGTGATGCAATTTCACGATGGTGACGGCTGGCTTTACCGTTCATGCGAAACGTCGTCGATGCTACGACCATGTAATATACAGTCTATGTACATTCACAAAAAAGTGTGACATCACATCCTTTTGATTTCTGATTGGTCAATCGTTTAGCACCCTGATTAAACAGAAAGAAGGCGGCAAACTCAAACAAATCAAGACTTTTAATTTCAGTTACCCTTTTCTAAACTATGACCCCTTATGGCAAAGTATTTACAGAGTCTGCTTTCAGTGACTATGCTGCCCGCACATGGAACCAGCTCTCATAAGAGATTAGAGCCGCTAAAACACTTACATTGAACTTATATTTCATTTACATCATTGAATTGCTGTCCAAACTGCGCAGCGTGTATGAACTTCTTAAAGCCTTTGAAGTTTAATGTCTTTCTTTTTTTTTATCTCTGATCTGTTTTTTTTTATAGTTCTGTAAAGCACTTTGGCCAGTGTATTTGACAATGACAATGAAAAAATTTTAGTAAGCTCCTCATTTTCCATTAACAATTTTGAGATGTGTGTACACATCGTTGTGTGGAGCTGCAATACCAGGTTTCAATCAAAAGGTGGCGACATCATGGAGAAAAGTACCAACCACCGCTTTAAAAGGAGACCTCAGATGCAAATTCAACAAAAGTAAATTTGGTTCTTTTGGGTTTATATGTAAGGTTTGCAACAATATAATTTTATATTTCTGAAGGTTTTGTAAAAAATCTACAACATTTTTACCTGAACAAAACCACAATTTTCATCTGAGGTCTCCTTTGAGAAGTTTTTTTTAACAAAGAATAAAATGTTACAGCTTTCCAGAACATCTCTTTTTTCAGTTAATATATTTACAATTTTGAAAGTTTCATTTTCAACATTTTTTTAAACATTGACTGATTTGACATCTTCCCACAAGTTATTAAGTGGCGTATTCTTGTTTTAGAATCAGTTCAGCTGTTCTCCAGATATGATCTTGTAGCGTAGCTTAGCATAGATAATTGATTTGGATGGTACCATTAGCATTGCAGTCCCAGAGAAAGTAGCACAATGATCAAAGTGTTCTGTTTTTTTTCCAGTTTAAACCTTAGAATCTGTTTAGACATTCTTCAGATATGACCTTGTAGCATAGCTTAGCATACATCATTGATTCGGATGGTTCCATTAGCATTGTAGTCCCAGAGATCACAACAGAATGACCTAATGTTTTTCTCTTTAAATCTTGACACTTCTGTACCCAGCAAACAGGAAAATTTCTCGTAACATTCGCTAACAAGGTTGTTTTAATGTTAACACGTAACATTCTAATAACGTTAAAAACGTTATCTAAACAACATTCCTAGAATGTTTTGTTGTGAGTAATGAATGTTCTAAAACATTACAATAACATTGAGAGAACATTCAAGGAACGTTGACAAACTAACGTTTATGCAACGTTAGAGGTAGCAATCCAAAAAATGTTCTTGTAACATAAATTTGTTACCTGGTAGTTGCAAGAGTCTGGTAAGAGCATCGTAAAATTAAACGTTGGCCCTTTCTGAGGCGGTAATGTAAGGGATCAGCTGAGCGTACCATCCGTATCGAGCTCCCTGACCTGGACTCCATCTACAGCAAGCGCTGCTGGACCAAAGCCAGGAAGATACTGAAGGACCTCAGCCAACCTAACAATGGACTCTTCTCTCTGTTGAGGTCAGGGAAACGTTTCCGTTCCCTGAAGGCAAACACAGAGAAGATGAGGAGGAGCTTCTTCCCACAGGCCATCCTGGCCCTCAACCAGTACACCTAGTACCTGGACTTCTGGACTCATCCAAACACTACATAACATGCATCTTAAAAGGAAACAATGGCTGTCTTAGTTTCATGCACTCAACAGCACAGTGACACTTTGACAATTTTACACTTTGTCACTTTAACACTGACATTGCTGTATACTCTGTACATACGGTCATATTCTATTTTTTACTGTCATATCTTATTTTCTTATTTTATATTTTACTTATAATCAATTTTATTCTATTCCACTTTATCTCATTTTATATTCTATCTTTATATATTTTTATTGTAAACATTTCTCTTACGTTTCTATTTTATATAGTATTTAAACTTTTTGTTGGAGAGTCGTCATACCATGTATGTATATATGTATGTGACAATTGTTACGACCCCTTGTAGTGTTCTTTCTGTTGTAGTGTGTGTGAGTGTGTGTTTTCCCCATCAGAGGACCTCACTTCCTGTTCCTGTGCTTTCCTCACTTCCTGTTCCTGTGATGCATCCCTTCCTGTGCTTTACTCACTTCCTGTTCCTGTAATGCATCACTTCCTGTTCCTGCCACATCATCCTTACATCGGAAGATTTGTCACTCTGCCATTGGTCCTCGTGTTGTTCTGCCTCCTCGTCAACCCCTCAGTCTTCTCCATAAAAACTCTGCTACACTGCCATACCGGTAGCTTCTGCTCACTTGCCCTTGTGTTATTGTGTGTTTGAAACTTTGTACTCTTGCTAACTTGGTTAACGATTTGCGGCCTGTTTTTAACACTGAGTTCTGGATTGCCCTTGTTTGTTGTGAAGTATTTGTACATAAGTTGGTAAGTAGGGAGCTGGTTGTACGTTTTATTTTATTGTAATTGTATAGGTTTTGTTAAGGAGATAGCATTAGCAATTGTACACTTTGTTTTGGGAAGTAGGTTTATTTAGAGGTGTTTAAAAAATTTTTCTTTCTTTGTAGTCTCCCCCCCCCCCAGTCTCCTGAGGTATTTGTCTGACTCTTTCACTCAACTGAACCCTTATTGTTTTTTATTTGATCACGTATTAAATTTCAATATTTGAACTATTTTGTTTTTTGTCCTCCTTCTCAAGTGCTTTAAAAATAATGTTTAATTTGTATTGTTGCCTCTGACCTAGACCGGGCATAACACAAATAAAATGTATAAGAATATAGTATGTTCTGCTCTGTGACTGTGATTGCGCAACAGTGCAGGTTCCTTTTGGTAGAAATGTAGAGTTTTAGCATGAAAGATTTAATAACCACATAAATAGATTTGTCTAAATAATCTAGAAATGCAAAAAATGTTTACATTTATTTTCTCAACTTGTTGAAGCAGCGTTAACATCGTGTCAGAGGCGAGCAGTACACAAAGATCTGGCATTCAGTAAAACCAGATAAGATGTGTCTGACAACAGGACTGGGATTACCGGGACACACTTTACAGCAGCGCACCGGTGTTGCGTCGCTTACCACCTGCGTGTCTATTTGTGCTTGATTACGCACAGCAGGCTTGTGCCACTTCTGCATTTGCTCATGAGCTCAGAAGCCTTTTCTTTACATTGTCTGCCATTCTCCATCTGACAAGTAATCATTTTGTGAAAATAGCACGTTTGTGAGACGGCGCCATTATATCTGCTGCGCTTGGTAATGGCACATCACTGTGCTAAAAGTGTCTTCTCATCTCCTGTGGCGCTATCAGATCAGAGTCTAATTCACACAATCTCTTCTCATTACTGCGACAGCGGAGGGAAAATGTGATAGTGTTTACATATATTTCTCCTGTCAACTCTGAGGACAAAGAGAGCATATGTTCAGCTATCACTGTTCTTAACTGTTAGCCTTGTGCTGTTGCTGTTAGGTTTGAAAACACAGAAGTCAGATTTTTCATAATTATCACCAAGCTGAAGATTGTATTATCACCATCTGTAAAAATAAAATTGAAGTTCTGACTTTTTTTCTCAGAATTCAAATATTTTTCTTAGAATTCAGGATTTAATCTGATGATTCTGACTTGCTCACGCCAACATAATGATGAATGTGAAGAGAACATAAGCATTTATAAATATACAATTAATAGGCAGCTCTATAGCCTTTATAGAGAGTCGGTGTAAATTCGATATGACGCTCGGAGCATCGACGAGGCTCCGTGAGCCAGAATCTCGCAACTTCTGATCTTTTAAGATGGAGCTAATCCCAGAGGTTTTGCTATCATGAGCACAGATTTGTCATGCGGACGATTCATGGAAAATAATAATTAACTTAATTTTCGATTCAATTACAATGGTGAATTTAAATTTTCAAATTCAATGCAATGGCTTCCTCCGAGACCCCTCGCACATGCAAAAATGCATTTAGATTGGCCATTTATCATCTTGTGGGGCTTCCTTCAACATTCGCTTCATCGCAGTTAATGTAAAACATAACAGATGAAAAATGTCCTCCCGGGCACCCATATTTCTGAGAAAAAAGTCAGAACGTCAATTTTATTTTCTACAGTAGCCCTAACCCTCTTCGGTACTAATTCAACCAAAAAACGTTTGGGATTTTGTTTGACTTTGTGGAATCGTTTTTTGCTAAATGCATTAAGCTAGGACTTGACGTTAGCTTCATATGCTAATCACTCTTAATGAGGCTAATGCCACTAATGCAAATAAATATATGTATATAATGTTTAAACATATATTGTTAAGCTCTATTGTTTGATGATAGCTAAGGTATGGTAATAAGTTGTCAGCTAACATTAATAAGTTTGTTATATGCTGATATTTATAGGTTCAAACAAGCTTGCATTGTTTGGTTGTTTATGTGCTAATTATCAAATATAGAATCTTCTTCTTCTTCTTCTTTTGGCTGAATGTGTAGCTAAAAAGGTGTAACAAGCTGAGACTAACTTGGGTATATTATATGGTATAGTGAAGTGCTAAATGTACATCAAACAGCAGTTTGTCTTGAGCAAGCAAACTTTATCACCACTTTGTTGCATGGGTTTATGTACATTTAATGCAACAAGCTAAGATCTTCTTAAGTTATTTCTTGCTAGGGTTAATGCCTAAAAGTTAACTTGTCTTGCTAAGATAAAAAGTTGCTAACATGGATTGTGCTTGCGCTAATATTTATAAATCATTTTTTGGATATAAGATTCTTTTTTTACGTATAGCAAAGTGCTAAATGTGCATTAAATCTCAACTAAGCAAAACATTGTCCTAAGTAAAGTTAAAGTGAAGATTTGGCCAGATATGGAGTCACCCATATGTGGAATTTGTGCTCTGTATATAACCCATCCCAGTGTTCACACACACACAGCAGTGAACAAACACACCGTGAACACTCACCCGGAGCAGTGGGGGCCATGGCTGTGGGGCCCGGGGAGCAGTCGGGGAACTGGAGCTCGCTCGAGGGCTCCACAGCTGTGGTTGCTGAAGATGGAGAGCAAGTGTTCCATCACTCACTCCACCTTCATCTCGGTGGATCTGGGGATCGAACCTGTGACCTTCTGATCACAACCTTCCGATCCCCTTATCCACCGGACCACAACTGCCCTAAGCAAGGCAACTCTATCACCACCAATTCTATTTTGCTTCTTTTGTTGCATTGATTAATATATTGTAGAGGGCTAAGACGTTCTTAAAAAGTTCAATCTAGCTCTGGGTGCTAAATGGCCAAAATCTGTTTTAATAAGGTTGTTAGCTTGTTATGCTAAGCTAAAAAAAGTTGGATTCTGATGCTAACATGGGATGTGCTTGCACTAATATTTATAGGTTAATTGTAGCACATTAAGCTTGTTTTAACTTATTACAAAATGTTAAATGTACAGCAAACAACAGGAAAAAAGCAAAAAAAACAACAAAAAAAACACTTCTTTAAAGTTAAATCTAGCTAGTCTGGTTTCTAAATGTCAGATTTGGGTTTAAATAAGATTTTTAGCTTGTTGCTCTATATGATTATTTTAAAAATCAATACAAAAAAAATCGACTCAAAAATAAACACTAAAAACCATTTAAAAAAAATAACATAAAAATTACGGTGTACAAAAGCCAATAATGTGCCTGACACACTTATGCAATCAGAGTTGTGCGAGAACACGTGAAAAATGAAAAAAGAAAAGTGAATGGTAGCTCTGAGACAAGTGATTTGGCGGTGACTCAAGAAGTTACCCAAAAGAATGAATGCTATCTTCCACCGGTGCTGCAGAGAACAGGAAATTCACACGTACCAATGAAAAAATCCCTCCGCAGAAAGAAACGCTACTCAGGAATCACTTCAAAGAGACATTCTTCAAGAACTAATCGCTCACGAACAACAGATCAAGTTTTTAAACCCTGCTTTGATCGACTTGAGACAAACGTTAGCGTAAGTGGAGCAATCTAAGCTAATTTTTATAACAAAATGTTTAATCTGAAATCAAAACAGACTCAGTGACTATTGTTTTGAACGTAGCCTCTGTGGAATTGAGTGTCACTAAGACCCTGTCTCGAATTCTCCCATCTAAAAAAAACAGCTGAACTGAACTCTGCTTTATTAGAAAACAAGAGTGTATTATGAACTACATTCTGTGACAAACTCACCATCTCTGAAACACTCTCAATCCCCTCCGGCGAACTGGCACCAAACACATGCGCAAGTCGCTGCAGAGATGCTGCAGAGACAGAAACAACACGCTGATGATTCCTGACATTAGCCAAGTCTCAACAGTGATGCTAATTACATGTAAGCGCAGATCACATCAGCCCAGCGGAGAAAAAGAACAGCAAATGCTTTCGAGGCCTGAGGCATTTAACCAACATGGAAACCGATGATGAGGATATCCATCGAGATGGTGACTAATGATCTGACTTGGACAGTGACCGGCTAATTAAGCACATATGCTTTTCTAAACATGCATTAATGTGTTTGGCTGAGTTTTTCATTAAAAAGTGTTCGTAGCTTGAACGCTTGCCTATAAACGCACTGCTTTGCCTGACTGTGTTTTTTTTGGCAGATGATCAACTGAAAATGCAGCTTTGCAAATAAAGAGACGAGTTGGTTGTGAGCATGAAGACTAGTCCCTGTGTGGTATTATCCTCAAAAGCGCTCTCTTTTTCTGAGTGCCTATGCATTTAATTGGTTGGCCGTGCTAATTGCGGACAGTCCATCATGCTCACTTGTTTCCTTTCTAGAATGGTGGGGGCTGATAGAACATTATTAGCAGGTGAGGACAGACTCAGAGAAATACACCTCCACTTAATGTGTACCAAAATGTGAAACCCTATTATTAACCCCTCAATTTAATCTTAGGATAACACTTTATTTCGTTCTGCAGGCCCAAAACGTTGTTTTATATGGCTTATAGAAAGAGGTCCCTAATTAATTCTAACATATTCATCAAGACTATCGTGTCATATAAAAAGTAGATGCAAAAGTCAGCTTTCTCAGAGAGCTCCTCTAGGTGTGCATTCTCTGTAAATGATCACATAACAAGAAAATACATATTATAAAAAAATTGAAAACATTTTCCTTAAAAAGCAACATTGTTTTGCTGGCTCTCGTGAGTAATGGTCTTTGTTTAGTTTATAAAAATGTCACTTAAGGGAACTGTATTTCAGCATTAGCTTCAAAGTAACTGAACGAGTGAGGGGCCTAATGGAGTGGATGGAATGGATTGTAATTAACAATTCATATTAGAGTGTCTGACAGACAGAAGAAATTAGCATTTAGTATTTTATTTAATAAAAAAGCTGTTGAATTCCAATTGAAGTGAGGAAATAAGTGTTGGATTTTATTTTAGGGGTGATTTCTGCCTTTATTAAGATAGACTTGTAAAGGTACTTACAGGAAGTGAAGTGGGAGAGAGAGAGAGAGAGATAGAGAGAAAGAGAGAGTAAAGGACCAGAGGCTCTCAATTCAAACCTGGGTCACCTGCTGTGTCCTGCTCAATGAATAATCTAGCAGCAAGCAGGAAAAAGGAATTGTTTTTAATTACAACGTGGAAAATGGAGGGGAACCAATTCATTCGTTTGCATAATTGTATGTGCATGTTTTTAATAAGCACCACAAAGGACACATAAATGCAGCGTGAAGGACCTAAATGAGGCAGCATGAAGATCCAGAATGAAGCTGTACAAAGGACAAACAAAGCAGCATAAAGGACCTGAATGATAGGGGACCCAAACAAAGCTATGCAAAGAACACAAACTAAAAGAGCTAAAACTAAATTCACCTAAATAATGTGACCCAAGGACCCAAACTTAGTGGCGCGAAGGACCCAATACAAGTGGTAGGAAAGACTCAAACAAAGTGGAGCGAAGGACCCAAACCAAGTGGTATAAAGGAGCCAAACCAAGTGGCGCAAAGGAGCCAAACTAAGTGGATGAAGAACCCAAACCAAGTGGCACAAAGAAGCCAAACTAAGTGGTGCAAAGAAGCCAAACAAAGTGGAGCGAAGGACCCAAACTAAGTGGAGCGAAGGACCCAAACTAAGTGGCGCAAAGGAGCCAAACCAAGTGGAGCAAAGGAGCCGAACCAAGTGGCACAAAGGAGCCAAACCAAGTGGTGCAAAGGAGCCCAACCAAGTGGAGCAAAGGAGCCACACCAAGTGGTATGAAGGACCAAGATCAAGTGGTATGAAGAACCCAGACAAAGTGGCGCAAAGGACCCAATACAAGTGGTACGAAAGACTCAAACAAAGTGGAGCGAAGGACCCAAACCAAGGGGTATGAAGGACCCAAACCAAGTGGCACAAAGGAGCCAAACCAAGTGGCAGAAAGGAGCCGAACCAAGTGGCACAAAGGAGCCGAACCAAGTGGCAGAAAGGAGCCAAACCAAGTGGTACGAAAGACTCAAACAAAGTGGAGCGAAGGACCCAAACCAAGTGGTATGAAGGACCCAGACAAAGTGGCGCAAAGGACCCAATACAAGTGGTACGAAAGACTCAAACAAAGTGGAGCGAAGGACCCAAACCAAGGGGTATGAAGGACCCAAACCAAGTGGCACAAAGGAGCCGAACCAAGTGGCACAAAGGAGCCGAACCAAGTGGCAGAAAGGAGCCGAACCAAGTGGCAGAAAGGAGCCAAACCAAGTGGTACGAAAGACTCAAACAAAGTGGAGCGAAGGACCCAAACCAAGTGGTATGAAGGACCCAGACAAAGTGGCGCAAAGGACCCAATACAAGTGGTACGAAAGACTCAAACAAAGTGGAGCGAAGGACCCAAACCAAGTGGTACGAAAGACTTAAACAAAGTGGTAGGAAGGACCCAAAGCGGTACTATCTATTAAAAGCATGTACAGGCCATTTATGACATAGTGCAGAGTAAATATAAAAGCAAAACCAAGCTAGCAATAAAACAATCAGAATTGCAACAGTTAAAACTAAATTGATTTGTTTGCTCAAAAACAAACAGATTGAAATGTCTAACATAAACAGCTCAGGTATGTTTGAAGAAACTCTTCAGGGCAGGATAACGCAAAAAACAACAAGCAAAGACAAAAACCATCGCAAGAAAGACAGCTAAATATTTATTGATATTTGAGGATGTGGAAAGCAGACCCCGGTGGCGGAGGCAAGAGCGTGTTTTCCTGAGAGTATTTTTAGAGCCGATCCGAGCATGTGCCATCTGAGTTTCACAGCATGTCCTCTGCAGCTGCTGTCAGACACACAATGCTTCAAGGAAATTCTGAATATACCCAAGGTTTCGTTCAGCTCACATTTTCCAAACCTGAAAACCACCTCTTGAAGAATGCGAAAGGAATGTGAGGGCACGAGCTGAAAAACCAACATGAATCTAAAGCGGGCCGCACTCCAACCACATCTAAAGTCTTCTGAAGTGATTACAAGACTAAACTCTGCAGCACAAGCTGTATTTAATCTAATATGACATGCCTCATCTGTACGGAAGATACTTTATATCCCACAAATTACAGATATTACAAGTGATTTATGGGACGGCTGATGCTCTGGGCATGAGAGAGGATAATCAGTCTCAGATGAATTCTTGAGAAGCCTGAGCATTGTGGTTTTCCAAAACTTGAGAAATTGCTCTCAAAAAATGCTTTAAACTAAAATACAAAAGTACAACTCTAATTTCGCAAACCTTTTGGTTTACCTTAATTTCGTTCCTTTTTCAAAGTAGCCTTTTTAGTAGAGTTTTAGATGTAAAAGTCAGGTGAGTGAGCAAGTCCAAACTCTAAACCCGAGTTTGATTTAAACGACTTTATTTAGGTATCACACATATAAATCAAGGAAATTTCTACACAAGAGATGTGGGAATGAAAGGCTAAACAGTACTATCAGCATCACAGAGACGAGAAAATGAAATCGGTTAAAGGTTTTGGATATCTGAAGGAGGGCTGGATATTAAGGTTGTGCATTAAATTGAAATCGGACCGCTATTTGCATTGGCACAATATGCAGATCACAAAGACCTAAAAAAGTGCTCCAGTTGGATTTTTTCCAACTATGAAAGATTACTGATTGGGGAGTGTGTAACATCATTAAGCGAATTGGTTAGCAACACACACCACAGAGGGAAGTCAAAATCAGGCGTGTTTGCTGTTGTCACACCACATAAAAAAAGCTCAATGAACAGCTACTTTGGTAAAAACATTGGCGCATTTTCAATCTGTGAGCAACCAGGGGTTAAAAAACCTATGCAATGTATACGAGGTATTCAAATTCCTCTCACAGTGCTCTATGCTGAATGCAGGAATTAAGTTGAGAATTAGGTTTTTTTTATTTGCCATATTACACCACAATAATTCATGGTCAAGCCAGACCTCAGAGCCTCATGTAACTCTTAAGCTAAAGGGCATTAAGGTAATTTCAACATGCTTCTTTATTAGGGGTGCTCAATGTTTCATTCCTAACTTCCTATTTAAGAACGGGTGAGGATACAGCCACACAGATCTGCACGAAAAGCGGAAAAAGTTCAGCTCTGTCATATCGGCTGGTCTTTAACGAGGCAAAGCTCCACACTCAGCCAATGAAACTGGATCTTTTGTTGATGTATGAGGGGGGTGCTGATGTTACATAAATCCATGCCTTGATGCCTCTTGACCAATGTCCTAAACTCAGTAGCGTAGAAGAAGAGCTGGAGCTTGAGCTGCTACTGCTACCTATGGTTTGTTTGTCAGATACACAAATACATCGACATATAAGCTGTGTTTCAGTCCAGGGTCTGGATCCTTCAGAGGGCACATTTCAAGGCTGCTTACGTTACGCTGCGCAAAGGCCAAAAATCAAAGGGTCCTTAAAATGAGTCTTTCAAATGTGTCCTCCTTTTCCCGGAATTTCTAGGAAACATTGCTACCATCCTTCCTAGTCTCTCATAACCAAAGATGCTTTGTGAATCCACACTCAGGAAGTGCTCCACCGTCCAATTTACCAATGATTGATGTGACCAGTAAAACTGCAAAAATACTGCAAAAATACTTTCTTCTTCTGTGGTAAAAGATAAGCATCAGCAAGCCTACAGCTCTAAAGTGCCACAATGTGGTTGAAGCCTTTCCGTAGCTGCTTCCTGTGTTCACCCAGCGATGACACTCTAATTTGACTCGACCTGGGCGAACGGTTCCCCTGCGTTTTAGGAATGCACAAAAACAGAACAAAACAATTCAACTCAATGTGGCCTTACTTTACAATGTCCCTTATAATTGATTTTCAGCTGAAGGTGTTTTTGACAGAATTTGAAGACTTTTATTTTCAGTTAAAGTCAGCATTTGTTCAACACAATTTTTTCCCCCTTTTGTCCAATTTGTTTCATGGTTTATTTAACCTACTCTCAACATTGATTTTCAGCAGTATATATTAGTTATATTTGTAAATGTTCAAGAAGTTCTGATTATGTTTTTTTTGCTCAAGGATTGTCCTGGTGAGGTAGATTTTTTTACCAGTTCTGTTAAATAATTGGACAGGCGCGCTGACTTTTTTCTTAGACGAATGTTTTGGAATTGGAGTTTCAGGTGCTGTACAAGGTGTTTTAAAAGCTAACCAGACATGTTCCACAAATCTAGCTCAACTGGAAGCTGAAAAATCCACCCTGCAGCTCAGTTTTAATTCGGAATTTGATGTTTTATTTACAACTACAAATACAACTAGCTTTAATAAGCAAATGTAAAATAAATTCTAAGAAATGTGGGCCTTTTATTTAATTATAAAAAAAGAAGTAATCTATGCCCCTATTCCCTCTCCTTTCTACCTTTTTCTGTATGTGTTTGGATTGTTATAAAGATACATAAATATGTAAAGCTAAGTGAATAACGTTGTATTGGAAACTGTATGTTCATATAGAAAAATTTTAACATGCAGTTCATCAGTAGAATAGAAACCAAGCACACTATCGATCTGAGAAAGGATTCTGCTTCGAATCCTTCAGACACAGCGCACACTAAAACCCACAGACAGTACAGTTTGAGTCATTGCTTACAACTTTAAACATACTCTATCCTCTCGACCCCTGCGGGAGTTTCGTTCAACTCAACGAGAGCAAACACGTAGAAAGCAGCGCTTGCTGGGGTAATAAAGAGTGCAGTATGACAAATCCACAGCCTGCAATCCTCACAGCTTCTGACAGAGTGATTGAGCGCTCTCGCAGTACTCTACACGCTCACAAACACGCTCTTGTGTGCTGTATTCGGGCTAAGTTCCGGAAGAGCTTAAGAAGTAATCTGCACCTCAAGGCTCAACAGATGCAAAGTTCATGCAACCGTACACAACACAGAATGTTTACACTTTTCTGAACACCATGCAAGCTTCTTTTCCCTGCAGGGTTGATCTACGCTCCTTCTGCAGCCATTATCAGTTATCAGCATCATTTAAATGCTTCAGTAGGTGGCTACTCCACCTGTTTGAAGTCCTCAGTGTTTTCTTATCATACAGTTGTTATGTAAATAATGATATGGAGCTCAAATATAGGTGCTGTTGTGTTTTATGTGGTTGACCTACAGCACAAACCTCATTGGGTAGTAGGTGTAGCAGGTAGCTACCAACTCCGATCAATGGTTTGATACCTTGTTATGCCTTAAATTGAGTCTCTCTAGACAGAATTGGAAAAATGTGAGGAACATTCCTGAATGGATGGAAGAGTTTCACTTGTGCAGGAAGCAAGCTTCGTCCTTTTCGGGTTTCTCTCTCTTGACCCCTCTAAGACGTTCTTGATTGTTAGCCAAGGTCGCGAACACCCGAAAAGTACAAATATGTGAAATCCAATGGCCTCCGTACCCCTCCATGTTCTGTTTGTAATGCAGTACCGGCTAAACCTACTTCACCTTCTCCAAAAGGATTCAAGATCGCACCTACCAACTGTCTTGACACTCGCAACACACGACCACAGAGAGAGAGAGTGAGAGAGAGAAAGAGAAAGAGAGAGAGAATGTCCATAATTTACACACACACACATAGAGAGAGAGATTTTATTGGCCAATTTTTGCCTTTCCGAATGTGTAATAAAAAGTCACCAAGCTGTAATTTATCGACTGACCACTAGAGGCCGACTCCAGAAGGGACCCACATTGACTTTCATGTTAAAACAGCCCAACATTTTAGCGGAAAAAAGTAAATGTTTACGCCTCAACATTCAGTGGTTTTAACCTTCATGGCAACAGTGAGGGGTGAAGCATTTGATTACGGTTTTAATTACTTTTTAGGACCACAAATCTCCAAAAAGTAAAAGAGTGGGCCTTTTGAGTGACAGCCATTCACCAGCGCGGAGCTTTCAATCGCTCCATTTCCGCTCCGCCCTTTTTTCTCACTTTGGGTAGTGCTGAAGTGACCATACTTTGTATAGTTTATGATCAAGGCAAACAAACTAGTAGGCAAATTTTACATGCAGAAAAAACTGTCTTGATTAAAATAAAAAACATGATTTTCTGCAAATCATTGTTGTCAAATCCCTTTATTTGGTTATCACCATCTGTGTGAGTGCACTCTGCGCATGGTTTCCCGAAATGGACAAAAACGGAATAATCAATCAATATTTGAAAAGCAGCTTACCAAATCTTTCAGTACGGACACATATCTAACGTTTCGTAAAAATAAAAGAAACAAATCACTCACAATCATTGGTAACTAAAAAACAATGTGAAGGAAATGAACAACTTCAGTAAGAGACCAGATGTTTTTGACCCACTTCAACCAAAGCCCCAGTGACCCAGACGGTTCCAAGCGGCTCCCAGAGCAGCACGGAGAATCAGATGAAAGTGAGAATCACGAGCCGGCTGATCCAGACGGGCTGTTAATGCTCACGAGTGGCGTCTGTAGCCACACGGCTCTGCTGGCCACACAGGTAGATAAAGAGACGCGGCATGAGCAGTTAAAGTGTTTAAAGCGCCACGTGAGGCCAGCTCTCTCCGCAAACTGTTTATGGGAAACCTCAAGTATTCACAGGGGAAAAACTGAAGGATTAAGAAGGAATGTCAACACTGATGGAAAGAATTTAACCAAAGCAGTGTGGTTTGCTGAGCTACCGATGGGGTAAAGCTCACACACTCCGTTATAACTTGATTCGCATGTGTTTTTCCTTTAACGTATAATATTGTTTAGTTGTGTGCTCACGCATCTTAAGTGCTGCTCAAACTGCTAAAAACCGATACAAATGAGGTTTCTAGAACTAGAAATTAAATCCTGACAGCCCTAAACCATTATCAGATTTAACTCATCAGACGCAGACCATTCGTCCATTTTCTTTTTGGCTTAGTCCCTTTATCAGGGGTCGCCACAGTGGAATAAACCACCAATTTATCCAGCATATGGAAGCCCTTCCAGCTGCGACCCATCCCAGGGAAACATCCATACACACTCACCAGAGCTCCCGGAGTAAACCCACGTGAGCACGGGGAGAACATGCAAGCTATTCCTGCTGCAAGTCGATGGTGCTACCCACTGCACCACCGTGACACCCCAGACGCAGACCAAACCTGATATTCGATGTCTAAAACAGCTCTCTCCACCTTCTCTCCATCACTGATCCTTAACCGCCTGCATTTTGGGGGTGGGGTGGAAGTCCTCGAAAACCTTTACTAATTTAGTTCTTCCTTACTCTCCAATACAGCTTGTGGCGCTAGGCAATTATATGTAATGTGAACTCGTGAAATGACAGAAATACTTTTATGGTTAGGGCAATTATTCAATCATTTACATTTACATTTATGCATTTGGCAGACGCTTTTGTCCAAAGCGACTTACATTAGGGGAGAGACAATATGCAACACCGTCAAAGTCTATCTCAACTTCTCACAATAGAAATTGTATCAACTGATCAATAAACCAAAGCAGTGAGGAAGTAGAGGAAGAAGATAAAGACATAGGAGGGAATAAAGAAAGTAGTTTTTAATTTTTTTTTATAGTAGGTGTTCCCTGAAGAGAAGAGTTTTCAGTTGCTTTTTGAAAGCTGTTAGTGTTGCTGCTTTCCTGACTGGATCAGGAGTTTGTTCCAGCAACCAGGGACAGTGAAAGAGAAGGTTCTGCTGAGAGATCTTCTGCCCTTGTGGGATGGAACCACAAGTCGCCGTACCTTCTCTGAGCGCAGGCTTCTGGAGGACATGTAGGAGCGTATGAGCTCGTGGAGGTAAACAGGGGTTAATCTGGAGATAGTTTTGTATGCCAGCGTTAGCGATTTGAATTTAACCCGAGCTGCACTTGGGAGCCAATGAAGAGGGGAGTAACATGAGCTCGTTTCGGTTCCTTGAAGATAAGACGAGCTGCAGAGTTCTGGATCATCTTTGAAAGCAATCTTTTTAAAGTGGAATCTGTGGCTTTGCAGAATTATAAGAATGTAAGTAATTGTAAAATGGTGCTGATTTGTTGAAATTAAGTAAGGTGTCATGTTCAGCTCAACATCACTGACATTAGCAGACCAAAACTAATAAACCGTTAAAAACTCAACTCCTCAACTCAGTTTTGTGGTGAAATAAAGCAATCAAAATACAATATTTTTTTATTGATGTGGGGAAAAAACCTGAGAATCCAGAAAAAAATGTAGCTTTTAAAGTGCTCATTCACGGCAACAACATTTCTTTATAATTTGAGGAAAGATGAAAAACAAAACGAGAAAGGTGAGCTGTGTGTTGCAGAGGTTATTCTGTCTGTGAGCGGATGCACTTCTTTTTTTCTCTCTCTGTTTTTATCTAATGGGGGTATTGTGTGCCGTTACTGCCATCAAGTGGTGCGTCTGGGTTTCCTGGTCATGTGACTGAAGTTACCTATCACAGCAGTTTGACAAACAACATAAAAACTGCAGCTTTTTCCGAAAACTGAAGCCTCTGCACATTTCATCATTTCCTGCTGGTGTGTACGGTCGCGTTAGCGCTCTTGTACTTCAAATGAAAGTTTCACTGTAAGCAGCCCCTGCTTGCAGCAGATGCATAGGCAAGGCAAAGCAAGGCAAGGCAAGTTTATTTGTGTAGCACATTTCGTACACAGGGAAATTCAGAGTGTGTTACATTTGAAACAAAGAATAAACAGAAAGTACATTTAATAAAATCAAGCATAAAACAAAATCATAGTGATTAAAAACTGAACATTTTAAAACATTGATTAAAACAAAGATTAAGATGTGAAGTGCAGAGGTAAAATATTGTTCATAGGTGTGTAAAGGTGTGAAATGATATTAATCGTTCTAACCTAAAATGCATTTCTCAGTCACTGTAACAACATTTCTTAATAATTTGATGAAATATGAAAAACAAAACGAGAAAGGTGAGCTGTGTATTTCAGAGGTTATTCTGTCTGTGAGCGGATGCACTTATTTTTTCTTTTTCTCTCTCTCTGTTTTCATCTCATGGGGGTATTGTGTGCCGTAGTAAACTGGATTGTTTGCCCAAGTTGAAAAAATAAAACTTAAGACAGACTTTGCATTCGCAAAAACCAATCAGGGACTTTCTCTCGTAATGATGTCATTTTTATAGAGCGGGAACATTCACAGCAACAATGAAGGAGAAAAATATAATCGCATTTTGTGGCCACTCAGGGAAGGACAGCAGCAGGGTCAGGGAAAAGGTGGAGGTATGCTCCGGTCCTGTCAGATCCGTGTTGCTCTCGTAAGGGAATGGAGTGGGTGTCTTCATACAAGGAAAGTGAGTGAAACCTGGGTTTGAAAGCATTCAGATAGACGAGGGAGACGAGTTCTGTTTGCTTGTTTGTTGTTACGCTCTGAAACAAGCTCCCAGACTGGGTCCTATGTCCTATGCTTTCTCAACTTGGGTGTACCTCTTTGTTTTTAATGTATTTCTCTCTATTAAACTGTGTTGTTTTTAATATTACTTCTCTTGTATGGTGTCCTTGAGTGCCTTGAAAGCTGCCTTTGAAAAAAACGTATACTTATTATTATTTTAGCCGCACAGAAACCTATGAGTGACATCACTCTACAGCCAGAGTTTATGAGTGTGCACTGGTTGTGAAGCCTCTCCATGGCTCAGTGGGGGGTGTTGCACTCCTTGCTTTCAGAGGAACATTTCACACTGAAAGCAAAATAGCTCACGAGAGGCTTTACAGCTGCTCTGGAGACATAAATCTCTCTCTCATTCTTGTAGTGTGTGTACTTAATCACGTGCAATTCTGCAGAAAAACTGGCCAAACGCCAAACTGCTTGACCTCAGGGAAAAGTGTGCATAACCGGATCCGCTTTACAACCTGTGTGTGTGTGTGCGTGTGTGTGCGTGTGCGTGCGTGTGTGTGCGTGTGTGTATATATATATGTGTGTGTGTGTGCGTGTGTGTGTGTGTGCGTGCGTGCGTGTGTGTGTGTGTGTGTGTCACCATTAGAGGAGAAGAGCTGTTCCAGGGTTTCTGTTGGTTTCGTAAGAATAAAATGTAAGTCCTATATCATAACATAAAAAAAAAACTTTTTTTGCATAGTAAACAGTATGTTTCAAACATTGTTTGAAACACAGACCATCACTTTTTATGTTTTTACACTTTTTACAAAAATGAATATTTATGGGCATTTTCTCAAGCTCTGGCAACTCTAACCATCACTTAAAAGAATGTTACATGCAGAAAGATTCTCTTAATCTCTGGCAACCCAAACAATCAGGTTTGTGCTTTTGAGCATTTATGCATGCTTTCTTAATCTCTGGCAACCTTTAAAAAAAAATCCAATTTAAGATTTTTAACATTTATAAGTGTTCACGAGTTCTTTTCAAACCGTTTTTGAGGATTTACGAAAGTTTTCTCAAACTCTGGCAACCATAACCAAAACTATGTTTTTGAGCATTTATGAACATTTGTGAACATCTCTGACAACCCCAAGTAACAACAAAAAACACCTACATATTTTAAGACCTCAAACAGTAAATTGGAGACTTTTTATGGTCTAAAATTTGGGCTTTTAAATGTCAGACTTTGTAAGACTGAGCAGAAACGCAGTGTTCTGACTGGCCCAGGCTTCGTAAGCTGACCAGGGACTCTTGCAACAGTTTTGGCGGCTCCAGGTATAAACACATCCCTGAATTCTCCATCTGGATCCAGTAAAGCCGACGCCGGCGCTGTTCGATGACTGATTACACCTCCACCGAGGGCACCCGTCCAAATACGCACACTCTCTCTCCCCACGACGCGGAGGAGAGCGAGAACATGATGTGAAACACATGGCCTCAATCAAGGGTTTCTGGACTGCAGTGGTTTCCCACAGGAAATCAGGTTAATTGCGCTTTACAGGTAATTTAACACCTGTCTGGATCAAAAGCGAGGGTTTTTCATCAACACAAACGTACCTAGATGAAACGCTGTTCTCCAGCTAAAGAAATCCTCTGAGAAATCGAATCCAGCCATGAATGTGGAGACCAAAGCTGCATCTCTACTGAACACTTCCAGATCTTTCGCTCAAATATTCTCTTTCATAGAAGAAAAAATCGTGTCAGAAAATGACGCTATCCTTCTAAAAAGCAGACGGCAAGCCGATTGTAGCTGGAACTTGACTTTTTACAGGGATAGACTTTGTGTAACGGGATGGACATGTACTTTGTACCTTGTGTTCTTGTTCACCAGTGAAGGACGACCCCCAATCCAAATGAATCATTCAATATGCAAGAAGCTCGGGAACATTCAGCGTGTCAATTTGTCTATCAAACCACACTTTCTGACAACGTCAAGCAATCAGCATCAAGCCATCAGCTCATTTTCATCATCAGAACAGCCCTGCTCTAATAAACCCCAGCAGGGAATAGCTCCAACACTCTCTAAATGCAAAACTGTACGGACCTAACCCTTTTCATTAGATATTTTATTCATGATACATGCATAAATTTGCATAACTTCACTAAAACCATAATTTTGCCAAAGACAACGATGGGGTTTCCTTCAGTGGGAGATGAAGATATTGTGGTGGATTAGAACCCTCAATTTTTGGTTGATCGCTCAGAAAATCACACACAGAATGAAGGAAAGAAGGTCATCGCTTGATGTTCAGAGATGTCAGACATTTGACTTTTTCTAAGGCATAAAGTTGTGCAGCCAGTGCAGACCCAGATATGTCACAAATGTGCTATTTTGAAGAAAATGTCATCTCTAAACGCAGCGCAGTTCCACTCCAGTGGCCGCGTGTTGCTTCCAGATTGGTTTTCTATAGATGATTCTGTCAGTCTGAGTGAACGTTACATGACTGCGTGACGGCTCGAAGCCAGAGCCGCGCTGGCCCTGGGCGGGTTCACCTCAGTGCTCCGAGTTCTGATTGGTCAAGGGGGTGAGGGGACAATAGGGAAACTGGCTCCTTATTGGCTGATGGATGAAAACATGCTGACATGACTCTTTACAATGAGACAGAGAGAGGAGAGAGTAAGAGAGAGAAAGAAGAGAAAGAGAATGAGAGAGGAGGGGAAAGAGAGAATGAGAGAGAGAGAGAGAGAGAGAGAGAGAGAGAGAGAGAGAGAGAAGGGAGTGACCCGTGTTACAATTCATCTGGTTTCTGAATAATCGGGTGATGTAAGCATCGGAATCCCTGATCCGCTCTTCCATTGTGTTTGAAAAGGAATCGATTAGCATATAACTCTAACAGCACAAGTAAGACACAACGTTACCTCTTAAATATCTTTGATAGCCCCAAACACAACTCCTGAACAAAAACGGCACCATATTTTTCTTTGCTTGTGGTGGAGTCATCAGTAAAATGCTGTTTATTCCATTTTCCACTTGATAGGTTCCATCAATGCTAAACTACTCCACACTAGAATTTCTCATTAAATGAACTTTATCCTCTCTTTTACAGATTAGGATCCAATAATGGGAGTTACCCATGTACCATGTACCACGCGCAGACAATAATTTTCTACTCCTTGACGCCATCTTAAAAAGCTGCTTTCGTCATTGTGTAACTACTAGCAGCATCTCTTCTTTGTTTAGCATGCGAGACTAGCTATTTCAGAGAAGGTGAAGCTGAGTTGATAACGAATCACTACTGAAGGAGGAGAAATAAAAGCTTTGTCAGAAGAGATAGTCATCATCACTGACTGGCTTTTAATTGCATAATATCTTCTGGTTAGTTTACCTTAAATTCTTTCATCCTATCCATCCTCTGTTGTCCTATTCTTCTGTCTTCCATTTACCTATCCATCCTACCTACTATTCTTCTATCTGTCTATCCTTCTTTCTATTCACCAATTTCACCATTTCCATTCATTCTTCCCAGCGTTCCATCAGTCTATCTTTCATTCATTTTTCCCTTTCATTCTTCTTTCCTATACATCCTTTCTTTTCCTATTTTTCTATCTATCTATCTATCTATCTATCTATCTATCTATCTATCTATCTATCTATCTATCTATCTATCTATCTATCTATCTATCTATCTATCTATCTATCTATCTATCTATCTATCTATCCATACTACCTACTCATCTTCTATCTCTCTATTCTTCTTTCCATTCACCCATTTCACCATTTACATTCATTTCTCGCTCAGAATTCCTTCAATCTAATTCTGTTTATTTTTTCTTTCACCCTTATTTTAGGTTGCTGTTCCTTCAATACTTTATTTTCTTACCATCCATCCATCCATCCAACCAACAAACAAAAATGTCTTCCATTCCACCATTTTTTTCCATATATCTGTGGTTTAAAAAAAGGGAAAACCTTTTGAGTTCTGAAATTTTCAGTGTTTTATCAGCGCTTGTATGCCAACAATCTCAGACTTTTTAAGTTCATGACCCCTTTAAACATCGCAGCGCTTCCTCGATGCTAGGAGAACATCTCCAATAAATCCTGATCTGATATCTTATCCAGCTCATAAAAATTCCATTTGTTTACGTTTAATTTCCAAGCAGACGCTTCGTGAGGATTGGATCCAGATTTATGGTTTCATTGAAAGACGATTGACCCTGGCGCTGTCGTTTCCTCTCTCACTCAAGCAATCGTTTACCAGTTTGGCCCCGCCGTGTTTGTTTGCTCTCTGAAAGAATCATCTGCTGACACGCGGCTTATGCAAATGCACATCAGCATGCTAATTTCGCCTCAATGCTTTTATGATACAGATGGGGGGGCAGTATTTCTTTCTTTTGTGTCCTCAAGCTGAGGTGCTCGTCAGCAGCGCTGCTCTCGAGATTGTAGAGCGCAGCGCCAGCGAGAGGATTATGGAAATAATACGCTGAAAACTTTTTGTTCCGTCCATCAGGAGAACGAGGCAGAAAGAGAAATAATCAAATAAACAAAGATAAGGGACATGTTCCACTTATAACATTCAGGAAAGCAATTTTCTTTACATTTCTATTTTGTGTACAATCAACTTTGAAAGTAAATCTGAAACGAGTTTCTTTAGATACATGCGTCCCTATTATTTGATGAAAATTCCCCCAGAAATGTAGAGGGGAAAAAAATCTAAAAATGTATATGAATGTAAAAAAGCACTGACTTAATAAAATGTAAAATATATTATGTATAAAATCAAAATAAATACACAAATGAAGATGAAGGACGCATACAATCCAGTGAAAACACGCAAATAAAAAATAATTAAAACATATTTTATTGAATACAGGATATAATAAAATTATGTCGCTTATAACATAACAACATAAATTTTTTTTAACTTTCTAACAAAACTGTTGCCAAAAAAAGTAAAAAAGCAAAAAACAAAAAACTTTATTCATTAAAGTTAATAATTAAGAATAACTTATTTTTAACCAATTACATAACATCCTCTAAAACATAAAACTAAGTATTAACACATATAAGTAAATAGAAATACAACTTTTTTAACATTAACATTTTTAATTAAATACTATATTCTAATCAAATAAAAAAATTCTTCTCAAACACATTAAATAATCTTAAAAAATCAACAAATTTCCCTAAATAAAATATACATCATGTCCTGTAAAAAAAAATAATATTAAAAATTATTATATACTATTACATTTTTCAGTAAAAAAAATAAACTTTGTTCATAATTTATATATAACTATGAAAGTAAAATATTTAAGTAAACATACTTACGAAAATAGCTTTGGTGTTTTTTATTGTAAAGTGCTTTGATTATCATTGATACCTTAAAAACCCAACAATTACGCTTTCTGTTAAAGATGAGATGTAAAACCAATAAACAACACTCAGACAACAAAAAGCAAGGACAGCAGCAAGATTTCAGAAGCAACGCGGCCCTTCCTTCACACGAGAAGCATCTGAACTTTACCTTTTTTATCTCCAGAGAGCGTCCTCACGGTTTCAGACGAGATCACAGGAAACGTTCCTTCACGTTCCTCCAGATGTGCTGCAGGAAGAACCAGAGGTGTGCGTTTCATCGGCTTTATGAGGTGCCAGAAGAACAGAGTCAAAGGTCTGGCTACTCCAACACCTCTCAGATCAGAGCACGCTCGTTTCCTTCAGAGCGGTCCAGAAGCCATCAACATTCCTGCGCTCTTCAGGAGAACCACGTCAGGCCATGTCCTGCTTGAGTCGCGTTCTCTCTTGTGAAATTCAGCTCCACTTGAGTCCTGCAGGAAACAGTTATTGTTGTGAGTTTGATAATGAAACATGAACCTAAAGTCACGAGTTGAAATGAAGCGTAAAACTTGAGGGTCGTACCGTAACAATCAACCCCACTTGTGTCGGTTCATATCGCTTCAATGTGATTTGATCGCTGGCGATGGAACAATTGAATTGGTTTGGCTGTTGGTTATTTTTAATATAAGATTTGTTATTTAGAGTTTTGCTGTAGATGTGTGCTCTACTGAAGTCCATTATCTGCCTGCAGTCGAATTAAGCTCCTTACAGACATGTTCAGCTCTTCTGCAGTGCGCTTTCTGCATTGAATAAATAGTGTTTTATTCCAGGGAGAGAAGAAAAGACGAGACCAGAAGACAAGACAGAAGAGAAGAGAAGAGAAGACAAAACAAGATGGAAGAGAAGACAAGACAGAGGACAAGACAAGAAGACAAGACAGAGGAGAAGAGAAGACAAGACAGAAGAGAGTAGAGAAAGAGAAGAAATGGAGAGGATCAGAGATGAGAAATCAAGAAAGGAATGAGAAATCGATAGATTCATTGAGAAGAGAAGAAAAGAGAAGGAGAAAGGGAAAAGAGAAAATAGCTGGAGAAATGCAAAAAGGGAGAAGAGAAGAGATGAGAAGAGAGAAGATAAAAAGAAAGAAGAGAGGGAGATGAGAGCAGAAATGAGAAAGGGAGAAGATAAAAAAGAAGAAAAGAGAGAAGAGAAGAGAAAGTGAGATGGAAAAAGGGAGAAGATAAAGAGAGAAGAGAAGGAGAAGAGAAGAGAAGGAGAAGAAAATAAGAGAAAAGAGAAGATAAAAATAGAGAAGAGAAGAGAAAGTGAGATGGAAAAAGG
The DNA here is from genome assembly GCA_900490495.1 of Danionella dracula. NCBI lineage: Eukaryota > Metazoa > Chordata > Actinopteri > Cypriniformes > Danionidae > Danionella > Danionella dracula. Next base: position 2,737,959 of record UELW01000034.1, read on the forward strand.
GAGAAGATAGAGAGAAGAGGAGAAGAGAAGAGAAGGAGAAGAAAATAAGAGAAAAGAGAAGATAAAAAGAGAGAAGGGAAAGAGAGAAATGGAGAAGATAAAAAGAGTGAAGAGATGATAAAAAGAGGAGAGGAGAGAAGAGAAGAGTGAAGATAAAAAGAAAGAAGAGAGGGAGATGAGAACAGAAACAGACAAATGGAGAAAGGGAGAAGATAAAAAAGAAGAAAGAAAAGAGAAGAGAAGAAAAGAGAGAAGAGCAGAGAAAGAGAGAAATGAAAAAAGGGAGAAGATAAAGAGAGAGAAGAGAAATGGAGAGGATAGAAAGAGAAGAGAGGGAGAAGAGAAGAGAAAGAGAGAAACAAAAAAGGAGAAGATAAAGAGAGAGAGAAGAGAAGAGAAAGAGAAATGGAGAAAGGGAGAGGATAGAAAGAGAAGAGAAGAGAGGGAGGGAGAAGAGAAACGAAAAAAGGAGACGATAAAGAGAGAAGAGAAGAGAAAGAAAAATGGAGAAAGGGAGAGGATAAAAAGAGAAGAGAGGGAGAAGAAAAGAGAAAGAGAAATGGAGAAAGGGAGAGGATAGATAGAGAAGAGAAGAGAAGAAGAAGAGAAAGAGAGAAACGAAAAAGGGAGAAGATAAAGAGAGAGAAGAGAAGATAAAGAGAAATGGAGAAAGGGAGAGGATAGAAAGAGAAGAGAGGGAGAAGAAAAGAGAAAGAGAAATGGAGAAAGGGAGAGGATAGATAGAGAGAGGGAGAAGAGAAGAGAAAGAGAGAAACGAAAAAGGGAGAAGATAAAGAGAGAGAAGAGAAGATAAAGAGAAATGGAGAAAGGGAGAGGATAGAAAGAGAAGAGAAGAGATGAGAAGAGAAAGAGAGAAGTGGAAAAAGGGAGAGGATAAAGAGAGAGAAGAGAAGAGAAAGAAAAATGGAGAAAGGGAGAGGATAAAAAGAGAAGAGAGGGAGAAGAAAAGAGAAAGAGAAATGGAGAAAGGGAGAGGATAGATAGAGAAGAGAGGGAGAAGAGAAGAGAAAGAGAGAAACGAAAAAGGGAGAAGATAAAGAGAGAGAAGAGAAGATAAAGAGAAATGGAGAAAGGGAGAGGATAGAAAGAGAAGAGAAGAGATGAGAAGAGAAAGAGAGAAGTGGAAAAAGGGAGAGGATAAAGAGAGAGGAGAAAGAGAAATGGAGAAAGGGAGAGGATACAAAGAGAAGAGAAGAGATGAGAAGAGAAAGAGAGAAGTGGAAAAAGGGAAAGGATAAAGAGAGAGAAGAGAAAAGAAAGAGAAATGGAGAAAGGGAGAGGATACAAAGAGAAGAGAAGAGAAGTAGAAGAGAAGAGAAAGAGAAATGGAGAAAGGGAGAGGATAGAAAGAGAAGAGAAGAGATGAGAAGAGAAAGAGAGAAGTGGAAAAAGGGAGAGGATAAAGAGAGAGAAGAGAAGAGAAATGGAGAAAGGGAGAGGATAGAAAGAGAAGAGAAGTAGAAGAGAAAGAGAAATGAAGAAAGGGAGAGGATAGAAAGAGAAGAGAAGAGAGGTCTTGGCCTTGAGTTTAGCTTGTGAACACAAGGATTACACTCTTTAAAGATCTCTCATCTCTCACATTTCCACTCGCAGAAGTGAAGTATGTTTCTAATCTCAGCGCACATTTCTAGGAGATTCAAATAAAGGTCAAGCTAATAAATGCAGGTTTCTGCTGAGCTGCAGATAACTCAGATCATCTTCTGGCTGAGGATCCGTCAGCGATAACGGCTCAGAAATACGCTGCTCTACGTTTCCGCCGCTGCGAAGAAAGGCTCTTTTTTCACTTATTTTCATATAACAATGTTACATTTTCACAAATACAGAGTCATTGCTACACAATACATTCCCTTGCAGCACAACAAAAATAAAATTATTAATAAAGATAATCAAGAAGGAAATATATGAATTAAATAAACTGCATGGACTAAATGAAAAGTAGTGCTTTTAGTGCATTGCGTGTTTTTAGGCCTGTTTTGTTTTTGGTAGATATAACAGACATATACTTTAAAATTATTTATAAAATGTGGTTAACTTTGGGACCCCCCCCATCTCCCCCCCCCCATCTCCCCCCCCCCCCCATATATTCATATTCTATGTAAAACAGTACATTGAATATAGACATTTCAATTGTTACCTAGTTTTTTATTAATATAATTCTCAGATTCTTCGGAAAAAAAATATTGTATAAATGCAAGAAAAAAATAAGTGTAAAATATTTTCCTGATTCCGGTTACAGAATTCACAGCTATATGAAATGTTTCACTTAAACCTTTCTAAAACATGCTTAATGGGAAAGATCATATGTAGTAATTTAAAAGACACTTCCTTAATCTTATTATTTATGCAGAATTCATCCAATAATTTCCACGCTTTATCCCAGAACACTTCAGCAAACAACGAAGTCAAAAACAATCTTTGTAGGTAACGTCAGTGGAAAGAGCTCGTCGTAGTATCTTGTTGCTACAACTTTGCTTTAAATACTAACATCATCAATAAAGATCCCACTAGGCTTAGCCCTAAAACCTTCAGGAAAAGAATTCTTTAACAAAAACCTTACGTTTTCGGGGATTGCATCAATAATGTTGAAAGGCTCCTAAACCGACTCGTCTCTCAGCAGGTGACGAGTGCGTACTAAAGCAGGCCGTCTTTTCCGTGACCTTAGCAGACGGGGAAACATGAGCGAGGTCGTCACGGAAACCAGCTTGTCACGTCTGTATTACTTTTAGTTGTTTTTCTCCACGTGTTCTCATTTAACGTCGTAATCGAGAGCAGAAGGCTCAATTAGCACGCAGAAGGGAACTCCGCGGCGTTCTTGGGTTCCTGTCCAGCTGGACTCTGTGTGCATTTGGATTCCTCGGATGGGCTCCACCTCGGCTCGCTGGCGAAGTAACCCAAGTTGGCCTCAGTCGCCGAGCTGTGAGGTCATGGAGTTACACCCGTCTAACACACATCCTCTGGCTCTTTTCACAACACCTCCGATTGTTTACTTTGCATCTTTACTTTAAAATGTCTGCATTGGTTTTAGCATCATGTTTTAGCATGAAATCAAATTCATAACTCTTGTGACAAATACATCAAGGTGAACCTGAGTGGCTTTTTGACACATGGCTATACTTTTGACACTATAGTATACTTACTTTTTAAATTACAGTTTATTGTCTGTGACTTTTTAATGTTGCTTTATCAAAAAAAATCGACTTTTCAGACATTTCTTGCAAGTTTTAGTGTCGTTCACTCATCAAAAACATGCCTCAAATCATATTCAGATTGGTTCATGCATGTTTGTTTGTTTATCCTGTTTTATTTTTCTGGGAGCTCAAAATGGCTTGGTGACCACAGTCATAGGTTGAAGCATCGCATACTAACCAATCAGAGGAAGCGCTAATGTAGCTCATCTCAATGAAGAACGTTTGCACTGATTGACCTGTAAGAGTAGTAGAACCAGAGCGATAAATAATGACAAGAAAGTGTGTTTTTGCATGTCCTGGGCAAAAAATGTTTTTTTTGGCACCAAAAGATAAGTGTATTCATTAGAAACAGGTGGTTTTTCTGTGTGCTAAGAAGCGAAACTCAGCAGGGGGCGTGTTAAAGCATAGCAGGGGGAGGAACAGGAGATACACTGCACATTTTCTGCAGCACAACCATTTGAGGTGATTCAAAGACATTGTTTGTGATTAAAAACTTTTGAAGATTATTAAGTGTGAAGTGATAGTCTAGAGGGGGCAAATATTAAATCCCTGCTGGGGTGTTCTCGTTGGCACAAAGAAAATCCACCCATTTCAAAAGTCTGACATTTTGTGTACATGATACGACATCTGTAAGAAGCAGTTTTATTTACATTTAATTAATTTTATTACATTTAGGAGCCGATCAACGCAAACCAACCTGCACTGAAGTGGGATATAAAGGACCTTCTACCCTAACAGTGGCATATTTATTCATGAATAAGGTGTTAGAACATCTATACTTGTAGCTTTGTCTCTAGCTTTGCGGTTGTTATTATATAATATATTTAATTTAATTATATAATTAAACAGTGCTTATGATCAGCTCCTTCCATCTCACACAGAGCGGCTTCCTCACAGTGTTCCTATTAGAAATAAAGGAAATCCGAAGTTTCATCAGAGAGCGGATCCAACCTCATCGGATGACTTCCTGTTTCCTGTACGGTTCTCTCAAAAGGAAGCGCTGTCCCCTTTCCTGCGTCCCAATCGGCACACTCTCCACACTTTTATGGGTGTGAAATGAGAATTAGTGTCCCAAACTGCAGTGCACATAAAAATGTCCGAGCGGTTACGGATGTGTACTTTTTCCGGTTAGATTCTGAAGCGCAGATGAATGAACGCTCAACCGGCTGATGTTACCCACAATCCCCTGCACTCGGGGGGAAAGACTTTTCTCTTGAACCCAAACAAACAAGGTCTCTCTGTAATACTGTAAGAGTAATTTATAAAGAAGTAACACATACATAAATAAAAAGTGCAATATAGTGTGTTCTATTTACAATTAGAATATTTTTTTATTGAAGCAATGGGAAAGGAGGAGTTAAGATCTCGCACACGTCTAATTCTGTCACGTGATGTTTTAGTGCATCCCAGATCTTGAACACTCTCTTGCCTCACTCACTAAAAAGTGTGTACATTTTCTTCTGAAAATGAGTATGTACTTTTAAGGAGCACTGTAAGAGTTCGGATTGGAACGCAGCCTTTTTTTGGCTTTGCTCACTTCCTTCTTACCTCGACTGAGAACATTCTGCTTTTTAATCGCTGCTTTCTTCGTTATCAGCATTATCTTTGTTTCAAAAGCACTTTAACATAGTTAGAACTAAGTTAAGCGCTAGTACAAGTGCCAAGGAGGTGATAAACCACAGTAAAATAATACAGTAAGCACAATAAAAGCAACAAAAAAAGAGAGAGAGAAAAAGAGAGCTCAATACTAAACTGCATGGGTCTAATATTGGTCTCACAAGAAAAATACAGTTTTGTTTTTAAGCGTGTTTTAAAAATATGTTGTGAGGAGGTCTACCTTGTCAAAAAATACCAGCATATAACCGGCAGCCATCTTCGATAACCATAAAACATCCCAGTGTGACAGTAACACCTTTCAATAAACCCCCAAAGAAATTCACACCCCTCCGTATGCTTTTCTTTTACAAGCTATTAATACAGCACAACGATTTTCAGCGCCTCACAGAAGATGAAGATTAATTAGTCCTGTATGACAATAAATCACAAAAATTGAGTTCAAAGGGGCAGGACAAACGTTCCCACTCAGATTTTATGCATGTCAATACAATTAAAGGTCAATCTGTACTAGAGCTTAAATAAATCTGTAGATGAATCAAGCCTGATTTAATCGCTTGCAATGACATTTACGCATTTTAAACGGACTCAGAACACATTTTTCCAACAATATACATTCGATTACGCATTTAGAGCTTAGAGTTTTCAGATACAATGTGAAAAAAAAGACTTTAAAAGAAGCACTGTGCCATTGATTGTCTGTTGATGAATACATTTTTTTTTTAAGTGGCTCCTCCTGAAGTTTGTTGAGAACACAGAGAGCAAATGTATCCTCATAAATCCTTGATCTGACAGATAGTGTTTCAGCCTCTTAGCTGTATAGATTTGATCCCAGGCGCGGTGGAGGAGCATGCGTCCTGGATTAGAGAGTGTTTCAGGGGTCGTGAGGGTCAGAGAATCACCTCGTCGGATGTCATAAATCCACAAAGCATCAGCAGAAGCATTTCCGTCCCGCTGAGACATCCTCACATTCACTTCATTTACTCGGAACGATGGGATTCTTTGAGTCGGTTCCTGAGGTTATACAGTATTTGTTTTTACTATTATTAGTGTTTTGGAGCGTGAACTCTGACTTAACACAGCTGAAATAAAACACGCTAAGGCTGTAAGATTAAGTGCAGTCCTAATGTCAGCTTGTGCGATTGTTTGAAATAGAAAAACAAAATAAAAGGGTCACATTTTATTTGTGCGTAGCAGTGTCACCAGATGAACACGAGATGAAAAGAAACAAAAATGTATGGAAAATGACAACCAAAACTAAAATAAACAGATATTTCTGTTAACTGATAAAAACGAGACAAACCGCCAACGTTTATTTTAAATCCATTCAGAACTAAATTTGGCTGTTGATGCAGTAGACTAACTATCGTATTAATCGACTAGTAGCAATCCTCCATTGACTTCCATTTGAAAATATTTCCAGATATCCACCACTGACTGTATGTAACATGGACGTAGCATGCGTGACATTTCGTATGAAGGTAATGCGGCGGTCACACGATGAAATCAGCTCCACTGACTGAAATGGGCTCGTGCACAACGGTGCGAAACCAGAAGTTCCAGCTTATGCGGTGAGATTTCAGAAAGTTCAGCTGAATTCAACTTTGACCTGCGATACCGCATCATGTGACGCGACGACGAAGCGCTGGATTGGAGACGTGTTCACTGAAATCTTGTTTTAAAGCTACTTTTTATTTTTTAAGACTTCAGTGTTGATGTGAAGTACATTAGAATGAAACCTGCTGCTGTTTGCATCATTCATATTTAGAGCTGCCGCACGGGCATACGGTTGCCTTCAGAACACTTCTCTGTAGGTATTAGTGATGTGTCATTCATGAACGAGTCGTTCTTTTTGAACGACTCTTTAATGTGACTCCGTAGGAACAAATCGTGTTGGAGAGGGATTCGTTCAGTGGCGCATGCGCAACATTCTTCTGGTTTTCCGCGTGTAACGCGCTCATCACTAATGACAGAAGAACAAAAGGAGCCGGAGGACTCGGGGAAAGAACAAATCTTTTCTGGTTCCGGCTCAAACTGCATTTGGTTATTATTAGAGAGCGTCACGTGACAGAAGAACTAAAGGAGCCGGAGGACTCGGGGAAAGAATGAATCTTTTAGGTTTCCGCTCATATTGTGTTGGGAGCGTCACGTGACAGAAGGCCCCGGGGCCGGATTGAACTTGTTACCATCAGAGAGAAGAAATGTGAGGAACGATGAGACTTTAACCTAAACACAGATCAGAGCTGAGCTGAATCAGACTAAAAGACCCAGGTAGGCTTAATTAAAATATGTTTTTTTGTTTTCTAGCATTATAGTTTTGTCTTATTTGTAGTGTGATTCGGGTTTGTGTAGATACTTAATGTGTTCGGGAAGAAAAACACAACATTTTATAGGTATTTTACTAAAATGAATGAAATGACTCGAAAAAAGATTTGTTCATTTTGCTGAACGGGACTCAAAGATCCGAGTCGGTGAAATGATCCGAACTTCCCATCACTAGTAGGTAGTCTGATTTTGTAGCTAGTCTGTATTAAGGAGGCTCAGCATAGGCGTAGCCAATCATTGTCATCATGGGTTTAGAGAGGCGGGACATAGGTGTAGCACAGACGTTTGATTGGTTGAAGGTTTAAATGAATACATTCACCCTTTCAGAGTGTTCATAGAGTTAGTCACAACAGAATTGTACAAATATATATACTATATATACACACAGAACTTATGATGGATTTGCTGGTGTTTAAACGTTGTAACTTTTAAGATAAACTTCTGTCAGAGCACAGCTGACAAACTCTCCAAACTCTGGGTTCAAACATTAAGCAGGAAGTTTTGTTGGTTATGTAACCCTAGAGTTGTCTGAAGCTTCCTGCAGAAACAAAGATCAACATTGTTTGTAGCAGGCTGATGTTCTCAGTGTGCTCTCTTAGCCTCTGGACTGTGACTGACTTACTTTTTAAACTGATAAATGGATTAAAATATCGCTCACCAGCACCTTACGGACACGATCACATGAGTGTCTACTGGGGACAAAGATTTCGGGAAGTGCATCCATGTTAAACTTGAGAACTGCTTTTCTTTGAGTCAAGAAAAAGAAGAATCATTACAGTGCTTCGGTGGCCAAATTTCAATCAATAGCTTAATCAATCAAAACTTTTTTTATAAGTTGGGATGCACAATACCTATTGGTGCAGATCATTATTGAAAAAATAACCTCATTCAGATTGTTCCGATAATTAAAATGATCCAGATAACATAGAATCCATTCTAGTAGTAACTAAATTGTTTGGATTTCCCAGCACACAGCGGTCGGAGAGCACTGAGAGGTTTCCCGGTGAAACGGTGTGGCCTAGTGTGATCTGGAAGTTCATTGCGTCATCGTCTGTGTTTTTGGTTTGTAGCGGGAGTGTGAAACTATGGACTGTGAAAACAGAAGCGAAACAAACTATGGCAACGCTTGAGGAAAACAGGAATATAGTTAAAGATTAATTCCACGTTGGCTATACTCATGCCTCAATTTCTGAGACCTTGGAGCGAAAGGTCTTCGAGACACGCTCTGAAATGAACGTGAGAAGAATTTGTGTTCGTCACAATCTAAAAAGAGAGTTGTTACGTTGTCCATTCCTAAAATGTGATTTTCAATCTTAGAGAATTGACTGTTAAACGTCTTTAAGCGTCTCAGTGACTGTTTGGTGTCATCAGCTGCCGTTGGGGGCCCCCAAAAGAAAAATTTAAATGATACGAAGTGTGCTAAAGTGCGTAATTCATTTTTGCTCACAGAACAATAATAAAATTATATAATATTCATTCATTCATCTTCATGTCGGCTTTCTTCCCTTTCGGGGTCTCCACAGCGGAATGAACCGCCAACTCTCTGGCATATGTTTTACACAGCGGATGCCCTTCCAGCCGCAACCCATCGCTGGGAAACATTCACACACACATTCACACTTTAACACTATGGATAATTGTTCTTACTCAATTCACTTATACCGCATGTCTTTGGACTTGTGGGGAAACCGGAGCACCCGGAGAAAACCCACGCGATCACGGGAAGAACATGCAAACTCCACACAGAAATGCCAACCGACCCAGCCGAGGCTCGAACCAGCAACCTTCTTGCTGAAAATCTTTAAATTGAAAATCAAGAGAACGAATGGTACACGGATTGCGTTGTGCAGTCCGTTCTCAAACTAGAACCCTATGAAACAAAATCCATCAGGATCTGTTGCATTACATCCCAAAATCCTGACCGGAGCGTCCAAAACTCCAGGATTTATGCCATCACAGAAAACAATCTTGAACGTTCACTCAGATTTAGAAGCAATTATGTCAGATTCGCTATCAGATCATTGATTAGCGTCTGCCAGGAGCTGATAAGAGGCTGTGAAGGCTTGGATTTGAACCCAGATGGCATCTCTGCTAGCGTTGACCCGCTAATGCCCAGTCCACCATCGCCCCAAACCTCTCTTAGACATTGTTAGCAGAAGAGGACATTATAAGCGTGTCGTGGACGAATTTGAGAGCTCTTTGTTCCTTTCAGGATCACTCATTAAAACTGCAAGCTTTCTAAGAGGACATTAGCATCCCAATTAAACCAAGTTCAGCACTTCAACATCAAACATATTCTGTAGAGGTGATCCCACCTCTGAGGGAGAACTGTTTGGTAATTCTTGTTGGCGAAAGATACTTTAAGATGTGAACAAAATACGCTTATTATTCGTTTCAGTTTCTAGCATCCACCTTTATGCTCTATTCTAGTATGCACTATTTAGTAGTTCCTATACTAGTACTATACTTTAGTAAGAATGTGCATGTGCCCTCCAAACTTTAAAATAACTGCAATGAAGAAAAGAGTAACATTTTGTCCTGTGTTTCTCTGTGAAATCAGTGCCATAGCAAAGCCTTTTCAACCAAAAAGAAAAGAAATGTTTTTCTTTTTAAAACAATGCCAGATCACTGCTGAGAGTGAAGCCGCCTCCCTTCTTTCTTCAATGGTGTTCACGCTAACAAAATCAGTTCTGCTAGATTATATTCTACTCCACGCTTGATTAAATGAATGTTTAAGAGTCTTTAGTGCTCTAAACCCCACCCACTTAAGGAGTACACAGCTTCCTGATTGGTCAATGACTGTTCCAATTAAATTCTTTGGGGTTGAGTTAAAAAAAAGGTCCACCTTAAAGATTTAATAAATCCCTTCCTCCGGTCGTTCCAACCCTTTGTAAAGCTTTGATTTTCCTCGGAATACACCTGACATCAACTCGGAGTATACTCTAACATTCTGAAAGTAAAACTAATCACAAAATCTCCCTTTTAAATCAAGTAAAAAAGACAAACCTAACTACTGTCAAACTAATATAAGTATATAAAACACACAAAACACAATATAGGAGACCTGCCCATTTCATGTATGAAAATATAAAATAAAAAAAGCAAAATATGGGTGTGTTCAGCTGCAAGTACACAAAATAAAAATTAATAAAAAAAAAACAGCTTGATACCAAATTAAATGCCATTTAAATTAAATCTAAGGATTTAGGAGGATTACATTTAAAAGGTTGCAAAACTAAACACGTTCAGTAATGAAGTATAAGCTGATCATTTAATTTTTTTTATTTGATATTTATGGTTTGTTCTTGAAACAAGTGTTTTTTTGTGTTGAAATGGCCTCTTGGGCGGGTCTTGATTAAAAAAAGCTGTATATTATGGGTTTATCCATATTATGAGAAAACAAAAACATATTTTGAATGTCAACCTGTAGCTGGAAACCTAAAATCAAATAAGGAACCTTTAAAGATGCCAATTGGTGCACTTTAATACACCGTCTCTACTCACAGGATAAGAGAGGTCAGGCTCATGAATAAATATTGAAAAGGCATTAAAAGTCATGAATAATCATTGATGGATCATCGTACACCAAAATATCACATCTGAAGAAGTTGAACGTTCAACCAGGAAGTCAGAGATAGTGAAGAGAAGATAGAGATCACTCAGTTTTTCCTCACAATGAAACAGAGACTGTACATTAAAATTGTGTTACAGTTCTTCTCGATTGCGAAGACATATTTCTCGATGTGCTCTCCCTTCATGAAGCTGCTCTCCTTTACTCTAAACTGTGAAAACAAAACCTTCAAACTGCATTCACAAAACCTCTGACTTTTCTTGCAAAAACCAAACTTTCACCACAAAACTGAACTCTGTGATCTAATCTTACCCCGAGTCAATCAAAATTTAAAACACTAGTGAATAGTCACTAAGCACAAAAATAAAAAACAAAATGCTGGAGAAATAAACATTTATTGTTGACTGTAGGCTAAAAGCAAGTTGCAAAACAAAGTAAACCTGTGCATGGCCATCACTGCATGGCCGATCATGGCAGCTCTGATTTCATCAGATATTACTGTTCTTCTTCTTCTACTGTTCTCACACAAACTCTTCCTTTCAGATTGGAAGTCCTCACAAACCAGCACTCTCTGAACTGGCTTACGGTATATGTTCCTTCACTTCATTAGTCACAAGTGTGATCAGTTTTGACTAGTTGAGTTCAAGTGGTGACACGTGTTCCTTAATTGTGTTTGACTTTTGTCACATGCTTAACATTGTTCAGCATCTCAGCTAACAGGGACCGTTCTCGTAACATTCACTAATGTTCTTTAAAGGTTGTCTAAATGTTAGTTCATAACGTTTACAAATTAATATTCTAGTAACATTGTAATAATGGTAAACTAAAAAAGTTTTCTAAACACCATTCTCAGAACCATCCTAAAACGTTTTTTGCGAGAGATGAAAGAAAGCGTTCGGGGAACAACGTTCTCAGAACATTCCTAGAACATTTTTTGTGAGTGATAATGTTCTCACAGAGTTGAAAGAAAGCGTTTGGGGAACAACGTTCTCAGAACATTCCTAGAACATTTTTTGTGAGTGATAATGTTCTCACAGAGTTGAAAGAAAGAGTTCGGGGAACAATGTTCTCAGAACATTCCTAGAACATTTTTTGTGAGTGATAATGTTCTCACAGAGTTGAAAGAAAGCGTTTGGGGAACAACGTTCTCAGAACATTCCTAGAACATTTTTTGTGAGTGATAATGTTCTCACAGAGTTGAAAGAAAGAGTTCGGGGAACAATGTTCTCAGAACATTCCTAGAACATTTTTTGTGAGTGATAATGTTCTCACAGAGTTGAAAGAAAGCGTTTGGGGAACAACGTTCTCAGAACATTCCTAGAACATTTTTTGTGAGTGATAATGTTCTCACAGAGTTGAAAGAAAGAGTTCGGGGAACAATGTTCTCAGAACATTCCTAGAACATTTTTTGTGAGTGATAATGTTCTCACAGAGTTGAAAGAAAGCGTTTGGGGAACAACGTTCTCAGAACATTCCTAGAACATTTTTTGTGAGTGATAATGTTCTCACAGAGTTGAAAGAAAGAGTTCGGGGAACAATGTTCTCAGAACATTCCTAGAACATTTTTTGTGAGTGATAATGTTCTCACAGAGTTGAAAGAAAGCGTTTGGGGAACAACGTTCTCAGAACATTCCTAGAACATTTTTTGTGAGTGATAATGTTCTCACAGAGTTGAAAGAAAGAGTTCGGGGAACAATGTTCTCAGAACATTCCTAGAACATTTTTTGTGAGTGATAATGTTCTCACAGAGTTGAAAGAAAGCGTTTGGGGAACAACGTTCTCAGAACATTCCTAGAACATTTTTTGTGAGTGATAATGTTCTCACAGAGTTGAAAGAAAGAGTTCGGGGAACAATGTTCTCAGAACATTCCTAGAACATTTTTTGTGAGTGATAATGTTCTCACAGAGTTGAAAGAAAGCGTTTGGGGAACAACGTTCTCAGAACATTCCTAGAACATTTTTTGTGAGTGATAATGTTCTCACAGAGTTGAAAGAAAGAGTTCGGGGAACAATGTTCTCAGAACATTCCTAGAACATTTTTTGTGAGTGATAATGTTCTCACAGAGTTGAAAGAAAGCGTTTGGGGAACAACGTTCTCAGAACATTCCTAGAACATTTTTTGTGAGTGATAATGTTCTCACAGAGTTGAAAGAAAGAGTTCGGGGAACAATGTTCTCAGAACATTCCTAGAACATTTTTTGTGAGTGATAATGTTCTCACAGAGTTAAAAAAAAAGAGTTCGGGGAACAATGTTCTCAGAACATTCCTAGAACATTTTTTGTGAGTGATAATGTTCTCACAGAGTTGAAAGAAAGCGTTTGGGGAACAACGTTCTCAGAACATTCCTAGAACGTTTTTTTGTGAGTGATAATGTTCTCACAGCTTTGAAAGAAAGAGTTCGGGGAACAACTCAGAACATTCCTAGAACGTTTTTTTGTGAATAGTGAATTCTCTAAAAACATTTTAATAACCTTGAGAGAACGTTCACTGAACATGTTTATGCAACGCTACTAGCAGTAACGTTCCAATAACGTTCTTGTAACATACATTTGTTAGCTGGGAAGTGTGCATCACAATGAAAGTGTGCATCACAGTTTTATTATTTAAGTGCGTGTGGTTTTGCCAAAAGAGTGATCGACTCAATCAGTGGGTTCAGGCAACTGAGCATTTGGTTCAGACAGCAGGGTTTAGTGTTTTAGCAACTGAGACAAACTGTAAACAAAAGCAAACCTCATCATGTTTTTGACTGTTTAAAGGTGAAAATTTCACGTCAAACCCAGCACACAGAAAATCCAGCACACTACCTTTTTGAGGCTGATCCGTTAATTATAACAAACACTGTAACATATTCATGTCTGCTTGGCTTCCTCCACAGTAACAGGAAAAACCGTCTCCTCCACACAAACACACAGCGTCTGACAGCGGGTGCCCTCGGCATAATTACACCATCGGATGCTTAATGAATGGATGAAATGTGAAAGCACTCTCCGGGTTCGTTATGGTGCTCTGCAGGGTCACACGAGACACCCAAACAGCTCCTCACACTGACAGCGCTTTCTAAAGACTCCATTACTGCAGCGGAGCTATTCATTAGCGGGGGAGAGCAGCGAGACAGGTGGGAGACAGACAGACAGACAGGTGAGCATTGCTGGAAGCTGCCTGATGGACCGGTAATGACCCCAGCGTGTCCACGCAGCACTGTCACCGAGGTTTGCTCAATCAAATCTGACTGGGTGTTGGTTAAACACACCTCCATTTCACCAGAAGTAGTACATTTCAGTATATTTAGAAAAAAAAAAAGAGTTATAATATTATAATATGTAACAAAAATCAGCATGTGATTTTGAATTTATTTTCTAAAAACACTTTTGATTGTACAGCTTGTTTGGAACTGACATATAATAACTATATTTACTGATCAAGCAATATTTACCTTGATTTTTCCTTCATTTGTTGGAGACCAAATGTTAGTTTCCCTCCGTCTCACACGTGTGCTGTGATGTCAATGACCGTTTCTATGGAAACCATCGAAACAGTGTTTTTAAAGGGACAGTACTGTATTGTGGTGGAAATGACAACAATACTTTGCGACAGCTAATTTTTTTAAAATCAAATTTAGCATTAATGCTAGTCTTACACTAAATAGTATAATGCACTTTATCGATTTGACTAATTCTTAAATTATGACTAACATTTTCAAAATAATTAACATTTTTATATTGGATTTTAATGTTTGACGTTTAAAAGCTTGGGCTAAAAATTTTTTTTTTACACATATTTGGGCATCAAAAAGTATGAAAAAAATCTTAATCGAAAGGTAGTAAAAAGAGTGAAAAGTAGTTTTATTGCTTGTTTTGAAAAGTATCTGAAAAAGTCTGAAGTCGAGATTAAATGATACGACACCTTTAAACCTGAGCAGAATATGGTGCCTAATCTCAGATTTCGCATTTAATTTTCTAACTCCAAAGAAAAAATGCGCTATTAACAATAATTCTGCTACTATCTCTCGGACTACAATGCTACTGGTGCCACCCGAATCAATGACCTATGCTAAGCTATGCTAGAACATCCTTTGGCCATATCGTGTGATTTTTGAGAGTCCAGTGATGAATCTTCTCCAAAAACTCTTCAGTTGTAGTTTCATGATCAGTTGGAACAGTTTGTTTTGAATTTTTTACCAAGAGTGCAGTGTTCAGCTTGTGTAGACAAGCAAGGGATTTTAGCTAGTATAAAGTTAGCTTGAAGCCCTGGCTGCGGAGTTTAACTCTTCATCAATCGCTGAAACTTCTGTTATTGAGGATTCTTTATGTTAGGTGTCGAGAGATTGAGATTGGTGTTTAGCTTATAACAGTGTTTTTATATCTCGACTCGAGGTAGCCATCAGCACTCAAATGCACAACAGGCTTGCTAACGTTAGCTTCTCGGCTAATCAGAGTAAAGGAGCTGGTCTTAATCTCTCTGTGTCTTAAAAAGCTCTCTTATCATCATTTAACCCTATCTGAGCATAAAACTCTTTGTTGTTGATTGTAAAATAACCATATTTATTAAGAAGCATTTTGCGCTCTGAAATTTTCAGTGTTGTTTTATTGTTGCTTTAGCTCTTAAATAACAAAGAATTAGGCACTTTTTTGGGGTCCTTACATAACCCCCCACCATACTTAAAATGAAAAGATATCCATTGTCTTCATGGCTTTGACATTGTGTGTAAAACACAGAGCGCAGGACATTAAAACCGTAATTATGAGGATGTCATAAAGGAAATGGGATTTTTCCCACGGAGCTAGGTCTCACATTTTAAAATTGTCACTTCCTTTTCCGGGCCCCTTCCCAATCACACGATCATTCAACATGTTCAGCTTACAAAGCTTTGTTGTGTAGATCCTGAGGCGGAGTGAACATGCACAGCTGCAGAACACAGCCAGAAAGGAAACCAACAATAGCTGCTGTCTCTCAGCACAAAGAGCAGCCGCGCAGCTCATCTACCTGCACAATTAGCGGCTTACAGAGAGCAGGAGAGGCAGCGGAGAGCGCTAGGGGGTCGTGCTCATCACAAGTGCATTTTCAATCAGCTCCGAGAATTATTTGATCAAAGACCGATCGCTTGTTGGTGTTTGGCTCGATGTGATACGCGTGATTAAGTTGGCCTTTTTAAAGGGCATTTTTTTTACTTCATTATCAAATAGGGTATACTTCCGTGTTTAAGCTTCAGGAGCAACTAAGCGGTGGAATTATCAATGTGCACCATATATTTCTTATATTTGTGGGTGGACAGCAATAGCTATGATTAAACAAAGTTTACTATATGGAATTATCTTCCAAAAAAATCCCACACATTGAAGTAAAAAAAGATTAAAAAAAAAACTAAGCACACTGAAAATAGTGGAAACAGGAAGTAAACTACTTTGTTTACTGGTTTGGTGACGTCTGATTCAGGATATAGCCCTTTAGTCTGTTCGAAGGCGAAATTCTTGGGTCATTTTTGGATGTTAACGGTCTGTTTTCTAAACTATCTTTAATTTGATTGTGTTTAATCTTCTCCAGCAAGAGGTGAATGAAAAGAGACTCAGCGAGTTTACAGATGACGAAAATTTTGCTGTTGAATGTTATCGCTCTCTCTCATTCTCTGTCTCTCTCTCTCTCATTCTCTGTCTTTGTCTCTGTCTCTCTCTCTCATTTTCTGTCTCTCTCTCTCTCTCTCTCATTCTCTGTCTTTGTCTCTGTCTCTCTCTCTCTCTCTCTCTCTCATGACATTAACCAGGTTACAGTATTATTTATATTCTTGAACCCTAGAAACAAAAGGTGCAGAGCAAACAGGAGACCATGAGGCTCAAAAACAATGGGTTTGTTCTCTCAGCGGGTTATCAGCTCAACATATGCTGAAG
This sequence comes from Danionella dracula, assembly GCA_900490495.1. NCBI lineage: Eukaryota > Metazoa > Chordata > Actinopteri > Cypriniformes > Danionidae > Danionella > Danionella dracula. The sequence goes on from UELW01000034.1 coordinate 2,754,560, forward strand.
TTTCACTCATCTGCTATGTTCACTCAGAGTTTCACTCTTTTTTTGCCATCTGCTTCCCTTAAGCACACCTGTCACCTGGGAGCTAGCATTAGTGGGGTTAGCAAGCATCCTCACTCAGTGCATTAAGCGCCAGCAGAGCTTCACTTTTGAGTAGTTTGTTGATAATGTGTCAGATGTGAGAAGAAAACTAGCTTTATTTGACTTTCTTCTTATTATACCAACTCTGCTGAAGATTGTGTTGCCTAGGGATGAGTTCTGATGTAAGATGTGGCTCAGCAGCTGAGAAGAAGAGTTCTGCTGTTGATGAGCTTTAACACGCTCACTTGTACTATAAGACCTCGAATTATTTCATAGTTTTTATCCTTCGTCAGAATTCCACAGAATTTGAAGAATTCTCAGCAAAAAAACCCCAGCATCAACAAAAACTGCAGTCCGGTCCTGAGCCGGGTTTCTCAACAATGATGAATCTGAGCTCTTAAGAGTGATCTCTAAATGTAATATTGCAAATGTTCCCTGCAAATCCACGTGCGTTTCACACAAACACACACACACACACACCAAAAAAAAAAACTCAAACGCACGTGATTGTGTTTTAGTCTTAACAGACAGTGTTCATGTGGTAGTATTGAAATACCTCTATATAGGGAGCTGCAGCCAAAACATTTAACCTAATAATCATCATATATACTAAATTATCAGCCACTGCAACATTATAAAAAAGGATTTCTGCAGGTTTCATGAGGACAGTTAAGAGTCTAATTTAAGACCTATATCATATCATCAAAAACACATACAAAACTTTAATTCGTACAATAAACAGTTTGCTTCAAATACATGGTTTGAACCACTAACCATCACTAACACACGTTTTTGAGCATTTACGAAGGTTTTCTCAAACTCTGGCAACCCTAACCATGCCTTTACCAAAGATGAGTGTTTATGATTATTGTCTCACACTCTGGCAACACTGGCAGTCATTTTTACATGTTGAACATTTAGAAGCAATTTCTCAATATATGGCAACCCTTACCATCACTTTTATGCTTTTAAGCAATTGTGCACATTTTTTTTCAATCTCTGGCAACTCTAACAATCTTTCTTTAATTTTTTTATTCATTAAAGAACCTTTCATAAATCTATGGCAAGCTCAAAGCAACAACATAAACACACATCAGATGAGCTTTACATGGACATCAGAAAAATAAGGCATTTAAGATCTAGAACAGTGAATTTAAGACTTTTTAAGGTCAAACATTTGGAGTTTGTTTTAAGATCCCACAGAAACCCTGTCAATCAGAAAATGCATCGTCAAAACGTCCCCTAATTCTTCAAATTGATTTATTGAAAAGAAACACAGAGACATGAGAAACAATCAGAAACATGAAGAAATCCCGTCAAACTAAAAAGAAACACAAACTCATTAAACCAATAGATGTAAATATACACCATATTCTGCTCTGGAGCTCACATCATGTGTGATAACCTCTTGCTATCGATTGATGTGGCAGGATTTAATTATCTGACAGACTTTGCATGAAGGATGTCGTAATAAATAGCGTGTGCATGTGATTATAGCACTCGCTTTCACTAATGACTCAATTAGCGCAGGGTCTCCGATCATAATGGGATCAACAGAGGCACGAGGCTGAGACGTCACAAAGGCTGTCGGGAACATGCGTAGGGTCATGTTCTCCTCCATTAGCATGAAAATAGAAGGAATTTCATTTAAACTGAGTGATGCAAGGAACCAAAAAGAGCCTGATATTTTGACATATAAGAGCTGAAGCAAGAAAAAGCTCAAAACGAAGAGTTACAAGCTCTGAGACCAGGTTAACTCGCTGAAAGCTCAAACAGAGAACCGTGTAGGGCAGGGGCACAAAGGGTCATGTGCCGCAAACAACAATCATACTATTCTTGAATTATTATTATTAAATATTATGAAAACAATGATGCCTACTGCTAGTCATGTGATCTCTCCCCACATATATCTCCTCTCTCTCTCCCTCCCTACCTCTCATCTTTCTCCACCTCTATCTCAACGATGCCTACTACCAGTCATGTGCTCTGGATCACATGACTGGAGAAAGCAAAGAACAGGAAAAAAGAGTGAGAAAGAAATGCACAATGAAGACTAAATGTGTCGTGATCGTGTAACGCATCAGCCAAAGTTAAACAAAACTAGTGCTGTCAAACATAGCACATTTACACATGCAATTCTTTTTTGGAAATTAACAGGTTTTTTAAACAAAGTGATTGCTATTTTATTGTTTGCATTTCCTTTGGTGTGTAAAGTTACAGTAGAATATAGAGGCTGCACACGAGTAAGGGAGCGTCGCATGCATGCATGCATATATATATATATATATATATATATATATATATATATATATATATATATATATATATATATATATATATATATATATATATATACATATATATGCGCATCACCAGCAGTGTTGGGCACACAGTGTTATAGGTAGTTATAGTTACTTTTCACAAATATTTATTGAGTTAGTAACTGAGTTACATTATTATAAAAGTAATTTATTACCAGGGTAAGTAATTATTGGGTTAACTTAAATGTATCAAATACAGTAACTCTACACCATTCTGCACTAATCACATTATATAGTATCACATACAACACATAAAACATAATAACTGGTTTAGAAATGTTAGGATTTCTTGCACAGAACACATCTTGTTGAAAATTAAGTCTAAAAACAAACAATCCTTGTTTGACAGAAGTCTCGTCCAATCAGAGCCAAGTTATCAGTTCTTAAATGATACGATTCTTTTCTGTTTTGGCGGAAATGTCGTTTCTGAACTGTTAATGTGTTTTCTTATTTGCTGGAGTGTTTTCTGAAATGTGATTTTGTTTTGTCGATTTGTAATTTGTTCACTTGTTGTTTTGCTTTCCTTATTGTGAATTCTTATATACTAAACATTCATTTATTATCAATCCGTGCATTTCATGTCCAAATATCCAATTGTTCAAACTCATGTACAACATTTAAATAATTAAAATAATTAAAATAATTGCGTGTTTGGAAGACCATGTGATTACCATGTACCTTTTTAATTGATCTACATAACAAACAAATACCTCTTTAATTAAAGATTAAAGTTAAAGTTGTTGGGTGTGTGTAAAATATCACAACAAATACTATGATATAAGAAATGTATACCCCCCCCCCCCCCCACACACACACACACACACCCCTGAGGTACCATAAGCAGGTCAAAACAGACAGCGAAAGGACAATAAAAGTCAATTCTCCGTGCGTTCCACTGCTGATCTGCACTTAAGGAACATTAAGAATGGAATTTCAATTAGCGCTGGTCTTATCAAGGTCTATTTGAGAGTTTGTGTTTCCAGTGCAACGTGATTTAATTTCCTCCCATCGAATGCAAATACAGTCATCTAAAAAAAAAAAACCCTCCGCTTACACATCTTATCCGAGACACCCACAGACGACCTTTAACCCCTCTTCGTCCCTCAGACCAAGACAAAGAGGCTGCAGCGGAATCTATTGATTTCGTGGCCACTCTCCCAGAGCCAACATTAAAAAATGCTACACTCTAAAAAGCGAGACGACCCACCGATTGCTACAGCTCCTCTCTCTCTCTTTCTCTCCCTCCCTACCTCTCACCTTTCTCCACCTCTATCTCAAAGATGCCTACTACCAGTCATGTGATCTGGATCACATGACTGGAGATTTCGTGGCTACTCTCCCAGAGCCAACATTAAAAAATGCTACAGTCTAAAAAGCGAGACGACCCACCGATTGCTACAGCTCCTAACAGGCTGAGTTTACCTCGTGGTAAACAGCAGCTAAACGCTACATGACATTTCCTCGGCCGCGTGCGCAGTCGATGGGTGCATAATGTGAGGACAGCACTGACATTTACGCATACCTGAACACACGCGCCATTAAACCCCTGCAGGGAATGCTTTCAATATATGGTCAGATATTCCGACGGAAAACCAAACCCCAGACCAGACTCGACACATCGACTCGTCTTGTTATCAGGTTTCTGACATTTCCCTCGGCCGCAGAGGTGTCTTCACACATCTGAGCATCCGTCCAACCAGAACGCACAGCATCCATCCAACCAGAACGCACAGCATCCATCAGAGCAGACGCACGGAGATGGGGAGCGCTCAATCTGTGCGATGACAATATTTTCCTCAATCTATGTACATATATTAGGAAAATACGTACATTTTCTGGTTGCTTATAACCTTATAATCTTTTTTTCGGCACACGTTTCACACCAGTGCAGAAGCTCTGCGTCAATCGTTTACGCATCGGCTCTATTTTGTGATGCACTCCACGAGCTCATAGAGTAGTGTCCTTATTTAGCTTTATTTGGCACAAAAAAAGGTAGCTCTTTATAACTGCACACTATAAATCATTAATTAAGCATTAGCAAATAGTTAATTGCTTTTTTATTTTTATTTTTTTTTAATACACATGTATTGTTGCTTCATAAGATGTAAACACATAAATAAAAAAGAGGAATGTCTGAATTTAAGCTTATGCCCAGCAGCCTCACATTCGTCATCTCTCATCATGACAAAAAAAATGAAATGGCTTAACAATGAAGATTCCGAATAGAAAAACAAAAGCATATCAGAAAAAATTGTGAAGGTAAACTAACATAGTAAACACGTTTTGTTTTCTAGTATTTGTTGTGAGCCTAGAAATCATAATTCATAATAATAATAATAATAATAATGCCTTCAGTTTATATAACGCTTTTCTAGACACTTAAAGACGCTTTACAATTATCGGAGCATTATTCATTCACTCCACGTTCACTCTCTGGTGGTGATAAGCTACCATGGTAACCCTCAGCTGCCCTGGAGCAGTCTGACAGGACGTGGCTGCCATTCTGCGCCGACGACCTCCTGCCCACCACCAAACACCCCCCGCCAGTCATACACATCCATACAGAGCAATGTGGGAAAAATGGCTTGCCCAGGGCCACAACGGCAGAATGGCCCTAGCGGGATCGAACCACCAACCTTCCAGTTACAGAACGACCAACTCCACCACTGCGCCATCTTTCCGCCCCGAAACGTAAAAAAAAGACAACCAAAAAGACAAGATTCCATTATTGGATATTCACGAGTTTGCTTACATAGAATTAGGCCAGAAAACGCAAGCGTACGGGTGAGCCTCGGGGCTCTTTGTGTTTAATCGTTAAGTTGGAAGTGAGGTGGTTACGGTTTTATATCTCTGGGAGCAGATAGAAGGATTGAAAACACTTGTAGCTTGTTCGCTAATTATATGATCAATTCTCTCGACAATGCATTCACAAAACTTGTTCAAAAATCTAAATTGCATGGAAATTCCAAAATAAGAGTCATGTAACTTTAGAGGTATCATCTACCTATACTGTATCGATGACTGCTTACAATATTCTACATAAAAGCACTGTGAAAATCAAATAGCATTTTTAGATTTAATGAGCTTTACCAATCTCCTTCCTTTTCACAATTTCCAGTTTTTGGTCTCACTTTAAAAAAAAAAACCTTAAACAGAATTCAAAGAAAAAATGGATTCTGTTTAGCCGTGCCCATAAATAATTCTAATTTAAAAAAATGTTTCATTAAACAGCTGTACCAAAACAAATTTTTTTTTATTTGGAAAATTTAGGAATGCAACGTTTTGAGAGAATCCCCCATTAGCTAACAGACTTCACCTAGCGATATGGATTAACACGTTGCCACAAATGCTGTCTTCATCAATATATTGGAGAATAAATAAACCATTCAGAAAATAAAAAGCATAAAGCAGAAACGTGACCTAAACCGACTGCTTACTGTACATAAAACCACTATTAAATCAAACGCTGTTACTCAAAATCCACAAATCATTGCAAGTTATGGCAAGAATGTAACAACACCACTCAAAAATATTCTTGAGATACCTTTAACCTTCGTTCACTCAAAAAACATCAAATGATCTGGGCCTCGAGCCTGCAGGGCTTCATGAATGGAGGCTGCGGAAAAGGCCGAGCTAAGGTCACCAAAAGGTCAGTTCCTTCCTCGGGGGGAAGTGACCCGAAACCACATGAGTGAAATTGAAGAACACACAGGAAGAGATCTGGCACCCGAGGCAAATGCACACACGGACGCACACTGGGAATGCAATGAGGTACGGCGATGACGAACGAGCTACAGATGAAAAAATGAATGAAAAGAAAACAGGCTCTTTAGGAACAATAATTAAATGTTTGTTTTTTTTGCATTGACGATGAATTGAACTTGTGTAGAATATCAGTTGTAGCAGACAAAACAATGGAAACATTTTCACTTCAATTTTGGATTTATTTCTGAGGAAGAAAAATATAATTCAATAAATATTACGAGAACATAAACGAACCAGACATACGTCGCCCTCAGGACACAAAGGCATTAAAAATGTACAGACATCACACGATAGGAAACGTTTCAGCATCTACAATTCATTTACACACACCAAAACTGATAATACTGTCTATTAGAAAACAAAATCAGAGGCGCTGTCGAGAAAATCTGCCTGGTAAAAAAACATATCAGTTCATTTGTTGGTTTTTCACACAATTTTAAATGAAAAGTGCAACTACAAACATGCAGAAAGAGAGATTCTGTGGTTGGTTTGGAGAAAGCTTTGAGGGAAGCTTCTTCTCGATCTTCTGGCACACGTCGAGAAGCTGGCTGCATAGTTTGCTTAAAAGAGCAGTGAACGTTCATTCCTGGGCTGGCAGAAGCAGAGGTTTAAAGGCCTTCAAGTTTGGCTGTTGAACGTTTGTGAAGCGGTGCTAACGACAACTTCACAGAAGACAGAAACGTTCACGAGGCGTCGTGCGGTCATGGGTCGCTAGGTTTGTGCGAGCTTCACTGCGTTTAAGAATCTTCAAGAACTCAACACTGAAAAATCTTGGGTGTTGACAAGATTTCTTTTTAAATCCAAAAGTTTAGCAACAATGTTTAAAAGCAACTACCCGTTCAAAGAGTTTGATTCAACACTATTTTATCAGATTTATGCTTTAAAAGATTTTCTTTCATCTATGTTTGTTATAGACTTGTGAACGACTATCCCTGAACGGCGAGCCACTTATGGTAAAACAGCAAAAGATCAACTAAGCCAATCTTTCTATAGATTCCAATTTTTTCTCGTAACAGAAGAGAAAAATGGTTTTTAGAGGCTTAAATAGGTCAACAAAAGCCAAGCACAAACGTTACTTCCTGGCAAATAAACACCACACACTTGAATGCTTTCCCATAGTACAAACTCACCAGGAGAAATAACCCAACCCTTTAAAACTAACATTTCTCTTTTTAAATGCTATTAGAATAGTTTAAAGGTGTGTGCTTTTTACAAAAATGCTTAAAGCAAGGTTGGTCGGACTTACAAACCTGTAGCCAATCAGCAAGAGAGATCAAATCATCAAGAGTTGCTATTGGTTTAGGGATGTGAGTGTTTGTGAGCATTGTTCCCTCTAAGCTGTGCACAAAAATCCACTGCGCAACAGTCCCATAGTTTGCGTGAAAAATTGTCTCGATGGTCTGAAAATGGTCTGAAAAAATCATTCAAGATGGAATTTTGTAGCATGCACAGATTCATTATTTGTTATTCCTGCACATAGCTTAGAGGGAATAGTGTTCAACATTGGCACTTTAAAAGATCTCCTTCAGTAACTTTAATTGACAAATTATTCTGTATAAGCAAAGCATGTTCTCTATCCAGGAATCAGCAGCTCTGGTTCTTCAGATATTTCATTAACACAAACTAGTTCTAAAGTGGTATTAGTTCCTGCATTCCCTCCACATGCAATCCATGTCCACGAGCTGCTGCCGACCATGACTTGATTAGCATTGATGCTAACAAAACACTGCACCTTGTCTGTTGTTGCTACAGATAGACTGGCTTTTCTGAGCGCTGTTTCAACTTGACAACATACCTTCAGAACATTCTTGACTTTCATGCTCTTTGTGGATAGGAGAGCTGCTTCAGAGATCGCCTAGCGCAAAAACCCTCTCAAATATTTACCCAACGACCCTTGATCTTCCAGGACCGCGTCAAACTCATAGATCCGACAGAATCCCTCAAACACACATCCATCACATGCTGCTAAAAAGCTTCTCGCTCTTTGGTTTTTCTGCATCTTAATGAAGCATAATGTGATTACGAGGAGAAAACAGTGCCAGTGGCGTATCCATGGCGACAGATTTAGCTGAGCTTAGCATAAGAAATGATACACTCGACATACACACTCACACAAACTCATGCTTCTTGGTCTAAAGGAGGAAGTGAATCCACAGCGAAATTCTCTCATTTCAGTCTCTAGCTTCCACCTCTTACAAACAACTGAAACGTGCATCACTCTTTTTCAAAAATAGCTCTGAACCAAAGCTCGGCGGAAACCTATTTGTGTGACTCTACTTCCTCCTTCCTTTCCTGCAGAAGAAACCCTCCGGAGAGGAAGCAGTCTTACGTCCAGGAAGGAAGGCCTCTCATTGGCCAAGAGGGTGGCGACATCCTTCTACTGAGTGGATAAGTTTAGAAGAGGTGCTAGAAAGACGTTATTTGGGTTGATTTCCACAATCTGCCAACGAGAAGTGGAACTCTCCTTCAGGGTCATCGAGTAAACACTTCAAGAGCAGCCAAGCTTCTACTCAGACCGAGTCTTTGCCGTGCGTTACATCACCGTGCAACTCTTGGCTTTGTCTTTGCGTAGGTCTGTTGCCACTGTAGCCAGGTCTGGTCGACTGGGCATGTGCGAGATGCGTTTTGTGGAGCGGGAAGACTTGTTGCGCTTGATGTTTTTGCTGTTTTTAGTGACGCAAGCCAATGTCGCTACATGGAAAATGTCCCGAACGCTGTTCTCCGATTGCACTGCAGAGCATTCGATGTACGGGGCGGATATCTGCTTAGCTAATGCTGATCCCTGAAAGAGAGAGAGGGAAGGTGGTTAGCTTCTCATCAAGGAATTGAATCACAATCAACAAAATAATTTATCAACACACGTTAACATAAATTTTCTTTTCTTATTGGATCACCAAATATAGGACTTCATTCGAGGTATGAAATATTTTGCTCTGTTTTAAATTAAGTCCACTGCGGTAAGCTATATTATCGAGTCTGCCACAAGTTCAGCACCTACAGAGAATCAAAATGATCTTACTCTTTGCCTCTAGGTGTGTGTGTGTGTGTATATATATATATATATATATATATATATATATATATATATATCTCGATTACACTCGGGACATGTTTAGAAGCAGATTTCTGCAAGTTAGCTGCATTTCCATTCAAGCCAAAGGTTCATACAACTCTTGAAATCAGTTTGAAGGACTAGCCAAATATCTTTAAGGAAAGGGGGAAAAGGTCGGTGTGGGTGGAGTAGGCTATTTCCTTTTTGACAGCATGTAACTTTAGTTTAGTTAAGAAATGTTGAGGCTGAGATGACCAAACCAACATTTAAGACACCTCATCTTTTTCTTGAGCAATTGAGAAGTACACATATCCATCCCATCAGAAATTAAACTAAGATAACCTGCGGATAAAAGTATTTAAATGGCTGGTGTCTGCTGTAAATTAAATAAATCTTTCTATCAGTGAAGAAGATTAAGCATCAAATGAGGATCTCCTGATTACCCTTAAGATATGTTTAGAAGCCGATTTCTGCATTCGCATCCTTGATAAAGGTGCATAAAGGTCTTACAGTCAGTGTGAAGGTGTAGCTCATTATCTTTAAGGAAGGGGCAAAAGGTTGGGATGGGCCATTTTCACTTAGTATAGATATTTTAGTTATATTTTCAGCTATTTTAGTAAAAATATTTATATATCTTGGTATTGTGTCACTAAAAATAGAATACTTGAAGAAAAACATTGAGGCTATAATGGCAAAAACAACATTATATTTTGTTACAGGGAAGTACAAATATTGACAGCTTGCAGTTTAAACTAAGGTCAAAAGTAACAATATGCAGGAAAAACCCTTTTGATAACAGTCGTCAAACATTTGCTTTCTGCTGTAAAGTTTGTCACATGAATAGGCCAGCAGGAGTTTATGGGATCGCCCTCAAGCGGTCAGTCAATATATTGCAGTTTCCTCATAAGATTCACAACCTTTATAGCTTGGTGAAATATACCTCAAACACCTCGGAGGTGTTGAACCCTTTATTTTACAGCTGATGTAAAAAAGCAGAGCGCCCACCTGATCATAGGAAACCGGTGTCTGTCTGTGATTGGAAAGCTCTACTAAGGTGTTGAGGTCTGTTCTGAGGTCCGACTTGCATCCGACAAGCAGTATCTTTGTGCTGGGACAGAATTCCTGGATCTCTCCTTTCCACTGTGAGAAAAAGAACACAGAAAGATGAGACCACATGGCCTCGAGCCTTCTCTGTTGAAAGAAGACAAAAGCCAAAAAGTGGTTCCTGTTCCTATTGTTTAAGCACCTCACATTCCTTCCCCTTCAGGTTTAGTCTTCCTTGCTTCAGGTGCGGTACTGACTTTCCCTTCAGATAAAGCTTTCGCTGTAATCGCTGTGTTTTCTGTGTTAGGATTCCCAACAATGCTACAGGTGATGCATTCCTGTCCTTCTCAAATAAAGTGTTTGTTGTGCTGCAGTGGCATTTAATCTTCAGATTTAACCCTGCGGGAGAACGGGTACGGCTGAGGCGCACAGGAACAAGGACACTCTATAGATCCCTCGTTCATTCCCATGATCCGGTGTGCTCAGCTTTTACTCCCATGGGCCTCAAAGTCCCACTTTACTCCTTGTAAGGGCCCACGTGAGGTCTGATCCTATTTCCGATTCTATGCCCCAGATTTCAGACCGGACTTTTACTCACATGATCGTGGTTAACGTGACTGAGGGGGGTGAAACAGAGCCACAAGCCGTTTCCAGACACCTGACCCCAGACCGAGAGTCTACCAGAGGACACCCAAGTCCTTCCAACAATGAATGACTTTATTTGAACGCAACACAGAGCTGGGAGATCACAGACAAGACATTTTAAGGGAAATTAGAAGGATTCTAGTGAAAAACTCACATCATCCCACAGGCTGAGAGACAATAGAAAATATTGGCTAAGATGTAGTGTATTAAACACACACATATATATGTGATATTAATGCTCAACTTACTCACAACTAAGAGTTAGTCAAGTGCTAACACACTATTAATTAAGAATTGATTGAATCGCTAGCTTTACATTAGTTCAGCATAATTAATATTTTACTTAAGTATTAGACAACACTTCAATTACATTTAAAATCAGTTAGGTACTAACTAATTAAATTAATTTAGCATAAATAGCATTTGAACAAGAGGTTGATTCATTCACAATTAAGCACCAGTTAAACAAGAAGCACATGGTTCAAGAACACATGCTTTACCAAAACACTTTCTTAAAGAAATGCAAGCATTTCAATGTATGGGTATGGCTATAACTATCATTAATAAACTGCTGATGGTGGATAAAAATAACCAACTCTTATTTGTGAGTGGAAACACATTAATTAGGCTGAACTAAAAAATAATAACTGAATTAATACCTAATTATTAGTTTGTTAAAAATAAACTAAAGTAGTTGTGAGTAGGTTAAGCATGAATTAACGCTTAACAAATTCATAGTTGAGACCTTTAAAGTAAAGTGTTATCAACTATTTACCCATGGAACTAAGGTTAATTAAAAAGGACCCAGAAAATACAAGTAGACACCAAAATTGATCTTCAACAAGTGAATTCAGCCATATTAGCCAAAAATAAAGGGTCTTAACAAGGTTCTGGGTTTTTCTGAGCCTTTAACAGAGGTTGTTTTAAAATGTAAAAAGTAAAAGTAATGCCTTTAATTAGGCTTGTAATAATTAAAAAATCAAGATCCAGATAAAGGAGATAGATACTGAACCACTGGATGGATATTCACTGACTCGAGGAGGAATTTTTTCAATATGTTTGACTCAAATTGAAGAGTTTCCAAACTTAGGTGCAGGGGCCTCTGAGCTGAGATGTTTTTATTACTTTGAATAACATCTGTATATGATGCGTTACGTCTTTGAGCGTTGTATTGTATTCATGCACGTGTCCTCTGCTTTATGTTGTACTGAAGCATGTTTTGACACACTGCGCAGTCTCTTAACTTTGATGGGATTGTGTTACGTCTGATGGAAATCCGGAAAAGAGTGTAAAAGCTGGAGGAGCGACAAAGTTGGAAGAGCTACAGTCGGTTGTGTTATAGCTAAGTTATTGAAACAAAGCTCTTGTAAACTAATCTCTTGCCTCAGATTGTAATTTTCTATCGCTTTGAAAGAGTTATAGTCTATGTTTGTGATGTGAGGTGTAAAGTAAACGCTTTTTGTTTGTTGAGTGTCTATTACTCGTTTCCTCCTGGTTTTGTTAGCCAAGGAGACAAGAACATTTGTTGAGAGCTTTTTATTTGTTGGATCCTTTTAGAATATAAAAGAAGGTAAGCTGCTTTATTTATTCATGACTTCATGCTGCGAAACGAAAAAAAGAAAAGAAATAAAGCTCCTCAGTTTGTTATCACACTTGTGTGATCTTTGAGTTGGGACAGGAGAGAAGGTCTACTTTTTCTGTTTCAAATACTCTTCAATAAAGCATTCTTTCATAAAACTAATTTTGTTTTGGTCAAAAGCTACACTGGTCGAACGTAACAATACGTAGACACTGGTCTGTAGGAAGATATCCTCATAATGAATTATTGAAAGTTATAAAAATGTATTTATATGTGAAATTATATTTATTTAACACTAGTAACTCATGTAGCCACCAATCAAGCTCTAAGTTAAATGGAATACAAAGGTCTAGTACAGTTTGGGGATCCCCGCTCTGAGAAACTTCAGCAGCAGCATCTCTATTGTGAGGACAAATGTGGCATCTTTACCTTCTTTAAGACGCTATCCAGAGTCTCTGGTCGGCTTATGTCAAAACATATGATGACCGCATCAGAGTCAGGATACGAGAGCGGCCTGACATTGTCATAATACGGGGACCCTGTAAAAAAACATATGATGGATTAGGAAAGAACACAAAAAATAATCAAGTACATTTAAGATAAACTCTTGAGCTTAATCAATATATTCCAGGAAAAAATGGTTTAAAAGGGGATTTACTCATGAATTCAGATTTCAGGTGCAAAAACAGGACTTAAACAGTGTTCTCACGAGTGCTGCGAAAACAAGAGCTTTTCCAGACTTGTAGTTCGCTTCTGGAGATGTTTCTCTTTCAGATGATTGAGTCGAGGATTTACTCCGACAGAACGACTTGCTCAGTCATAATTCTCCCAAACATGAGATGGACCATATCCAATACGCTTATGCGAGAGAGGGAGGGGGAAAGAGCCCGGCTTCTCAGAACGATAGCTCACAGAGCCAGAAGTTAAGTAGAAAAATGTGGAGTTGAAAACAGATGCAGCCGCTGGACTTTACAGCTCGTGTTTCAGGGAAAAAGTGGAGCAGCAGCATTTCACAATAGATGTTTGTGGGCTTTTTCTTCACAGCGATGCCAGCGAGCAGCCACATTTAACTGTTTCATTATGAATTAACATTCATTTTCTTACCAAGACTGATTAGCCATCGCATTCACGCTCACGTTATTGGGTCAATTCAAAACACCATTTCGCCACAAAGAAACAAGCTCTTTTAAATTTCAGATCATAGAAACGATCGAAGAAGCACCTTTTCCAAATTGCTCACCAAAAGCGTAGATAAATCACAACCTTAACTGATTCCACTGGGACAGCATGTGGTACCTGCACTGAATATGAATTTTGGAAATCAGAATCGCTTTATTGCCGTGTGTGTGTGTGTGTGCACGTGTGCATGCGTGTGTGCATGGCAATAAAGCTGATTCTGATTCTGATTTCCTAAACTCGAATTCAACGCAGGTACCAAATGCTTTCCCAGTTTAACTCAGTTAAGGTTGTGATTTATCTATGCTTTTGGTGAGCAATTTCCAAAATCTGCTTCTATGATCATTTTTGAGTCCTGATTAGGGTGTTATTAGTACCACATTAACACCAAACTGATAACCAAACCCAACATTGCTAGAAGCCAATTAATCACGTTTCCAAAAGCAAGGTAATTTTGAAAACAACTGTGGTTTAATTGTTCTGTCACACACAAACGGGACGGGTACAATGTTGTTTTAGATGGCCTGGAAATTAACATTATGTTAATGAGTTTGGCCAGTCACTAATCCAGAATATATTTTTCATATTACAGTGTACACACAAAAAAAGATTTGCACAACTTTTTCGCCAATACATTTATAATACTTATAAAATTCAAATACTGTGACTATTAAACCAGTAGATTATTATATATTTTATAGAACATCATTTGTAATCAGTATTACATTATCAGCTTGATCGTCATCGAGCGGAACTGGATGTAGCAGCGTAACGTATTTTGGTTGACGCGTCTATAACAAGCCCACTCAGATCTGCCTCTGGAGATCGGTGGAGACATAAACGTGAAGCTTGAGTCGAGGCGAGCCGTTACTAAAACCTTGCCGTTGAAAAAACAGCATTATACCGACAGCTTGCCTAGTACCCTTCATGTTACTCACCACATATCTTGCAATACTAGGCAATTATGAGTAAAAGTGAACCAGAAAACATTGAATCCAACTCTCTGAAATCATCCCACCAATGGTAAATATTGAAGTGAGCATGACATAATCTAGTAAAGAAAATGAAAGACTCAATGTATTTTTGGATTTATTAATAAATTTTTGGTCAAACAAAAAAAGTGTCCCCTTGCAAAAAATCCATCCAAATCCAATAAAAAATGTCCGGTCTATGAAATATCTGCATTAGCAAATGTGGACCAACACAAACACGTAACCGGTTATTTTGTAACCACACATTTTTTTAAACCGAGTTTTTACCTGAGTTTTTTACAATTTTTTTTTTCAAAAACTTCAAAAGCATTTCCCAAATTTTTGGGAAATGCTAACACATAAAAATATAATATTCTGGTTGCAGGCGGAGTTTGAGGAGTTATAAGAGCTTGTTAATGATGCAGCCGCTTTTGTTCAAAGAGCTCCATGGCGAAATGGGGACACGCTCATCTAACGCAAAAAATACCAGTTTTGAAAAAGAATAGTTTGAGCCTTTGACATATAAGGAAGTTTTGAGAGCGAAGCAGTTGTTGCTAAGGACTGGCGAGACAATTATCGTTTATAAAAGATCTTGTTCTTATCTTTGTGTGAGCGAAATTTCCCAGTCATTGAAGGGAAGCTCAAAGCCTGGAGAAGCTTCTGATTGGTCGATATAACTTCGGCATTGAGACAATTTATTCACTCTTCGCAGTGTCTTAGGAGCAGAGGGTCATTTTAGGACCGTTTTTGCAGGCGGTTTTCTACCCGTACTCATGTGCACATGTTTTTTTTGTGGGAAACGAGGTAAGAAAAAAAAATGTAAGTAGCATTAACTTGGCCTTAAAAGTAGAAGATTTTCATGCACGTTCAATAAACGTCACCTTCTTAATACCCCGGTTTTCTCTCCCACTACAATGAAAAGATCAAAAACTCAAACCACAGTCCTTGTGTAAGTAGGTGTGAACTATTTATGTAAGTAAGCGCTAACTGTAGTAACACACTTGTGGGACACCAAAGTTGCACCACATTCCAAAGTGTGTAGTGTGTGCGTGTGTAGTGTGTGCGTGTGTAGTGTGTGCGTGTGTAGTGTGCGTGTGTGTGTGTGTGTGTGTGTGAAGGACACCGACAGCTGACATGCTTCTCTTTAAACGCTGTAAAAGCACACAAACAAACACAGAGCAAAGAATTCCAGGCTGTTGGTTTCCAATAAACAAACACAGCTCCTCAAATCAATATAAGTAATATAACCCACCAAGCCAACTCAAGCATTGCAACTAATATGTCATTAAAGTTCACACGAGTCGCTTCTCAGTTCAATTTCCTCCTTGACTAACTAGGTAAAAAACCATTTCAGGGTAGCAATGGTTCACATGCTGCTTCTCCCTCCTTCTGGCGGCCGTCAAACAATAGCTGCTTTGTGGAGAACGAGAGCAAACCTTTTCTTGCAGGAATGCAAAGCATGTGGGCTCAAATCGCTGAGGTTAGAAATTTGATCCGCCCGACAATGGTTGCCCCGCTTTGAGGAGCGGGGCTGTGCTGTGAGAGCCGGTCCCTGCAGGAGGCCATTCAAATGATCCCGGGAAGGTTTTGTTTTTGGAGAATAGTCGATAATGAGGCCTCCCCTTGCTGATGAGACTACAGAGATGGATTTAAGAGGTTGTCGAACAGCATCTTAGGGTTGGATTTTGAAGAGAGAAAAAGCTTGTCTTCTTACCGATAAGATATTTTAAGGGAAATTTTTTTTGTTTTTTTTACAGAAGTTGGTTGATATTTTTTAGTAAAGTAGACCTCGTATAACTGGTGTAGATAATTACTTGGCTTTCTTTCACCCTTTCTGCCATCATTAATAAAGTAATAAAACCGTTAAAGAATGCAACACAAAAGCTAAGAGCACCGTACAGAGACACGAGGCGCCCAGAGACAAGTGAATAAAGTTGAGAAATGTATCTTCCAACAGGAAAAAAGCCACTTCCACATTATTTTTCAGCTTGTTGATTTCTATATAAACAGCATTGCTTAGCAACTAGAAACTAAGAACACCTCTTAGTGACAGATTATTTTCGATATGTTATTGCAATGTAATACTTTGATTTCAGACCTAGTGAAAACCTTATTTTTTTAATCTAGGAGGATTTTAAAAGAAACATATCATGTTTCAGATGTTTCACATAAAATGTACCCATTTGTTTCACATCAAATTCACCCATTTTTGAAGAATGAATTCATCTTTTGATAAGCCAATAAACACTTGTGGGCTGAGAACTTTTTTTTTTGATAAATGCAAGCTTTTTGAAATAGTCATTGTTTCCATTAAACAAATTTGTTACCTAAATCCAATTTGTGCAATTTCATAGTTAATGGAAACACAACTTTAGCGAAATTAAAATTGAGAAGAGCACTTTCTTTACTTTTTGAATTTTCGAGTACATTTGTAAAATAGATTTGATAAAAAAAGAATATTTAATGGAATTGTTAAAATATGGGAAAACTTTTCAGAAGCACCAGGAAAATGCAACAGAAAATCCAAAAAAGATCCAACTTTGGTGATGGATGCAAAAAAAAAAGAAATCACCCATTCTTTTTTCCCACAGACGCCATTGCAGTAGGATCCCTCATCTGAATACTCTAGGAAGCTCCTGATTGGTTCAAGTGACCAATAATATCTGCCAAAGTTAAAATATTTTAATTTCTATGGCATCAACCAATGAATCCCGCATAACCCATTCCGCGTTGTCTGCACAGATTCAAGACTGCATCTTCCCATTGACTCAACAACAATCTCAAACCACGCTACTTCCAGTCTTGGTGTAGAGAAGCAGTCAAAAATACATTTTTAAACACTTGCTAATGTTTTCAAGAGTCGCTTGTCTGGATCACATCAGCAGGACAGCAAGTAAAACATAAATGGGTAGGATAAACCTGCTTTAGCATCATATTAAAGATCCAATTAAATCCTATAACAACCAAGAGACCAAAAGGCGATTTCAGTGAGAAATACTTCACACTGCAGAGTTTAAAGCCTTCAGATTCCATGCGAAATATTCACAATACCCTTTAGTAAGGGTGCATGCATTCAACCCACATCCTTTCCAACTCCTATCAAGAGCCCTGATCGAACATTTCGGTCCCAAACAATGACACATCGCAAGGGCATGCAATCAGACACAGTTTAGTCAAGATAGCACCACCCTCATGGGAGCAAACAGATAGGACGCTTGAAGAACAATGAACCAAATTTGTGGCCTAAGCTATCCGAAACCATATGCTTATTGTAGAAGTACAACTCACAAAGGAAGCAAATGATCCCAGAGCAGGGTACGCGTATTGATTGATCATGGTCTGACTGGTGGATAGGGGCAGGCATGTCAAAAGCCGGCCTCAGATCTGCAGGGGGTATCTGGTCAATACATGTCTACAGGAGCGAAGCTGGGGGAAGGGGCTCGAATCCACAGAGGAAAAACAAATAGGACTCATGGCCATCAAGAAGACCAGAGTCTCTTGTCTCTTGCAGGGTTTTATCCCGAGACTTGGCCTCAGACAAGCATGCTTGGGTTTCAGAACTGAAAGACACCAGGATCAATATGTTTCATGAAACATTCATGGATCGCATGGAGATTTTCAGCAAATGCAACTCTGCAAGTGCTCGATTAAAAGAAAATCAAACAAAACGTAAAGAAAACATGAACGTTTTGAACGTGTGAGCGCATGCTGGTTCCTGACAGGTTTTGCCAGCTGAATGCTGAATCAGGGTCGTGACTCAACATCTGATTGGTGGACAATGACAGAAGCAGCCAGCCTTTTGGGTGATAGGGACGGCAGCTGCTGCAAACAAAGCAGCACAAAGAAGAGCCAAGGAACTATCCACTCGGGCAATTCTGGGAGCGATCCCCAGATGCTTCGACTGTTCCGAAACACTCAAGGCAACACATTTAATTGTATTCAAGGGCAAACACAGGAGGCTGCCGTGTCCACAGGCGCATTCCTCTCATTATATAGTCCAGAAGGTGTTCAGGTGCGTTTGGAACTTGTTAAATCCTGGACTCAGGCATTTGAGAGGAAATACCACACTGGGAAGAGCTTGGTTTTGAGATTAAAACTTTAATGAACAGCAGGCTGGAAGCCCACGGCCTGACACAAGCAACTAA
This sequence comes from Danionella dracula, assembly GCA_900490495.1. NCBI lineage: Eukaryota > Metazoa > Chordata > Actinopteri > Cypriniformes > Danionidae > Danionella > Danionella dracula. The sequence continues at coordinate 2,773,336 of UELW01000034.1, forward strand.
CGACATATCCAAATGCCAGTTCCAGACGGGTGGCCCTTCCTGCAGACGCCCACCGTAGACATCTGTCAGCCGAACACATTCTCGTAGAGGAATCACAAGCCGAAGTGAACCACCATGAACTTAACTACCACCAGATCCATCAAAAACCAAGGAATTAATGTTCAATATTCATGTAAACTGTCAAGACTAGACAGGTGGTTGTCAACTCAGCAGACTTGTATTGCAATTCTGTCAAGTTTTTCAAGTTAAGCCACTAAACAAACATTAGATCCAGGTGTAAGTTAGGTGCACTGGCTTCTGCATAGTTTTGATTAAGGTTATATCCACACAAACACATTCTTCTGGTTCGCTAAGCCCACTATAACCTTCTTAAAGAAACCTATGGGTGACATCACAGACACAATATCCATGTTTTATACACTCAATGGTAAAAAACTAAAACATTAAGTTGTGCATAAATTATGAGTTAAATTCACCCACTCAAAATAAAACAAAGGAAATTACTAATTTTATTTTTCCCAAAGCCCCAGATAGAAGCCGAAAGAATTTAAGGTTACATTCCCATTAGCACAGATCTAAGGAACTAATACATTGCCTTTTTTTTTTTTTACACAATTTTCCTGTTTTTACATGGAGCCACCACTCAGCAACCCGCAAACCTATAACCCTATGGGAAACACTGGTATATATATATTGACTTATAAAAAAAAAAGCTTCTGATATAATTACTACCAGACATTTAAAGTGACACAAAATGAAGAAAAAACACATTGACGAGAGGAGACAAAAATGTACTCAATAGTTCCAATCCAACAGAGTACACGGAATCGTAAAGCTGTTAAGGTGTAGTCGTGGTTAGACGGTCAAGGAAACGCTGAATGAAAAACCAGACCACACACCGCTCTAAACCATCGAAAGATCCAGGTCTGAATGCAGTTTACCCCGGATCACAGCTAAGCTCCAGAGACCGGCGTCTGGATAGATGCTTTACAGGGCCAGTGATTACCTCCAGACAGCAGGTCTGAGCTCTCCTGGCTGATTTGGAAACAGGCTTTGGAAATTTCCCAAGGCCCTACATTCAGAAGGAGCAAGCCAAGACCCTACTGGCCTCCATGGTCACGGCTGTTTGGTTTTGTTAAACCACTGAATAGCAGCATGACCCCAGCTGAGCCAACAGCTCGGCTTTTATTTGTTTACCCAAAACATAATTTGCTGCAATGTTCCTCATGATGCCATCCCAACATTCCTGAAAAGTGATGCGTCTGCGGATCACGTTCCACTGAAGGGTGGAGTGAGAGAGAGAGGGAGAGAGAGAGAGAGAGAGAGAAAGAGAGAGAGAGAGAGAGAGAGAGAGAGGGAGAGAGAGAGGGAGAGAGAGAGAGAGAGAGAGAGAGAGAGAGAGAGTGTATTAGCTGGGTGTGTGATTAAATGGTTGGCAGGCTGCCGTACTGACTCAGGCGCTCGGGAAAAGAAAGAAACGCTGTTAAACAAATGCTGTCGTCCTGCAGGGGAGTGTTTGGAATCACTTCATCACTCAGAAAAGTTGCAACAAAACCATGAAATCATGAAACAACGGACAGATCTGGACTTGTTTTGAACCTTCTGGCTGCACCAGAAATGTTTTGAGGTCAAACAATTTATTCCATTAAGAACCGACTCGCAAGTTTTGTTTCAGAAATCAAATTTAACCTACATATTGTAAAACATTGCTTAATTTACCAACATGGAAACATAGCATGAAATTGTTTTGTTTTAATGCTTTTAACTATAACTTTCAGCGTCGCATTGTACTTTGAGGATAAATGTTTTCAACAATTCCCAAGCTTTATTTTATTATACAATATATGTAAACAACTGCTCTTATTATACTAACATTAATAAAGCTATGTTATAAAACCATGCTAAAACTTTTCAATTAACATTTTATTCAATGGAGCATTTAAAACAAGAATGTAAAATTGAAATGAGACTAAAAGCATTGATTCGCTCGCATTTTTATGTTTGATATGCACTATTGGACTCAATTTAAAGTGAGACTAACATACACAAATCTGACAGCGCAGCAAACATCTGATTAGATCACTTGGTTTTAAATGAAAGTGTTTGATTTTATGGTGTCAACTTGCTGGAACACCTGCACAAGTACAGCTGAAGTCCCATGTTGCCATGTTGGTAAAATGCTCTTTCAACCAAACTTTGAATCAAATTAGCATTTTGCTCACATTGTAATAAGACAAATATCCTGATTTGACTCACCTGAGGTGTCCCACAGGCTCAGCTCTATCCTCTGCTTGTCGATCTCAAAACTTGCAGTGTAATTCTCAAAGACAGTGGGGACATAATTCTAGGAGTGGAAGAAGAAAGCGGTGGAGATGTTACCAAACATGCAGACAGGACAAAAGCACAAGGTGAAGAAGCCGCAGGAGGGCACGCATCTCACCTCTGGGAAGCAATCCTTGGCAAAAACGTGGAGCAGCGCGGTCTTCCCACACTGGCTGTCCCCCACCACCACTATCTTACATTTGAGGCTCTGACTCGGGTCCATTCCGGGCTGAAGGGACAGTTTCTGGATAGACCTCCTCTCCTTCATTGATTGTCTTTAAACGCTGGCTGAACAGCGGAGAAGAAAAGGCAGGAATCTCTCTGGGAAGGGTGCGGACTCCCCGGGCTCCGGTGCTGATCTCTCCTCCTCTCCTGCAGAGATCTTCATGAACTGCTTGAATTCCTGCCCCTCTCACTTTTGGGGGGTGTGCTGCATTTTATATGCATCTGCTGAACCAATGGGTGTCCTTGAAAGCATGTAGAGATCCACCTCCTTCTTTCCGAGTGGAGAAGGGAAGAGCGCAGCCTGCAGGCTTTCGTGAGCACTGCTTCCTCGAAAGGGAAGAGGTTTCTTTAAAAATACACAGAACATTTTTTCAGAGTTTTGTCTACCTTTGAGAGGCGTTTTACAGTTTGTTTTAATTAGTTAGGTAAAATGCTTTTAAGTTGTGTGTGAAACGAAATCACAACATGGAGAAGCGGCAATAAAATATCGTAAAGGATGTTTTACTTTGACAACAGTGTATTACAAAATGTTGTTATTAAGCATATTTCAATATGCTGCATCAGTGACTGCCAAAATTGTTTCACCAAGTACCACCTCAGAAAAAATATCGCACTCAAAGTACAACCATAATGAGTAACAATAACACACAAGTAAAGTTTCGTCCCAGAGTACAGGTATTCCTCATAAAATAAGAGGCACTATTACTGCTAATCAATTTTTTTTAGCAATACTAAACACTGCACAGCCTGAAAATAAATAAATTTATTTAAAATAAATAAATAAAATAAAACTATCAGGTAAGATGGGAAAATATCAGCTGTGTGCATGTGTATGTGTGTAAATTAGGTACATGTAAACATTATATTTGTTTTATAATTTTGTTTTAGCCTTGTTTTCAGGTCACTGATCACAATCTTGTGTTATCTATATAAAAACGCATGGTAACAATTTTCCACAAATAGTTATTAAGCAGTTTTTAGGGCTTTATTTTTTTATTATTAATTTTTGATGCAAAATCTGCTTGAAAATATAATTTTAAAAAATCCCAAATTGTTTAACCGAAAACATATTATTTTTAAGCAGTTAATAAGGCTTGTTTTTTTTTGCTAGCAGAATCTACTAAAATAAATAATGTCAAAATTCTAAGTTAATCAGCCAGGCAAATTTTTTTACCATTATTAGTGAAATCAAATTTATTTGTTTAAGCTGATAAAACTACATTTAGTTAAAAGGTAATAAGACAAATTACTTGAAAATGCATTCAGTGTTTAACATCAAACTCTATAAAATAGTACAAATCCAGAAAGGCTGACGAGAGCTCTAGTCAGAGTTCTCACACCAGCCATGACTTGCACATCTTCTAAAACAACGAGGAAGTCTTTCAGGTTAACCTCTAGTCACAGACGGCAATTTTTATTATGTGCACCTTTAATGACCTGCGACACAATAATAGTAACTAAAAATCAGTTCCCATAATAACCTAATAAATACACACACTAATTCTCGAACAAACGTATAACACTAAACCACACTTAACAACACAAGTGCAACAACCTAAACTGACATATAATTTTTATAAACGTAAAATCCCATACTCCCACAATGCATCTGGTCTGACCAAAAAGCATAAAGTTGACTCGATCAAAACCAGATAATTGAACCAATTCAGGAGCTGGAAGGGCTTTGTTTCGGTGTGATTGTGTTGAAGGGTCTTTGTATTTTAGACCCTATCCCACATTACTCTGATCAAATACAAAAATAGAATAATATTTTATTTCACAATGAGCTTCCTCTATTTCAAAGTCCAGCATCCCCAACTGGACGAAACAAAGCTAAAGATTTCGACAAAATTAATAACGAGTTTGAAGAATAGGACTAATTCTTTCTTCATTCATTCTGTCTAATGAATTCTGTCATTCTTCATTCATTCTGACTAAAAATAATTTGAAAACATTTCACCTTCACTTTTACAAAATGATGGATTGGCTCCTAATGCGGAATGACGTTTCAGTGTTCCCAATGTGTGATATTTTATATTTTCAGCCGTGTAAATATAAACACATTGAACTAACGGAGCTTTATCTAAAGCCAAGATCAGACGGCAGGATTTTTAAAGGAGTCCCATCAGAGTTTTTTCACAGTGTGTGAGTCGCTTCTGGTCCCTGCTGTATTCACACATCAATCGACTGCGACAAGTCTCACACCGCATGACTTTATAATAGGAAGAATCGCAGACAGGTCCAGATATTTAGCATTCAAAGAACGCTGTGGATGTCAGTGACTTGGGAATTCTCTCAGTTTGCCTCTTTGATAGCTCACACTGTGAATGTCACTCGCGTTCACGAGGATCGTCTTCCTGCATTTTCTCAATATCGACTGAATGTCGGCTGATATATTTAACACTTTTTACAACCTGCATGCACTGCAATTTATTTAATCTCACACATTTCCAACATAAATTCCCCAAAAATGCAATTGCCATATAGAGGACTTTGAACGCTAATGACAGATATCAATATATATATGAATATCAAGAATAGTGTGGAGATAGCATGCTAACCTCAAGCTCAGGCTAGTGGACTTTGTTCACACTGAAAAGCAGAGTATCTGCGTGTCCCACTCTGAGATGATCGCAACATCTTTGTTTTTGATCTGTTACCAAAACTCTGCCCAGATCACGCATCAAAAAGTTTCCTTCAATATTTGAGAATGAGAAGATCATTGGTGCTCCCCTGCCCTCCCTCCAGGAACTGTACACCACCAGAGTGAGAAAGAGGGCTAACAAAATCATTCTAGACCCCACTCACCCCGTCCACCACCTTTTTGAGCTCTTGCCCTCGGACCGCTGCTTCAGAGCCGCTAACAGCAGGACTGTACGGCACAAACAGAGCTTCTTTCCCCAAGCTATCCGTCTGTGGAACTCTCCCCACAATCTGCTCCTGGTCTCTCGCACATCTCATCACCTTAAATTTTGCGCTTAAGCACACCACACTTTAAAGACTTTGTTCATCAATACATCAATCCTTCATTGCCTTATGTTAATTGCTTGTTGTCTTGCACTTTTCTGTACTTATGTTGATTGTATTGTACTTTGTGGTTTGCACTGACAGCTTCATTGTACCAAAGAAAATTCCTTGTGTGTGCACACACACACACACATGGCAATAAAGCTGATTCTGATATTTGCCATCTTTTTTTTTCAGCACACTTCAACCAGTTTCGTGACTAAATCTAACGGAGTGTCATTACATTCCCAGTGTGAATAGATAAATAACTTGAATATCAGCAGATTTTCCTCGGAGATCGTTTAGTTGATGTGTTTGAGAAACAGCAGCAGGTGTCCATACACTGTAACTTTTATTTTTTCCTCCCTTTTTTGTTGAGAAGTCCCTCCAGAAATGCGTCACTAGTCTCCAGCGAGCTGATTGGTTGAAGGAAGCAGATTTCTGCCAAATTTCCAACTTCTGAATTCTTTGCAGTGTTGTCAGATTGAGTGGTTTTCTGCCTGATTGGGCTACTTTTGGTTATTTTGATCTGGGAAAATGAAGGTCTATAACACTTTGGATGCTTTTTAAAATGTTTTACTAGCTGTTAAATACTTTATTTAAAATGTAAAGTGTAAGGAAGAGGCACAGAATAAAATATATGAGATTCTTGATTGAAATATATCTAAAAAATATCACTTTATATGCGCTTATTACCATCTTAGAAACATCACAAGAATCAGATGCTTTGTTTCCAGACGAGATTTAGAGAAACTGATTCATGCTTTCATCTCCAGCAGGCTGGACTACTGTAACGGCCTCTTAACCGTTCTTCCCAAAAAGACCATTAAACAGCTCCAGCTCGTTCAGAATGCAGCGGCTCGAATTCTAACCAAAACTAGAAAGTCAGAACACATTTCTCCAGTTCTTAAGTCTCTACACTGGCTGCCGGTCTCCTTCAGAATAGATTTTAAAGTTCTGCTGCTCGTATATAAGTCCAAACATAACTTAGCACCTAAATACCTATCAGACATGATCAGTGAATACACACCAAACAGAGAGCTGAGATCCCTCGGTTCAAATAAATTAGATCTACCCCGGGTAAATTCCAAACAGGGAAAATACTCCTTTAGTTACCATGCGGCCCACAGATGGAACCAACTTCCAGAGGAGATCAAGGGTGCCAACACTTTAGTCACGTTTAAATCCAGGCTAAAGACTCTCCTGTTTAGTTGCGCTTTTGCCGACTGAGCACCTACGTCCAACAACTATTTTACCTCTGCATTTCAAATCTTAATCTTTGTTTTAATCAATGTTTTAAATTTCAGTGTTTTAAATCAGTTTGATTTTATATGACTTTTTTATGCTTGATTTTAATGTATGCACTTTCTTTTTACTCTTTATTTCCAATGTAAAGCACTTTGAATTACCCTGTGTACGAAATGTGCTATACAAATAAACTTGCCTTGCCTTGCCTTGCCTTGCCTTGCTTTATATTTACATTTAAAACATCTGCCATTCCTGTTTTTCCAATATTCAGTGTCAACAAAGCATTACAAATGAAGCAGATGCAGGGCTTGTTAAGTGGTACTGACAAATCGTTAAAAAGCTATGCAGAAAAAAAGTATTTACATGCTCCAGTGGATTTAATACAGGCCTCTCAATTTAAGTTTAAAAAATGTTATTTAAATTATTCAGACATCATCCGATGTACCCTCTATTTAGATTTTATTGGTTCATACATCTTCTCCGAGGAGCACAAGTGAAGTCACCAGAAACTGATGAGAATAAATGGACCGCCGGAGCAGGTGTATGTTTCGGGACGCACACTAAACAGTCTCTAATAACCGTCCCATGTTCCCAGGTGTGGAGGCACCGGAGCAGAAACAGCCATCTGGAAAACAGATCTTTAGAGGTAACACAGACATCAGCTGATGTGAACGTGAGGACGAAGGGAAATACAAAGGGGAAAATACAGGATAAGAAAAGGGAAAAGTACCAAATATCTGAATGTATCTTGCTAAATGTATCTTGCTAATAAGTATTTACACTTATACTGTAGCATGGATTTAACTAAAAGTAAAGATGTTTCTAGTCAACTATTAGCCACTAGTCGACCAATAGTCGACTTATGTTTATTATATTTTTTTAGTACTTGTAAAACAAAAAAAAATTATTTTAATATTGTTTTACATTGTGGGCGGTAACTATCACCTGCATGAAACACATCCAAAGAGATGAATAACAAATGCCATTGAGCTTTACTGATCAATATTCAGAATTTATTAATCAAAGTATTTTATTCTCACAATCGTAACAATATAAAAAATAAACACATGATTGGCAGAGAGAATCACAAAGTGCAATTTTAATGCAAATTGGCAACGACGCTTGAAAACTGCAGAAAAAATTAACGCACAAATAATCAAATAGGTCTAAATAGAAAAAATTCTAAACTTCCTTTACTAAGCTACTAAATATTTAGTGTCAGACAAATACATAAATAATCAAAATTAAAACAAAAACAAATGAATTTTTTTTCCAGAAATAATGTTGAAAACGGCAAACACAGCAGCTGAAGGTCTCGATTTTGAATGAAACAACTAATAAAACAAAAAAAAAATCAGTTTAATTCTCAAATTACACATTGCATATATCCTATATTATACAACACTTCCTGTGGATATTTTCCTGACTAATGAAAAGTTCAGTCGAATAAGCCTGTTCTAGTCGACTGTCGATTAATCCACCAAAAGGGAGGCAGCGGTAGATTTAACCGAGAACTCAAAACGTTTCTGAACCAGAAACACAAGACAACAGCGAATCTTCTCGCCCACAACACACAAGCCCCAGAGGCTGTCAGAGAGATTATGACAAGCTGCTTCTGGATCTATTTGTGTAGAGGGAAGGTCAACGTGTGCTTCTTCGAGTGTGTTCAGTGAAACGAGCGCAAACATTAACCAGTGAACTGATGCTGATCTGAAAATTACCTCGCTCTTGTTTCCAATGGTTACCCTACCAGAACCCTCGGCTTACCAGAAGCCATCTTGCTTTTCTGTTGGAGGTGAAGTTGGCTCTTCACATTCAAAATGCATCGATGCTTAGGAAGACTAAAGGAAATCCCTTAAAATGAGATTAAGATTAAGAGGGCGAGACTAATAAACACAATTAACCCACAACATAGTACCGCGCAATTAATGCAGTGAGAGGGTTTCCTCGCATCCAGATGCTCAAAGTTAGGTTCGAGTGAGTGGTTTCCAGGGAGTCGAGGTCAAGTGGGTCAATCGATTCTTGATGAAGCTACCAACAACTAAAGATGAGTTAAAAATAGAATTTGCAATGGCAAGACCTATCCAAAGCATAGCATCTTAAAAGAAATAAATGAAAGCTTTATGCGCCTATAATAAGTCCTTTCAGTAGGGTATATTCCGAACCCCTTCTGAAAAAGACGTTTAATTCCTGTTGTCACCTTCATGGGTCACTGAGGAGTTTTGATTGTTTTTAATTGTTGGTACATGTCATCTTTATTTTAATAGGCAAATTCTTTTAGACAATGCCTTAAAATACACAAAAAAAGAAAAGAATTTAACTTGTTCAGAATCTCCAATATCTTCCTAGGAACCAAGGAAAAATATCTTCCATGTTACTTTTTTTGTGATTTCCTGCCTATTCAGGGCTAGAACAATCACACAAACAAATGAGCTCCACTGTTTGTACACCAGGACAAAAGAGTCAAAATATACAGATAAAAAACTAATGTCTTCTTCAGAGGACATACGTGAACAGGTAGGGTCTCAGGAGGATAGGAGTTGATAGATGATTAAAAACTAAAAATCGGTGACCGCTTTGCACACACAGTTCAAACACCAAACTTTGAATTTCTTTGAAGAATTTGCAAATTAGGATGAAAACAGCAAACTAAAATGATCAAAATGTAAGAAAAAGTTAAATTTTTCAGTCCCAACGCCTTTTCACAAACAACATCTGGAGGTTTCATAAGGTCAAATGTTAGACTTTTAAAGACTTTTTAAGGTATGAAATTGATAATAATTATTTCATAACATCACAACACAAATCTTTTTTTTTTACAGAATAAACAGTATGTTTCAAATACATGGTTTGAAACCCTAACCATCACTTTTATTATAGAGTTTTGAGCATTTACCAAAGTTTTACTCAAACTTTTGCAACCATAACCATGACATTAACAAAAGTTTAGTACTTAAGAGCATTCTCAAACTATGGCAACACTAATCTTACTTAAAAAAAAAAAAAATTTTTACATTTAGGAGCATTATCTCTGGCAACCCACAATCACTTTTAAGATTTTGAGCATTTATGAGTGTTTTCTTAAACTCTGGCAACCCAAACCATCATTTATTTTGAGTGTATAAGAGCATTTTCTCAAAATATGGCACTGCTAAATGTCACTTTTATGTATTTGAGGATTACAAAACTTATCTCAAACTCTGGCAACCCAACTCATGACTTTTGAGCATTTATGCCCAATTGCACATTTTTTCAGACTACGGTAACCCTAACTTTAATTTACCATTTTCTTTTAGAATTTAGAAGCCTTTTCTCAATCTCTGGCAACCCCAAGAAAAAAAAAAATCAGACGCGCTTTATATTAGAAAAATAAGATCTGTGACAAATTATTTAAGACCTAGAACAGTGCATTTAAGACTTTTTAAGACCCCTAGGACACCCTGCCTTCCTTTTCCCAGCCCGCCGCCTACTTTAAGTGTGACTTCCCTCCAAAACGTCATAAATGTAAAAATAGCAAAAGTTAACAAAATAACAAGCACAGACACTCTAAATAACAACAGCAACAACAACAATAATAATAAATACTGACAATATAATAATAAAACCATTTTTCAAATCAAAACTGTAACAACTTTGGCTGTGTATCAACAAATTCAGCACATATGTGGATGAGTAATTCCATGGTTTTATTGCGTATAAAGGTTTCTAGAGTAAAACACACAGTCTTTCTGCCAGTGAACAACTGCAGCCAGCTGTTATCACCGATGGTTAATGCAACACGGAAATACGTAGTGTGGGGGTCACCACCTGCAGTCCTGGAGGGATACTGCACATTTTAGCTGGATTTATTAGTATGCATACTACTTTAGCTTCAGAAAAGCCAAGAGGACTAGTCTGTCCTTTTTCTGGCGTGTGTGCGTGTGTGTGCATGTGTGCGTGCGCGTGTGTGCGAACATAAAGCGTTTCAGTTGATGCATTAAATAAATTATGAGACGTTTCCGTGTAATGACCAAATTTCTATTTTGGGTTTAACTTTGTCAAATCTCCTGTACATGTTTTTCATTACATTTGTATGTGTCTTTACTTATTTATTGACATAATTTTGTGCCTTTAGCTTTATTTTATTGTTAGTTTTGTATATATACATTGATTTCTTTTAATTGGGCACTTCAGTTGTTTGCTATATTAATCATTAACAAATATTATTTCCTTAAAATGCAGTTGTTAGCACTTTTTTATATCTGTGTTTAAGTGCTATTATTATTATGGTATTAATGAGGCTAACATGGGGAATTATTCCGGTCTAGCAGGAGCTCAAAGTAGAGTCATATGTGGTCTTAGCAGTTAGCACAGACATGGCCCAGACACAGTCTATATTTTGGCCTAGTTTTGGATGGTTAATATCTCTTTATGTAATGTCTTAATTTAATGTTGAAGTTTTTATCTGCCTGAGCTAGGGCCTAGCATGAGTGATTAGTTTGGCTGATACTTGGGCAAGAATGCGGCATTTGTGTGTTATACATGTCGGTCTATACAGGTTCTTTATTCTGATTCTTCTTTAATTCAGTTCTGAACTTGGGCCAAGCAGAAGCAAAAAGTATGGGTCCGGTTTGGGCCAAGTAATGTTGGCTATGTGAGGTGTCAGCAATAAAGAAGCTTGATTTAATATGGCCGCTCATCTGTTTAATTTCCCTGTTGTTTTTTCCTTACAGAAAGCCACTTAAACATGTTGTGAGCTGTTGTTTGTTTCTTGGTTTTGTTAAAGTGTTCATTGACTTAAGTGACAAGTGATGTAGACTGACAAAGAAACGAGCCTTTTCTTCTTAAATGGCTTTGTGCCTCACAGATCTCTCTGTCACTACTCGTTCAGCCAGAAAGCACGCTGGCATTTTCCTGAAGCCAGCTTTAAAGCGATTATTCCTTTTCCTTGAGCGCGAGAGAAAGCGCAAATGAGATCAGGAACGGAGATGAAGAGTGGGATAAACGAACACGCAGCAGCTGATACACTCAGAGAATGAAAAGTGAGAGTTGTGGGAAAGCCGTTGCCATTTGACATTTCCCCTGAGTAAGACCCTCTAAAGTCCCCCTCACACACACACAGGGTCAACTAAAAACGGTGTCGACTTGCAGCGGGAATGTGAAACAGATCTCATCTCACTGCAGAGGCTAGTCGGCCAGCAAGCCATTCTGAATTGGATATACTGAAATAAAGTGCAGATAACACTGAAAAACAGCTTTTGCTACAGACTCTTGCTTTTTCAGGAAATTTCGAACTATATTATTTCACATGTTTAGCTTGTTTTCACAAATACATACAAGGCAAACTGTTCCGAGAAGGTTTTGGAGTCCGAAGCAACCGGAACACAAATACACTACCATTGACGTTTTGGAGTAGGAGGGAGCTGTTTTAGCTATAGCTGTGAGAGAGTTTCAAGGTCGCTTATAAAAGGGTCAATTTTGGATCGATTAGGCTTCCAGATGTGACCCACAGGCTACTCTGATCATATACAAGAGTATTTACTCTATAATTTTGGTTCCAAAACATGATGACACCCATTTACAAAAATGCGATAAACCTTATTTTGATTGCTATATCTATATCTCCACTTAGGATAACAGTTAAAACATGGGAGTTGGTTTATTTGACTCATAATGACAAGGGGAACATTATATGCCACTGACCCCTCCATACCAACCAGACGGCTTACCCTAGCAACCACTTTCAAAGTTCTATAGATCAGCTTAGGAAAAGAGTTAAGACACTGGGTTGATTTATATGACTCATATTGACAAGGGGTTTCCCAGCGATGGGTTGCGGCTGAAAGGGCATCCGCTGCGTAAAACATACGCCAGAGAGTTGGCGGTTCATTCCACTGTGGCGACCCCGAAAGGGAAGAAAGCCGACATAAAGATGAATGGAATGAATATTGACAAGAGGAACATTATACAATGTCACTGACCCCTCTATAGCAACCAGACGCTTACCTTAGCAACCATTTTCAAAGTTCTATATCTCAGCTTAGGAAAAGAGTTAAGATGGTTGGTTTATATGACTCATACTGACAATTTTTTTTTGTTCAGTAAAAAAAGTTTAGTTCAGATGCCATCAACCCACTTCAGTCTGTTATAATATTTTACACAGCTTCAATAAAAAAAAAGATGAATACAATTTTTTATGCCTTTGATTTATAGCATTTAGAGAGAATGGATTGCATGGATTTAAAAGTTTATTTTAATTCTTTAAATATTCAAATATAACAAACTTTTTATGTTAAAGTAACATTAGGGTGCTATGAAATGTTCCATTATATAACTTTCTTCCAAAATAAAACAATATTTTTACTCAACTAATGATCTTTTTGGAGTTTTTTTTTATTTGTTACTGACTTTTATACTATTGTTCATCAAAGTTTTTCTTGGTAAAAAAACTGCTATTCAATTATTTCTAAAATTGTTCAGCCCTATATATATATATATATATATATATATATATATATATATATATATATATATATATATATATATATATCATTGATATAATTTAGCCTGACAAGCTTTCCAGAGGCTGTCATTGATGTTCTGTAGATGCAACAATGATGAGCTCATACATTCAGATGTTGTTATTTACATCAGGAACATGTGGAACAGAGTTCTGCTATGATTGTAGAATAGACCCAGGGGCCTTAAACTGGTTAATTAATCCAGCCGTCAGTTATAGAGAACAATGCAAAGAGCCAAACGGGCCCCTGCTTTGTGTTAAATCTCCTCAGAAGATCGACTCTTTAAATAAAGGACATTAACACGAGAGCTGGTTTGTCACCATTAAACACACTGTAAATAAGAGAGCTGTAAAACAGTTTAAAGGATCTAAACACGATGACGTGTCAGCTTGGCATGTGAGTACTCTCACCGTCCCCGAGGGTGACTGGAGTAGCTAACGGTAATCATGGTTCACTGTAAACATCAGTTGGAGCGGTTCTTTTAAATAAAGCTTGAATTCGAGAGAGTGAACGACCCTTTGTGATTGGTACAGAAATCACAACCACATATCCACTTCACAAATGTGCTGTAAATGTGTCTGAGTAATTAAACATGCCAAATAAAGAACATTTAAAAGAAATAAAGGATGGATATGTGAAGTGGATTTACTGATCAATCGATCAAGTTTTGATATAGCGCTTCTTTAGCAGTTGCTTTCAAAGCAGCTTCACAAAGTCCTCGTGAGGATCAGGTAGAGTAAATTGGAGTTCCCTCTGTGAGGCCCCTGGGAGCCTCGCTGACTGAGGCAGGTGCTAATCACCTCCCCAGCATAAAGAATATACTATAAATATATATATATATAATCCTCAGGTTTCTTCATCACATTTCCAAACATCTGCACACACATACTTTCAGCTGCAGCTACTCGGGTATCTTTGCTACACCCAGGTCTTGCCTCTTTGACCATTTTTATTTACCTGGTAGTGATGCGCCTCCATGATGGCGATGGCTGGATACACCCATTCTGAGCCTCCTTTAAGCTTCATATGAAACATATGAGTGACATCACAGACACTGCATCCATGTTTTATGCAGTCAATGGTCGACACATTTCTTTTCAAGTTACAAAACCTGTATAATAAAGTGTTGTGTATTTTGACTGAAAGAGTCGTGTATTCTGATTTATTTCAGCTCATGGTGAGCTCTTTGTGAACAGCAGCATTCACTGAGTAAACCCCTAATCTACTCTTAAAAATACAGTCATATACCAGGATATCATTATACATTTTAAAAATACAGTTATATACATTTTTGGTCATAACCTCCAGCTTTACAAAGAGCTCATCTCTCTAAAACTAGAAATACCTCATGCGCATCCATCATCTAAAGCAGCGGTCCCTAACCTTTTTTGTGGCATGGACCGGTTTAATGTCTGACAATGTTTTCAGGGTCCGGTCTTTGAGGTGTGGCGGATAAAAACAACAAAATATTGTAACACAACCTGCATGTAAACTGCGGTATTTTCTAAACGTGAATCCACTCTAGCTTTTCGCTGCTACCGCGTTTTCTTAAGTTTTGAGGGCTTCATTGCCCCATTCAAGAGGCAGTGTTCTATCGGATTTTCCAGTTTCGTAATCATTTCCTGCCGCAGCAAAAAAAGGTTGACTAGTCTGTTTGTTTTCCCTACCCCATCAAAATTTCCTTCCGCATTCTGCTGCATATATCGATGTATGACGATAAATGATTTTGGGCTTTTAGTAATTTTGGTTAAACTGGGTTGTTTTGATTTAGCAGACAGACAAAACAGCGCGATTTCAGGGTCAAATAATGTTTCACAAATTATAATGTTGTCTAATATTATGCAGAGCGGGCTCAGTGCTCTCTCCTGGTGCGAGTCTCCTGACGAGATAAATTCATATTTTAAGTAGGACTCTTGATATTCTCTCTTAAATGTAACTTTCTTTTTCTTGGAAGTTGTATGCTCTTCCTCTGTCTCCTCGCTGGGCCTTTTCCCCTTTTGCAAATCGGGTACTTTTTCAAAATAAAAGATTGTTCAGATTCCGAAAGAAAATAAAACAGAATGTTGAAAAAACAGGTGTTGAGGATCTACAGCATTTGACCCACAGTTTGTGACAGCGTCAAAAATTGATGGGACACTTCCAACAACTACAGAGTATTTTCTCTTGATTGAGGCATGTGTAAGAGCATCTCAGATCTAACTAAACAACGTCAAGTGTGCTGGGAAATCTAAAACTTAAAGGGGCCCAGGACTGAACTTTGAGGTACAGCAGAACAAGGAGGGAAACATTTGTGGTGACTGCCATAAAACTGTAGGTTGTGAGAGCTTGTAGACAGCTGCAGAACAGATTAACAATGCCACACAGATACAGAGAAGGAAGAGGACGTGTTTCCAATGAGACGAGAAAAAAAGTGTAGCAATTTCCTCACTAAATTAAATAATTTAAACTAATTCTAAACCTCCTTTGCTTCCTTCTGCTATATAATAATGAAAAGGCATGGCCTTGTTGTTCATTTTCAACTAATAAAGGTACATATAGATACTAAAACAAACAAAATGCAACAAAGCATGAAAAAAAAGCTCTATTACAAAGAGAGTAAGCTGTTAGTTTACAGTTTATTCACCAAAGCAGGCATTTACTTTTTATTTGTACTGTTGCACCTCATCCATCCTATAAAAGTGACCAAAGGGGATTCACAATTCTTCTATTCTCCATCCACTACTTTTCTTTTGTTTGGCCAAGTCTATTGTTTTCCGTGAGCTCCAGAGAGTGTGTTTCTCTCCCAGCAGAGGGGAGCTGTGTGCCAGCACTCGGGGGCGACGGTGGTGGTCAGTGTTTCAGGGGTTTTGTTGTGTTTCACGTGCCGGGAGATCACATTAGCTTGCAGTCTTTGATCCTTTGAGGGTTCTCAAGCGTCCGCTGGATTTAGGCAAGCGTGAGTGTGAGAGTGCACTGGTATAATCGAGTTATTGGTTACAATTGGTAAAGGTCAACCGGGTCACATTTTTGGTTTAGCTTGAGACGGACGTTTTCACACACAATTCTTTCAGCAGAAAACCTTTTTGTGAGACGAACATGAAAAGAGATTGAGGAGAACCCTTGAATACGTGTAGTGGAATATGAGACCGATCGAGGGATGAGAACTAAATATGGTTACACGTTTTAACAATTTTATCCCGGAATTAAGGGTTTAGTAGCAAGTGTCATAAATCACAGTTTTCACACATTTTCAGGTTTGCATCATGTTGGTCGTGAGCCATCAATAAATGAGGAATAAAGGCCTGCAACATAAAAGGAAACAATAAGAGTTCCAGGAGTTTTCCATAAAAAACCCTCTGAGATTTGAGGCAAGACTGAAAAATGTGATAATATAATCAAACAACAAAAGGTCAGCTGTACAACTGACAAAAAGACAAAAATGTTGAAAGAAAAGTTTCAAAAATCTAAAAACTAACTTGAATTAAAAATAATCACAAAAATGTCTCACATTTCTCAAAAGATTTTTGGAGTTACCCGTCAGGAGTCCAAGAAAGCACTAACACGACAAAATCCCAGGCCTGAATTAGAATGAAATCGCCATCACTTACATGATTTGTTCATTCGATTTTCAATTTCAAAACAAAAATAAATGATCAAAAAATTATACGATCAAAATGAAAAATGTATTACAACCTTGCAGGACTTGCAGCAAATGCATTGAAATTTTATAAAAAAAAAAATTGAAAGATCATTATACTAATGTATTGTATTTTTGTTATAATTTAATTTGTTAAAAAGCATAGCTGTATTAAGTCGCAAAAAAAATCCTCACCAGAAGTTGATGTATTTAATCTCATAATTCTTCAAATCGGCTACATGTCAAAAAATGCAATATATTTGATACCCTGAAACCCGGGATATTAACACAACAGCACACCTAGCATGGTAGGTTTTATTTGAATAAAGATTTTAGCTATTGCATCTAATAGAGAAATAAATAAAACATTCCATCTAGTAAATATTCATCCACACCTAGAGCCCAGCACTGGTTTCTGGCAGTCGACTGAAGAGCGGCTTGCTATGTTTTGGAGCAGAGTCACATTCTCTGTAATTCTCTCCATAAAGCGCACGCTGGGATACAGATGCTGACGCCGCATGCTGTCAGGAGTGTTTTAATAGAGCCACTACAGCAGGAATCTCTTTGAACTCCACTTTAAGATGGAAGTTCCTCTTTTAATGATTTCACTGATATTTCCTGAAGCAGCCAAACAGTAAACAGCCAGTCTTTAAACGCTGCCTCTGGGTTAAAGGCGTGCCGTGTTTACGAGACAACAAGAAAATGATTTAAAGGTGCACAATGTTTTTAAGCAATTCATGATGATGTATTGCAGTACACAGCATTAGCAAATGTGTTGATTTACCATAGTATCGATTTGTTATTAGCCCAGCACACTGTAATACTTTTATGTAACACATGGGAGAAAATGTACTTTTTTTTAGGGTGGAACTAGTGCTCCCATTTTCAAAATGTACAATTAGCAAGTTTTATTATTGAACAGTGCATTTTTGCAAGTTAAGGAATTAGTCGTTAACTGATCCTGAAAGTTTTTATTACTCCAAAAAACTTTATTTGACATATTATAATTATTTTGTACTATATTTACTCTAGATCTTTCAGATAATGGTTAACATACGAGTGAATCCAATCACGCTTTTCTCCAGTGCTCAGGATGCAGCAGAACAATACTAAAGTGAGCTGCCTAAAACCATCCAAGTGCCCACTGCTTTGTTCCCTCTCCTAAATCAATCACAGCTACTGTGGTACAGTGTTTCAGCAGGATTAAAAAGGTCAAAATAAATACTTTTAAAGACCTTTTTAAAACTGGAAAGAACCAAATTTAAGACCTATATCATATCATCAAAAACACATTTTAAGTATAAATACTTAATACACAACGTTATGCTTCTAAACATTTTTAGATACCCTAACCAAACATTGCATATCTCAAATGCTGGCAACCCTAGCCATCATTTTTTAATTATTTAACCTTAAGGGGAATTTGCTCTAACTTTGGCAACCCTAACCATCACTTTTAAGAATATTTATGAGGCTTTTAAAAAAACTATGGGATCACTTAGCGTTACTTTTAAGTTTTTAAGAATTTGCGAACGTTTTCTCAAAAGCTGGTAACCCTGACCATGACTTTTATGTTTTTGAGCATTTCTGCACATTTCTCAGACTATGGCAACCCTAGATTTGAATTGTTGAGGGGGTATTGTGCATTATTTCTGTCATTATTACTAGTCCATATCATTCTGTGCAATCATTTATTTTCAAACACATGGAAAGTTTTGATTGTCACACTTTGATAGAGTAGTTACTGTAATAAAACATATGGTTTAAATATTTTTTCATGTAAAAATACTACTGACCACTTATTTTTAAGCCTAAAGACGATGTGTTGTAATACACGACAGACCACATAATGGCAATTCATACTTAAAAAAAAAACATTAGTGATATATTGACATTGTCATGCCTCCAGTTTTGCACCCGTACTTCATACAGAGACCACAGTCACAAACATAAATCTAGCAAGAACCAATAATTTCATTCGATTAGCACTTCAGCTTGCAGTTTCTCAGTATTTCACCTCAAAGGGACTTAAGGCAGAGGCCAAACGAACGTGATTAAGAGTTAAATTGTCTGAGCCGGAAACAAACAAGAATGTTAGCAAATCACTAGTGGTTCTGACCCAATTAAAACAAATCTGAGGAGTATTGCATGCTCTGTGTATTAAACATTGCAACATAGTTCCCACCAAAGACTTTATAAAGCTCGGACTGGACAGTGTTTGTTTGATTCCAATTCTACACATTGGATTACCTCCAAACATTTGGTCATCTGGCGCTTTCCATTTCCAATCTGGGCCATCCACAGCAGGGGGAGCTGGGAAAGCTGTCCTGGGGACTGGACAACCGCCAAATAGAGTTGGGGCCTCCAATGTTGGATGCACCTATAAAAATGCAGCTGTTAGTGAAAACCCAACAAGCACAGAAACATGGAAAAATTAATAATGCACACGATTTCTCCCAGAGCTCCATTTAGATGATTTGAAAGAAACTAGATGCAGTGGGTGGAACAAATCCTCCAGTAATAATCCCTCTGTAAGCACTCGATCCCTAAACAATTACCATTTAACAACCGCGTAATCGTTTCTTGAATTTACAGCTATGAATCCAATGTCTTTGAAGGTGATACTGAGGTTTACGTGTGAATAGTGATAGAAATATCTTCTATATAAGCTAAATGTTCTGAGAGGCACCGCACGCACAGAAAACCAGCCTTAAGAGAGCTTACCTGAACAATAATAGGACTTTTCTTTCTAAACACCTGCTTAGTGCTTTAAAAGCTACAAAGGCTATGTTCAGACTGCAGCCCAGGGTGATCCAAAACAGGCTGTGAGCTGTATCTGATGTTTCCTGACAGTCTGAAAAGCTCAATTAGATTTTTTTTTAATCCGACGCAGGTCGCTTCAATATTTTGTCCTGAATCTGATACAGATCAGATTTATTTTTGTCATGAGGCCTCAGTCTGAACAGCCAGATGTCATTTTTCTTCGAACCCCATTGTAAACACAGTTTCTCAAAGATACGAGTCGCTGGAGAAGATGTTCTTGTATTGAAATAGTTACAGGAAGAGTCCAAAGATGCATTTGAAGCTTAATAAATTAGAGGTTGTTATCCGAGCACTTTTAACTCTACCATAATTACAATAGTTTACCATAATATGTGTTCTTTTCCATCTCAATTTTTTTTCTAATATTGTCTAATGCTAATAAAGTTAAATTTTATGCCCACAAAGCTTCAAGAGTACCAGAGAACAGGCACTTCAGTGTCTGCAGTGCATTCTGGGTGACGTAGTGTCCTCTTCACATTGGAGCTGCATTTCATTCATAAAGAAGATGGAGAGCAGGCGCTTTTTTTATTTGTGAGTGTACCAAAAAAAACGGATTTCATCCAAATCTATTGGACTGGTAAAAAAAGAATAGAAAGCAATTAAAACCAACACAACAATCTGATGAGCAACGAAGCATATAACCCTAATCCAATCATGAGCTCATCAGGTGCTCCGGGCACAGCCCATCTCCGGCGTTCCAACCTGAGCACCTTCCCCATAAAAGTCACCACTGCTCACAAGTCGGTGTGCTCCATCATCCCCGGCATCGTCACTAACATAGTTACTCTCACTACTGTGAAGAAGGAACCGGAACGCTACAGTGATCCCATTTCATCTCTAATTTCCTGCTGCGTGTCATTGTCAATCAGGTTATTTCTAGTTGTCTCCTTCTCCCTCCTCCACGTCATGAACACTACTGGGACAGACTTTGCACTCCTGGCCTTGCGGACAGCTCCCTTGTCGTTGTGTTCAACTCGGCACTCATACCCTGCCTTCTCCACGATTCTGAGTGCTACTGTCTTCTCCCGTTATCTCCTGCGCTTCACCATCTGCTTGCCACCATTGGGAAAACCTATGCTCTGTGCTCACCCCAACGACCCCGGAAGCATTGCCAACCCGAGGAAGATACCATCATACAGAACGAGATAAGCCTGATCGAGTCCTTCTAAAGGACTGTTCTTGTTTTGCACGTGATCTGTTGTGTCTGTGTTTTTAGTAAAAAGAATAAAAACTTCTCAAGATCTCGTTCTGTGATCCATGACAACTTCATCATGAATATATGTATATATTTTACTAATAATAGCTGAATTTTTAAATAAGTTCGCTGAAACCACTGGGTCAGGTATAAGCTAGCAATTCTTTCTATCCCAATTTGCACAACAACATACCAAAATGTGCTAACGCTCTGTTAGGAATTTTCATTAAAACCCTTCATTCAAAAAACACCCTCAGTACTCAAGCATGCTGGGTTTGGTATTCCCAGTAAAAGTCCTGCCCTTGTTTTTCCATATGGCTTTGGCGTGTTAGCATGATTACATTGAAAGAATTAGCCTGAAGCTATAGACATTAGCATAGCGGGACACTCCAGCCTGTTCAGCCTGGTTGCTAGTGAGCTCCAGACGCATCTGCTTTCCAGACAGCTAGTGATGTCTCAGGCGTCTCAGGTGAGAGAAGCCAGAAGGTGTTTGCAAGTCATATAAACTTTCAGAAGATTTTGTTTTGTACTGTGTCTGATGGAAAGATTTTTAGATGACTGGGAAAGAAATGCTTCTAACCATCATTCACATCTGTTTCCTCTGTCTTATTCTTTTTTCCCTTGAAGGATTTCAACATAGAAACAGAGGTGCCATCGTTCAGGCTTATAAACATGAGTACCTGAGGGATTGCTTCTGTCATAACCTGAGAGGAGAAGATGCCTAAGCTAGCTGTGATACATCTATCATTTCCTTTATGAAGCCTTCTGAAACACCGTCATAAGAGAGAAGGATGGAGACTGAAACTACGCAGATAAATTGCTGGCACTTCAGCTGATCTATGACCAGCGTTTCACATTCAGACGGTGCTCCAGACTGATGAAGCGAGTGTGTTTAACCCCAGAGGAGCACCTGAGTGAGAGCAAGACCTCGTCGAGTTCTTGAGCGGTAACTCATCAATGACTGAGAAACATCCGATTCATGTACTGTTGCATTGATTAACTGTTCTCATGTTAATGGGCTGTCTGAATACTAGATTCTGATTGACAGGTGTATATTTCTCGATAACTGCACAGGTAGCCCAGGTTGGCTTGTTTAACATACGTATCCTTGCTCACATTAGTTACCATAGTAACAAATATTACTTGACCCGTCAATACGAGCAGCAGGCCTTAGTTCACGGATTTGCTCAATTTGGATTGTTTTAGCAACCGTATAATTTAGTTATATGGTCAATTTTTAGCACCAACCGTTTTTGTGAAGCACTGCTGAACTGAATCTGAGAGATATTTGATTGAGTGGGAGAGCGCAAAGATGGAAAACAAGAGCTAACGTTAGATGCTGCGTCTTTAAGGAAATGGAGAGCATGGAGTGTTGTACTGTCCACTCTTCTTGTATAACTCCACATTAAAACAAAATAAGGAGCTTCACATTTTTCATTCATGGTAATATCTTACATTGAAGAGATTCTAATGATGTTTTTCATTGTTGGTGGTTGTTTGTGTTGAATTTTTAGCTGCAAAGTGACATATTTCTTTCTTTTCTTTTTAAAGCCCTGACGGCAACATGACCATTTCATGGCTATCCCAGTTTTAAAATGTTGTTAATATCTCAATTTAAAAGCTCATAGGATCATTAAAAACTTGTTTTAAAACTAAGTTACAATTCCCACTCTGGAGCGTCACTCGCTCTGTCCTTAGTAAAAACTTTTTTAGCCCTTCTGGGTTAGCAGGGACTTCTTTTCCTCATTGTTCCTTCTCCTCATGGAATTATATTTTGGACATTCTATGAAGATGTGTTTAATATATAAAATACATTTGCAATGTCTACATTTTAAGAAGTAAATTATGAGTTCATCTTGAGTGCCCAATTCGACATCTGGTTAATAATATTGGATCTCTTCTAAAGTATTTCTTTCACTTGAGCTCCTCCAGCTCAGTGGAAGGTTGAGTTTACTGGAGTTAGGATCAGTTGTTGAAGATAATCGTTTCTAGATAGTAAAGTCACGGAGGTAAACGTCCACATTCTATTAGTATAAGCGACGCCTACTATGGGAAGGGAATCACACCCGCTATGTTGCACATTTTCACAGGGAATTTAGAAATCATGAATAAATTACAGTTATTCTAAACATTATAAACAATCAACCCAGATGTGCTTTTAGTTTATGAGCACTTTGTAGAACAGGGATCTCAAACGAAGGGCCGCAGCCCTGCACAGTTTTGCTCCAAACACACTTGACTCCACTGATTAAGCTCTTCTGGGCTTGTTTGAAGCTAATGCTGTGTCTCTTAAAAGAGGGTAGGAACAAAAACCTGCAGTGGATTGAGTTTGAGACCCCTGTTGTAGACAGTCCTGTTGCGTTACGCTATAGCTTCAAGAAAAAAAAATGTCATGAAACAAAATTATCAGTACAGCATTCAGTTATTAACTAATATTTGTCTCAGATATCTTTTAAATGTGCGTCATGGTGGTAGCACGGTCGTCTCACAGCAAGAAGGTCTGCGAGCCTCGGCTGGGTCGGTTGGGATTTCTGCGTGGAGTTTGCATGTTCTCCCCGTGATTGCGTGGGTTTTCCCGGGTTCTCTGTTTTCCCCACAAGTCCAAGGACATGCGGAATAAGTGAGTTGGCGGTTCATTCCTCTGTGGCGACCCAGAAAGGGAAAAAGCCGACATGAAAATGGATGGATGGATGGATCTTTTAAATGTCACAGTGGCCATAAGGGTGTTTCCTTTGTAATGTGAATAAAAATAATCCAAAAATCAAGGTCAAGCCGTTCTTCTACGGAATATTCCTCACATTCGGAAGCACTCCTCTATTTGTCTCCATATAAAAGCAAACACGAAGAGCTGATTCGCCAATCTAAAAGCATTTTCAAATATTGATCGGCAAAACCTTTCATCTCCTCTCCGCAGTTAAGCACAGCCTCCGCCTTAAACTAAATCAATGAGTAAATAAATAATAAATTCATCCCTTTTTTTCGCAGCTGACTGCCTTCAGGAGCAGTGAATCAAATGAATGACCTTTGACCTCTGGGATCACACACATTCAACTCTTTCTATAAAGAGGAATGGCAGAAGCAAGAAAAAGAGAAATGCTGCAGAGGAAGTGAAAGGAAGGGAGAAATGAGAGTCTCCGACGGACGAAAGCAATTAGGATGAGGGAGCCGAGGGGGTGCTGAACATCAGTGGGGCGAAGGTCTGGAGTGAGATGAAAGCCCCCGGACAACAGAAGGGTTTGAGGAGGGGAGCTGGGCAGTTTCTGCAGGCCTTATTGGCTGCACACCTCTTATGATAACAACGCTCCCCTCCCCCGTTCAGATTGAATGGGTGGGATAGCTTCAATCACG
Source organism: Danionella dracula (assembly GCA_900490495.1). Taxonomy (NCBI): domain Eukaryota; kingdom Metazoa; phylum Chordata; class Actinopteri; order Cypriniformes; family Danionidae; genus Danionella; species Danionella dracula. The sequence goes on from UELW01000034.1 coordinate 2,797,619, forward strand.
TCACTACGGCAACATCAAGAGGTCTGATGATGGGCTCGTGAGAGCGCTTGAGAAAGGAGGGATGGATGGATAGATGGATGAAATTATGAAATTGAGTAAAATGTAATGAAAGTCGAATTAATTGATGGATGGAAGGAAAATGGAAGGATGGCAGGATTGATGGAAGGATGAGATTCATGGTGAGAAAAGAAAAATGGATGAGAAGGCAACTGAAAGGATGCAATTGAAGGAAGTAAGGACAGATGGATGGAGGTATAGAAGGATGGACAGTGAAAGAAAGGTGAGGGTTTATTGGATGGAAGGACGAAAAGACAGATGTATGAAAGTTAGGAGAAAATTATGTATGACCAGACAAATGGAATTGTGGAAAAGATAGAATGAAGGATAGACTGATAAATGGATGGAAGACTGGAAGAATAGTAGGAAGGAAGGACAGAAAGGTGGATGGAAGAAAAGAAATAATGGATTAATAGAACGGCTACCAAGAGGCATGATGAATGAAAGCAAAATGAGACAGAATAAAACAGATGGATGGATAGAATGCTGGAAAGAAGGATAGTGGATAGCAAGAATAGATAGAAGGATGGTAAAAGGACAGGAGAAGTATGAGTGAATGGACAGAGCGGCAACCAAGAGGAAGAATGCTAGAAAAGAATACTAAACAGAAAAAAACAATGAAAGAATGAAAGTAAGGAAGGATGAAAAGATGGACAGATGGTAAGAACAGAAAATCTGGAAGGAAAAGCAACTGAAAAAGGGTGAATGAAGGAAAAAATAAAAGAAGAATAAAAAAGATGGATAGAATGCCGGAAAGGATGGGTGGAAGGAAGGATAGTGAAACTGCAGTGAAAAAAATAAACAGAAGGAAAGATGGTGGGAATGGACAGATTATTCAACAAATAGGAGTACAGATGGACAGCTGAATAAAAAGGTGGAATGGATGGAGATGAATAGAATTAAAAAAGAAAGACTGAATAGAAAAAAGCATGAAGACTAGTGGAAGGAAGGCAAGGTGGATGGATGTCAGCATACGTGGACAGATGAATGAAAGGAATAACAGAGGGAACGATAGATGGACAAATGGACAGAAGAGTTGTGTGCTGAAATGCATGTCTCGGGGGACAGCTGCGAGTGATGTCATGCCTCTGCCGTCCTACTGCGACCTGGACAGTTGACATGTGACCCCTGAGGAAGCCTGGGATCAAAGGTCAGCCTGGTCATAGTGGGTCAAAAAAAAAAACAGCAGCAGATAAACACAGGCATTTTATCCATCCATCCTTCCATCCATCCATCCATCCGCCAGCCCATCCTTTTGTCTGTTTATCCAGCTTTCTGTCTGTCTATCCATTCATTCATCCATCCATCCTTTTGTCTATTTATCCAGCTTTCTGTCTGTCTATCCATTCATCCCTCCATCCTTTTGTCTGTTTATCCAGTATTCTATCTGTCTATCCATCCATCCATCTCTCCATCAATCCATCTATTTATCTGTCTATCCATCAATCCATCCACCTGTCCGTCCTTTTATCTGTTTATCCAGCTTTCTGTCTGTCTGTCTGTCCATCCATCTCTCTATCAATCTATTCATCTATTTACCTATCGGTCTATCCATCCATCCATCCATCCCTCTTTCTCTCTATCCATCCATGCATCGGTCCATTCTTTTGTCTGTTTATCCAGCTTTCTGTCTGTCCTGTCTATTCATCCATCTCTCCCCCATCAATCCATCCATCTACATATTTATCTGTCTATCCATCCATCCACCTGTCCGTCCTTTTGTCTGTTTATCCATCCATCTATCCATTAATCCATCCATCTATTTATCAGTCTATTCATCAATCCATCCACCTGTCCGTCCTTTTATCTGTCTGTCCAGCTTTCTGTCTGCCTATCCATTCATTCATCCATCCATCCTTTTGTCTGTTTATCCAGCTTTCTATCTGTCTATCCATCCATCTCTCCTTCAATCCATCCATCTATTTATCTATCTATCCATCCATCCACCTGTCCATCCTTTTGTCTGTTTATCCAGCTTTCCGCCTGTCTATCCATTCATCCATCCATCCTTTTGTCTGTTTATCCAGCTTTCTATCTGTCTATCTATCCATCTCTCCATCAATCCATCCATCTATTTATCTGTCTATCCATCCATCCATCCACCTGTCCGTCCTTTGTCTAATTATCCAGCTTTCTGTCTGTCTATCCATCCATCTGTCTATCCATTCATCCATCCACCCACCCATTCTTTTGTCTGTTTATCAATCCATCTCTCCATCAATCCATCCATCTATTTATCTGTCTATCCATCAATCCATCCATCTATATATTTATCTGTCTATCCATCCATCCATCCACCTGTCCGTCCTTTTGTCTGTTTATCCAGCTTTCTGTCTGTCTATCCATCCATCTCTCCATTAATCCAACCATCTATTTATCAGTCTATTCATAAATCCATCCACCTGTCCGTCCTTTTATCTGTTTGTCCAGCTTTCTATCTGTCTATCAATCCATCCATCTATTTATCTATCTATCCATCCATCCACCTGTCCGTCCTTTTATCTGTTTGTCCAGCTTTCTATCTGTCTATCAATCCATCCATCTATTTATCTATCTATCCATCCATCCACCTGTCCATCCTTTTGTCTGTTTATCCAGCTTTCTGTCTGTCTATCCATTCATCCATCCATCCTTTTGTCTGTTTATTCAGCTTTCTATCTGTCTATCCATCCATCTATTTATCTGTCTATCCATCCATCCATCAACCTGTCCGTACTTTTGTCTAATTATCCAGCTTTCTCTCTGTCTATCCATCCATCTGTTTATCCATTCATCGTTCCATCCACCCATTCTTTTGTCTGTTTATCCAGCTTTCTATCTGTCTATCAATTAATCTCTCCATCAATCCATCCATCTATTTATCTGTCAATCCATCAATCCCTCCCTCTTTCTCTCTATCCATGCACTCACCCATCCATGGTTTTGTCTGTTTATCCAGCTTTCTGTCTGTCTGTCTATCCATCCATCTATATATTTATCTGTCTATCCATCCATCCACCTGTCCGTTCTTTTGTCTGTTTATCCAGTTTTCTGTCTGTCTATCCATCCATATCTCTATTAATCCAGCCATGTATTTATCTGTCTATCCATCCATCCATCCATCCCTCTCTCTATCCATGCACCCGTTCGTCTTTTTGTCTGCTTATCCAGCTTTCTGTCTGTCTATCCATCCATCTCTCTACCAACCCATTAATCTATTTATCTGTCTATCCATCAATCCATCCACCTGTCCGTCCTTTTATCTGTTTATCCAGCTTTCTGTCTGTCCATCTATCCATCTCTCTATTAATCCATCCATGTATCTATCTAGCTATCTATCCATCCATCCATCTTTTTGTCTGTTTATCCAGCTTTTTGCCTGTCTGTCCGTCTGTCTATCCGTCCATCTCTCTATCTATCGCTTTAGCTATCCATCCATTCACCCATCCATCCGTCATTTTGTCTGTTTATCCAGCTTTCTGTCTGTTTAGTCATCCATCCATCTCTCTATCTATCAAGCTAGCTATCCATCCATCCATCTCTCTCATTATCTATCCTTCTAACCCTCCATCCATCCTTCATAGAGAACATCTTAAGTAACTGAGAGGATCTCATGTGAACATGCCTGTATTTGTAGAAATACATCCAGCATTCATTGTTCAGATGGAAGCCAGCAGTCTTCACACCCTCGTCTTCCTCCTCGTCTCCTCATCCTTCACATCCATCAGAACCCTGGAACGAAACACAAAGACCATGAGCGCCCAATCTGGCTCCATGAACTTTCTCTGAGCTCCCAACACTGCTTTCCTGATCTGGGTCCATGCTAACATCTTTCCTGACACCTGCTATCATGGCAAGACACACTTCTCTGTTAATTTATGCAGGACGTACTTGTTTCTGTTTTGGCAAAGAGCCACGACCCATATTTTGTCCAGGCAAAATCTCCATCTGGCATCAATTATGTGACAGAAAACCAAGGAATTGAGAACTGCTCATCTTTATGAGGAAGGAAAAATATTTAGCAAGTTAAACCATGAATTTCAAGAGTGTAAACATGATTAAAGTTGAGTTACACAGGGGTTGTTGTGGAGAATTAAAAGTCATAATTACACGAAAATGAACCAAGCAGACAGCAATATTCATTAAAACCTCAAAACAAGTCTTGCATTAGCGACTATGTTTCATGAATATGTTAGCTTATTAAAATGGAAAATCGTTAAGCAACAGGGAGACGTTGACGTTACCTCACTTCCTGTCACGATGTGGTAAATACTGTTACTCAAACAATTAACCGTAATTAACATAACTACGTTTAACATCGTGGTGTGTCTTAAATTAAAAAGTTTAGACTCACAAATTGTTGAATTTAGAATTAGTTTCTAGAAATAAACTCTTAACTCGGCGTCGAAAACGACTCATTTGGACGTTACGCCGCGTGTTTAACGTTCAGACAGACACGAACTTTACGTTAGATAATATTAACTTTCTTAACTCTCAGGTTACCACGAAACAGCTTTGAAATGTACAGATTTTTGTCTATTTTTTTCACAATTTCTTATTAATCTGCTTATAGCTTCCTACTCTCGTTGAAAGTAAATTTTTAGCTTACTTTTATTCTTTTCCCCCCAAACATTGCCATTTTCTCATGCTTACGTCAGGCTTTTTTATTGCATCCCTCTCTCGAAGTTAATTGTGCTCGATTTACTTCGAACTTTCCCTCTTTTGCATCTTTATGTTGAATTAAAATAAACCGTTAAATAAATCAACAACGAACAGGTGTTAGGGCTGAACAGGAAGCTTGCGCTAATGTAATGGCGCCCTCTGGTGTTTCAGAGAAAGATTACAGCGTGTTCTTCCCTAGTAAATATCTTTTCTTTATTTTTGTACGCTTCATTCGTTGATTAAAATAAATTGTAGTGACACGTTTGAACCCATAAAAAGCATTCGCTAAACACATACATTTATTAACATTACGATTAAGAAATGTCCAATTTCGCTTTGTATTTTTGCTCACAATGATACTGATATAACCATTCGATATTATTTTCTAGGCTTAGAATTGAGTAAAATAAACATTTGTGTAGATTAGTGAAGATCAATCAGATTTAAAAAATATATATGTAAACCTACTTAGTTCCATCCATATATTCCAACATCTAAAATTATGATAAAAACACAACATATATTTTTTGCCCTGGGATATTTCAGAGGTTATTTAGCATGTTTGTGTAGACATTAAACACAACATCTTTTAAACAATGTTGTGCAACCAAAAAAAAACGAAATATAAGAGTATTAATAATTAAGAAACAACACATTAGTTTTCCTAAACTCTCAACTACTACCTACTTTTCTGTAATCCTTTTACAATGTTTTTAACCACTTTTGAATTGGAAACACATTTTCAATAACCTTCAATATCCCTGCCCTCATACAATAACACAACTTTAATTACACATATTTTACGTATTAAAATAAAAAAGTAATATCTACACACTTAACACAGTCACTCATATTCAGAAAAGAAGCCCATTTTTACCAAAAACATGTAGAATAAAAAAGTTGGGTTGTATTTTGCTTTTATTTGAGAATATTTTCAACAGATTTCATACAATAAAACCAGCTTTACTTGTTCTTCACTAATTCTGCAGGGCCCTACTTTCAGTGGTCTTTTTCCTCGGGATCAAACCCTCACTCGTGTAACATCAACATTATATTCGTCTATACCGGGTAATCATCAAATAATCTTACACAATAAAATGCCTATTTAAAGGAAGTCGTAAACAAAACAATAATTAAATTGGTTATAATTCATCGTCTTAATTGTTATAACAGATTGAGAGCATATGTATGTCATATACACAGTCTCAGATTAGCTATTCATCAGGTTAGTAAAGAATGTTCAGGATTTATTTCAAATAAATGTAATTTGTTTTAAAGATTTAGTTCCGACTGAGTTGTTGAATTGGTTCTGGATACTTGAACTGAATCTGACTCATAAGATAAAGTTCTAGATTGCTGAGTTGAATCTGAATCATTGAACTGGTTCTTAATATTTGAATTAAATCTGAATGGCCAAGTTGGTTCCATATAATTATTTCTGAATCACTGAAATAAATCTAAATCCTAGAATGTGTGTTCTAGATCATGAAATGCATCTGAATAATTGAATTAAATTTTAATAATTTTATTTATTCTGAATTGTTCAATTTGTTCCGAATCATTTAATTGAATTTGAATCATCACGTATGTTCCGAACAGTTGGACTGAATCGGAATCTTTCATTCGAATTATTCAACTACTGAATAATTAAATTCCACCTGAACCATTAAACTAGTTCTGAACCATTGAATTTTAAATCTGAATTATTGAACTAAATCTCAATCATAATGTTTTAAATTGCTGAACTAAATCTCAAAATTGATTCGGAATCATTGAATTTAATCTAAATGGTTGAACTGCTTCTGAATGATTGTAATTAACCATTAAACTAGTTCTGAATAATTGAACTGAATCTAAATCACTGGATGATTTAATTAATCTGAATAATTGAATTAAATTTGAACAATTTTATATATTCTGAATTGTTGAATTTGTTGCGAATCATTTAATTGAATTTGAATCATCACGTATGTTCCGAACAGTTGGACTGAATCTGAATCTTTCATTCGAATTATTCAACTACTGAATAATTAAATTCCACCTGAACCATTAAACTAGTTCTGAACCATTGAATTTTGAATCTGAACCATTAAACTAGTTCTGAACCATTGAATTTTGAATCTGAATCATTGAACTGGTTCTGAATCATTGAACTGAATCTGAATCATAATGTTTTAAATCGTTGAACTAAATCTCAAAATTTATTCTGAATCATTGAATTGCTTCTAAATTATTGAAATGAACCATTAAACTAATTCTGATTCTTTGAATCGATTTTGAATCTTTTAATTTAATCAATTTCTTTTGAATAATTGAATTACACATCTAAATAAAAAAAAACTTGTTTTCAATAACTAAAACGAATCTGAACCATTGAACTAGTTTTAAATCATTGACTTAAATTAGAATAACTGAATTGGTTCTGAATCTTTGAATCTGTTCTGAATAATTTAATTAGTTTGAATCTTCAAACAAGTTTCTAAATCGTTGAATTGATTATGAATAAATGGAAATACTCTAAATCCTTGAATTCTGAATCATTGCATGTGTTCTGAATATTCCTGAATCCTGATAATTTCTCCTAATCCTGAAACAATAAAGTTCTGGATTTTTGATGAAGTTGCATATTATTGGATTACTAATTGTCTATAAATCATACTTAATTTTTTTTGGATTGGTTCTAATTCATTTAACTTGGCTCAGAATAACAGACTGGGAGGCCATAACACGCTTTGTAATCAATTTCTGGTTTGGCTCTAAATTTTTATTTTGAAATTATTAGCTCTTGTTTTACTGATTAATCGTTGATTGATTTAAACATCTAAAATCTAAATAAAAGATAAAGTCAAATAATAGTTTTACTAAAAGTATAAAGGGGAAAAACTGAAGAGCAATATATTTGATTTTAACGTCGTGTTGCTTACCCTGCGCGCCGCGCTCCTCAGATTCAATCCTGTTCTTCTAAAAGAAGAATAAAGACGTGACGCAGCCGAGAACCCGTTATGTGTAAACATTTATTGTTTTCAAACTGAGATAAAAACAACTTGCACCAGCAAACATTTTACAGCCTTTCGTAGTCCACACATCTCGCGACAAAAAATAAAATAAAGGGGAGAGAACACAAGAGAGAAAAACAGAAGAGGTGAAAGAGTGCAAACTTTAATTCCAGTGACTTTGAATGAGATCAGAATCATGAAAACCAATAAACACCGTTTCCCAGCGTCCCACAGGAAACGGGAGAGTGATAAAACTCGAGCGCCGTTTAAATTAAGTTAAAACTAGCGAAAGCACTCAGTTCGCGTGCTGGAGAGCCACCAAACTCTGAGTAGAGGAAGGAAAAAATGAGCAACTGTATAAATTACGAATTTTTGACCGTCGTTGTTGTGGCTTTGTCGTTTTGGCGTAAACAGTGCGTGGAAGGCACAGTCGAAGCGCTCCCTCGCCTCGTCCTCGTGGGTCAGCTGTAGTGTGTTTGGATTCCACGTACTTTGTGTTTGTCCGCGCGTTCATTACCAGCGATGAGATGTCCGCGATTAAAGAACACAAGAACGACATGCCGTGGTTTCAGGCTTGCAGTCCTGACCGCTACAAAATGAGCCGTTGAAATTATTGTCGTCTGAAACCGTGAGCGAACAAATCGACCAAACGAGTGATTTGATTGAAAACCCCAATCGAAAGCAACAAACCCGTTTGAGTCGAGCCATAGCGGTGCAACAAACAAAACGAAGAAGTGACTGACGCGGCAGGAAGTGAGCCTGAGGCGAAGGTGGAGCGTGGAGGGGCGTGGCCTCACTGCGAGCTGGATCTGGCGAGCGCGGGCTGCTGGTTCTGCGCCTTGCTAGTTCTCAGTTTGAATTTGGTGATAGAGCTGTTGAGTTTGTGGAGCGCGCTCTGTGCGGCGCATTTCGAGGGGAACAAGGCCAGGATGGTGTACTGGGACGCCAGGTCGTGAGGGGGCGCTGTGGGAGGCTCAGAGTTCATAATGTCCCCTCCCTCTGATTGGTTCAAGGATGGAGGTTCAGGCAGCCATTTGATAAGGGCGCCGATCTTGCCGAGTTCTGCCAATAAAGAGTTCGCTTCCAGCCGAGTGATGCCTGAGGGAAGATCCGTCACCTCCAGAACTCGCCCACCGTCTGAGAGAGAGAGAGAGATGAAAGGAGGAGAGCGAGTGGGATGGTGAATGTGAAAAGAGAGATAGAGGAAAAATAAGGTGAGAGAGGGGTGAGAAAGAGAGATGAGAGGAACAGGAGAGAATGAGTGAAGGAGGAGAGTAAAGGTGAAAAAGTAA
>UELW01000034.1:2811604-2864104 GCA_900490495.1 Danionella dracula
AGAGCAGGATGACATTAGCTAGCATATTTATTACGGTACTCTGTACTTTGACATGGGTTGAAAAAAATGACTTTAAAAATATATATTTTTTAGATCATGATTTTAACAAGTGCAACACATGTCAGTCATAATAATGAAAGTCAGTCATCTTTATGATGTTCTTGCAATCTACACCTAAGTTTGTGCGCTTTCTTACTGACTTAGATGTTAATGTTTGCTGCACGGTTACGTTAATTTATTTTTGTTGTACAATTGCTTTAATTCTTGCTTTATATTTGTGTCATCTAAATCTATATATTTTTTTCATTCTTTAGTGTATCATTACTCATCACTGTTGAAAAATACAGAGGAGTAGAGTATTTTAAAAACCTGCATTGTAAATCGCAATATTTGTATTAAAAAATAAATTAAACCTCGCAATTAGATTCTTTTCCAAAATCGTTGAGCCCTAATTACCATGATGCTACAATGAATCAACATGCTATTAAAATTATGCTAGCATGTCAGTTCCATGTTAACATAACCGCTCTTATGATGATGATGATCCAAACGCTAACATAAATTAAACCTGAAACTAATAACTTTGGATGTCAATTCCAGATCAAAATGACTTGGCAGGTCCTTAGCATGTAGCTATCATGACTCACCATCAGTGTTGGGCAGTAATGCATTACTAATAACACTTGACCATAACAGTAACATTTTGCAGTAACTAATACTTTAAGGCAAAACGTTTGAAATGAAATAACTCCATTATCGTTTCTACTGTCTGCGTTATTACGTTACTGCTTACATTAAATGCTGGACGCCAATGGACGGAAAGAAGAAGAAAATGTTTCATGGGATTGGTGAGTGGTATTCAAAGTACAGAAGAAGAAGAAAACGCATTTCCGGATTGGTGAATTCCAACTACCGTCTCACGAGAGCAAAAACTGTTTTTCTGAGTGGAAATACACATTATTTCACCTTAGTTTCGCGTGAAGATAAAAAGATTTCAGTGAAATTAAACCGGTGTGATCATTCTGCCTCGAAGTCCAAAGTCTTGTCAACAGCGACAAGCTCAAACTCAAATACATCCGTCAACTAAAATAGAAGCAAACGTGCGACGTGAGTGAAGCCTTTTCACCCAAACAACAGTTTTAGCAGCGTTGTCAGCCAGGGGGCGCTCAACAGAGCCAAAGAACGGTATGTTGTAGATAACTCTACTGGATCTCTACCATTGAGTCGCCAGCAATTAAGCCGCTGGTCAGCATGATAAAATGTTCTGGTAGAACACGACAAATGGGACATTAAAAATTTCTCGAAATACTTGATTAACGAATATTTTAAAATAGAAAACGAGCTAAAGATGACATTAGGGGCTAGAGGACAAATAACTTCAGTTTTTTTTAATGAATATATTATTCATGCTGTTTTATTCATTTTTTTTTATACATATTTTCAGTTTTTGCTGCTCTGAAATAAATGCATTAACATTCATAATTATATAATGTGTTTATCAGTTTATCCGGACCCTAATGCTTAGCATAAAGCGTAAAATAAATAATCAAACAAATAAATAAAAATTGTCAAGTTGACCGATTAAAGCATTATTTCACACGCAACAGTGGCACTAATGGGGCATCAAAACATGGTCTTTAAAAGTAACTAATGAGTTACTTTGAAAAGTAACTCATTACGTTTTAGTGTAAGTAATAAGTAAAGTAATTGAGTTACTTTTTGAATTAAGTAACTAGTAACTGTAACTAGTTACTATTTTTCAGAAACTAGCACAACACTGCTTACCAAACCATTAGCATGACAATACTATAGGGTTTATTAGCATGTTCGTAGCATGTGGCTAGCCTGACTGGAAGGGAAATTATTATAACTCATCTGCATGATCCTAACATCAAATCAAAAGGTTGTCAGTATGATGCATGCATGACTTCAAAAATATATCTTGTTGGATTTTAAATTGTAACACAGTGATCTGTATTTTGGATTTCTCTATATAAAATAAATACACTTTAAAAAGTAATTTACCTGATACGGAGGCATTGTGGGGTACTGGACCATCACACTCTGAATCTGATTGGTCAATCCACCCTGGGAGCTGACCAATGATTGATTCGGAGTCGGTTGAACTCCCATAATGCCCTGATAGCTGGGTGCTTGAGCAGGCATGACCGTCTGGAAACCTGAAATACAGAGACACTACTCATTAGCATAAAAACATATGGCTTCTGCAGGAGCCACACTGGGGACGAGTTTTAGACCCCATCAAAAAAAGGAGAGAATGTCAGTGTGGACAGATTCAACCAAGAGAACTGAAGCAGAAGAGGAACAGAGCAGGAGCAGATGGAGTCTCGCTGTGCTCACAGACGGCCATCACAAACCAGCAGCCAAAACTCTCGGTGTAGAAACCCGTGCGTGTTCTCAATTCAAAATGTACACGTACAAGCCTGGTGTGATACAAATCTCTAATTTACATACATAACGTACATAATAGCTGATGTCATTATAAATACGCTAAATATAATTAGCACCCACTAACAGGTACCAAGCCTGTTAATAGTTAGCAAACCTGCTAACGAGATTCAAAATGTTTTAGAAAAGTACTAGTGAGTTGCTAATTTATGCATGCCTACGTTTAAGAGATAATGTGCTAACATGTCAATAAGGTCTTAAATCATGGTAAACATGTGTGTGAGAAATTAATCCATGTTGCCTACATGCTAAAGAGTAGCCTGCTCACTTGGAATTTATTCATATTAATTTTGCTAATATAGTGTTACCGGTACACATTAGCATGTTGTAGTAACGAGCTAGATCTCAATTTGTTTTAGCAAAGTATTAGTGACACGCTAACTTGTGAATTTCTACTTTAAGGATATGCCAATGTGCTACAAACACGTTGTTAAGCCTATTATCACTTTATAAATGTGCTTGTGAGAGAACAAATTATGTTACCAACAAGGGTGCTGTTAGACCTAAAGCTCTACTGGGGCACAGGTCCCCCACTCCTTGAAATCCAACTGCATACTTGTCTTTTTTGTAGTTCATGCAATTGGGAGTATAATAGAATATTACATTTTTATGGTGATGTTTAAATAAACTTTCATCTAAATGAAAACAAAGTCACCAAGACAACGGGTTGAAAAACATAATTGTATTTAAAGTCTGCAGACAAGAGCACGAGGCAGCAATAGTTTGTCATATTAATCATAAGAACAATTTAAAGATGTTTATTTGTTCAGTATTTGAATTGGAAACCCTTCAAAAAGGGGAAACGCTAGCTCAGCAGTTGTGCCAGAACAGAGGACCGTGATGAGGCAAAATTTATTTTACATTACGGTGCACACCTGTCCACTTCAAGCACTGGTTTGGTTTCGTCATTTTCATATCTCACCTCAAAAGCATTCAGACCCGGCGCTCCAGACTCGGTACCTCATTCAACTAAACACACCTGTCCTGCTGTCTTCCTCTCACGTGAGCTCGCTTGACTGTCGCCGGGAGTGCGCAACCAGATGCGTAGAACAGGCATGCATTACACATTGGCTGTATTTAACAGGGATTTCATATTAGGATTATGTTTTTTCTGTTCATATTGTTATGTCAGCTGCTTATGTTACTGTTAACTGCATCAATTACTTCTTTAATGAGACTTCCGGGATAAAGTAAATTGTAAACACACCTTGAAATTTTACTGGGGCACTGACGAGATTTACTGGGGCACATGCCCCAGTCATATTGGTCTAGCGACGCCCATGGTTACCAACATGCTAATGAGCTGACAATTAATATTAGCAAAATGCTAAAGAATGAGTGAGTCACTTGAATGTTGCTGATATGAAAAAACTGAATGTGAATGTTGGCAAAATACTGTTAGCCTGAGTTAATAACTTGCAGTAATGTTGTAGTGAGTTGCTAATTCATGTTATTGCTTTAAAGATCTTAATTTGTGTTACCAACATGCTAGCGAGTCTCAATCATGGTAAAATATGTTAGCGAGTCCAATTCACGTTAGCAACATGCTAAAGAATGACCGACTCCCTCACTCACAAGTCACTAATTTGAAAGACCATTTTGCTAATATATCATCGCAATGCACTAGCATGTAAAGGTAACATGCTAGTGAAAGACAGATTCACTTGAACAACATACTGGTGACTATTAACTCATACATGTTTATGCTTAAAAAAAATAATTAGTTTGCTTCCAACTTGCTAATAAGGGCTAATAAACTCATCGTAGGAGTTGTCTAGCTTTCTACATGCTACAATTGATAATACACTCTAAGATAAATAAGACATCCTAGCAAAATGCTAGTGAGATGGGTAACAATTTTGTATTTAGCAACATGCTAAACAAAAATGATTCAAATCAACTCAAATGTTGCTCATACGATACAGTATGTTGCTAATACAGTGTTAGCCTGAATAACCAACTCACTGGTATCCTACTGCGTTTAAGATGTTAGCATGTTACAGGGACTTTAAGCAGCAGCTGATCTGATACCTTCAGCAGAAATATCTGGTGCAAACGACAGGACTCATGACAAAAAAGGGACCTAATAATTTTTGTATTGAATGAAGGCTGCAAAATAATTATGAAAAAATGAGACCATTAGGTTATGACAAAGTTCCTATCAATAAAGAATATCAGACTTTTCATCATAAATATGCAACTCTACCATGTTTTATGAGATATGTTGTTTAATCGACATTCATATAGAATAGCATAAGAATAATTTAGCATTTATTTGAATGTTGCTAGCTAGAAATGTCGCCTCACAAATAACTTAGACGCAATGAAGCTTAATACATAACAATTAACTCAGTCGGTCTGGCATTTTCTCTACACCACCCGAGTGAAAACGAGTAGACGTGGGCGAGTGTGGCTTGCATGTGGTAAATCGACAAGCTTTATTCTCTTTATTTTGGCCTTGCAAGGGCAGGTAAAAATAGCCGCGTGCTCAAGCGCACGCACTCTCAGAATTAGGTCTTTCAATGTCACCGTGGATACGCTCTGCATCTCGTCATTTCCCAGTTCCTCCCGGTTAAAACCACCTGAATCCCAGGAGAGCAGACATTAAACTCCTCCATTAAATAAGGAAAATGTCTGAAGGGTATGATTTCAGAGTAGATTTGTGCTACCGTTGAGTGAAATCGCACCCACGCTTCTGACACTCAGCCTGTTGCAATACAGTTGCTAAGAGCCATCGAGAGCTTGTGTTTCTATGCTAATGTACCCAAGTAGTCCACCAACTATATTGAGAAAAAAAACAATGCATTACACTTGCTTCTGTAGTTGCAATCATTAACATTGAAACATTATACCTCAAAAGCAAGATACAGCATTTTCCATTGTTACGCTTGAGATCATGAGATGAACGCTGTAATAACGCAGCATTCAGTAATTGGTTGGCCCATAAACAGTCATGTTCTTGCAGTGCCTGTTTGCTATGGAAATGTAACCTTTCGAGCAAAATAACATCACATAGTGCTCCTTTAATGTTCCTGAAACTAAATCAGCACTTTATTAAACTTTTCTTACTAAAATAGTTCCCCCCAAAAAATTTCTAAGTTGACTTGAGAAGACTGAAGCTGGAACGTAGACAGTGAGGACCGGGAAAAGAGACCGGTTCACTGTGAGAATGCATAAGAATCTCGTACAGTGCCACGGCCCCGTCTCCCAACGCTCCTCCAGGTGCCAGACAGGAAGTGCCAGACAGGAAGTGCCGCAGTGCTGCTGTTTGGCGGAAGTGCTGTTTAAAAATATTAGACTGTCTAGAGGCTACTGGTGGTGAAGTGTGGGTGTAGAGAGTGGTAATCATCTTGGATGTTGTAACAAACGGTAGGACGTAGCTGTATGATTAAACAAATTATGGAAGGATTCCTATGAAGCAAAATCAAATAGGTGGTTTAAATTCGTTACGAATTTTATACATTTTTTTAAGTAAATTTAGCAGTTAGGGTGTATAGCTGTCTTGTGACCAATCCTTTTATGATGCATAATACCTTTCCCCCCACACCTACGACATCGTACAGCATGTTCCCAATTTTTCCTTCTTGCACTGGGTTCCTGTTCAGGCTTTGGTTTTTACTTTTAAAGCCATCAGTGGACCATCTTTGTGTTGTGTGAGCTTCTAAAGTGGTATAAATCTACAACCAATCTTTGAAATCTGAGTCCGCTTTTAACTATGCCAAGTTGAAATTCAATTTGAGGACCGGCTTTTTAGTGAATGGAGGGTTACTTAGTTGAATTGTGTGTGGGAGACAGTGGTTGGCTTAGTCATATCCTAAAACATGAATAATTCTGGTCTAGATGTTAAAGAATTATTTTACAGCTTTCAATAGATTAAAAAAATCATTGGGTCCCTCTAACTTTTTTGTTGTCATGAATCCTGCCGTCTACGCCAGATTTCTTCACCGAAGCCACCTGTACCTATAAAAGGGCTTTGGGCTTACAAAAAAAATGCTGTACACATACATTTTGGATTGATTAGATTAATATTTGTACAAAATAAGATTTTTTTTAATGAATAACACAAACAATTTACTCAATTGAAAATGGATGGGGTGTTAATCACACCCCAAAATATGAATAACAATAACATTGTAACAAAATTTTTTTTACAGGTTTCATTATATAAAAAAATTATTTGATCCTTTGCACTCCCACCTAACTTTTTGTTGTCACAAGTTCTTTGTCTTTGCTCAGGAGATTTCTCTGCCGAAGGCCATCCTTAACTCTGGAACAACTTCTGGTGGCTTTCAAAGATACAGCTCCTCCATTTTTAAAGGCTTGTTTACCAAAACATTAAGAACCCATTGTTGTTGCTGCATAATTGCATAGCAAAAAAAAAAAAACATTTAGCTTATTGGATTCCTATCTAACTTTTTGTTGTCATGAGTCCTGCCATCTAAGTCACATTTCTCCACAGAAGCTGCTTAATTTCGCTAAAGACTGAGGTCACATGTCTTGAAAAAAAGAGAAAAGAACATTTTGCTTTGCCCGTTTAGTAACTCAACTCGTCTATGGTAACTCATTTGCGACAGCGGCTTTTACAAAGAAAACGAGAGCATATATGCTAATTGAGCCGCTATGTGTGAGAAAGATGAGGAAACAAAAAAGCATTTATAATTTAGAATGTGTGTAACCGGTTTCTAGTTTATCTAGTCTATCCCGTGGAAGAGGAGGAGGTTGCTGTACCTGTCTGTTGTGGTGGGGGTGGTGGAGGGGGTGGTAGACTCTGGCTCTGGGGGGTGCTGTAGTGAACCGGCGTCACTCCTCTGTAGTGTTGACTCAAGTGGGAATACTGTCCTGGAGCACAGTAACATGCAGTCACCTGCTAAAACAAATCCTAGCATGATTATGATGAAGCTGATCTGCTATTGAAATCACCAAAGTATACCCTTCCCTTGATCAATAGCACTAATGCCAAGTTTGGAACCATTCGAACTGAAAGTATTGCACCTTCTACTTTCCAGAAAGAGTGATTTAAAGTTAAATACCTGCTGCACGGGCTGGTGCATGTACCCAGGCTGGATGACGGTTTGATTGACAGCTGATGGGTGAGGGTAGAGAGGGCCGTTCATGCTCTGTCCTGAAGAGGGTAGCAAGTAACCACTGGGTGCAGGGCTCTGGAGCAGAAGGGATTGTGGGTAGATGCCCGAGTGTGGATCTGGAGCATCTCCAGAGGCTTGGCGGACGAGATTCATGTGGCTGAACTGAGCACTTAAACCGTCCTGTTGCTGAAAGAAGAGGAAGTCACGTGAAAGTCACCATATTTAAAACAGACTTCACATTAAACTCTCAAAAAACTCAAATCAGTCATCTTTCTCGTTTGGTTTTTATTGGTCGAGGGAAAAGTTCAGACCAAAATGAGATTTGACCAAAGTAAACCAGGCCATCACACAGTAAGGACTCCAAAGACCCCTGCCCGACACCCCCCATACCACCCCTCCGCGCCCCCCACATGGCAACATCTGCTGGCATTAATTATCGATGTGCTCTGGGTGAGCTAATGAGAGGGATAAATTTGGGAGAAGCGGGTCACACAGTGAGAAATATGACACCAAAGTGACCCAGTTCAGTCGCTGCTGAGGCTGAAAACTTAAATCGTTGACATAGGTGGGCTCTAAATAATAATATTAATTTTAAATAACAGTATTGTGAGAACAGTTAACAAAACAAAACTGGATTAACATTTATGGATGACATTTATACAGAACAGACCAAAAGTTTGGCCACACCTTCTCATTCAAACCGTTTTTCAGACTGACTGACTAACCTTGTTTTTCTTTATTTAGCTGAGTTTTTCTTGTCATAATACACATTTTAACAATCTATTCAGAGGGACTCTCAGCTGTGTCTCCACCTGACTTCTGCTCAACACCACTGATGGTCCAGACCCCATTCATAAGAGAGAAATCCCACGTATTAAACCTGACAGCGCTCACCAGTGAAGTGAAGAGCATTTCAGGAGAGCACCTCCTGAAGATAATCGAGAGAACGTGTGCAAAAGTGTGCAAAGCGTAATCAAACAAAAGGAGGCTACTTTGAAGAAGCTAGAAGACATATTTTCAGCTGTTTCACACTTTTTTTTGTTATGTATACAATTCCACACGTGTTAATTCATAGTTTTGATGCCTTCAGTATTTTTTCAATTTTTCTCATTCAAACTTTTGGTCTGTACTGTATATCCAATATAAAATTATGTGCAAGGTTTGAGGGCATAAAAACGTCTACAAAATACTTCTTAGTGCACCGTAACTGGAGTGATCAGGGAGTTAGAGGGGGTGTTTGCCCATTTTCTGATTTGGGCACCGTCCACACATACCCGGTTATTTTATAAAACACATTTTTTCTTACCCGGTTTACAAAACAATTTCGTCGACTAGACACGAAACTGGGTAAAACAATCTAAAACGTTGCACAGACCGTGTCTAGCCAGTAGAGGGCAGCAGACTCTTCACCCATTGAGGTTAAGTCAACCAATCAGAAGCTTCTTTATCCGAGCTGAGACTATTCAGTTTCAATGGCTGGGAAATACCGCTCACACACAGATAAGAATAACGTCTTTTACAAATGAAAATTCTCTCGCCTGTCTTTCCAACAACTGTTTCACTCTCGAAACTGTCTCGTGCTTTTTGTGTTTGTACGAGGTGAGTGCGTCTGTAGCAATAACACACACACTGTGCTGTGGTTTGACGCGTATGTTCTGTGATTAAACACGTTATTAAATATGTTGTGTGCTTGTGTAGTCCTGAACATCTCAGAAGATCTGCTTTAGCACAGAGAGCCGGAGTGCAAATCCTCGCTCTGTCTCCATTAACCATCTGAAGCTCTGAGCAAATGCTGCTGCATCAGTTAAAGAGCTTCTATAACTCCTTCAAACTCCGCCTGAACTAGAATGTGCGCTGTTATCCTGTCCACAAGGAAACAAGTTATTAGTGTTTCAAAAAAAAATCACTTTGGCTAGCGTTTTAAAATGAACTCAGTTAAAGTGAAAATGATGCTCCGGTTACATGTGGTTACCTCCATACGGTTAACTGTACCAGCATTAAAAAAACCACGGTTACAAAATAACCGTGTACGTGTGGACAGGGCCTTGATCTGGAACAAATTAACCAAGCTACAAGTGTTAACACACTGGAGAATACAAGAGGAACACGCTAATAAGAGGAGCAGATCTCGAGAGCATTAATAGAGAAGAGTGAGAGCAGCAAGTACCACAGTGTATTGTTGAGTGAAAGCAGCAGCAGGAGGAGGAAGAGGAGGAGGAGGATGATGTGGCATTAGAGGAGAACAAGAGACACCAGCCGGAGCAAACTGCACTGGCTGAGTTGACGACTATAAGAGAAAGAAGCAGAGAAAGAGAGGGAGAGAGAGGAGAAAGAGGGAACGTGATGGGTAAGAGAGAGAAAGGAGAGATGAGAGTGGAGAGAGAGAGGAGAGGGATTTGATGGGAGAGAGAGATAGGAGAGAGAGAGAGAGAGAGAGAGCGCAAAAGAGAAAGAGAAGAGAGTGGAGAGAAAGTAGGCAGAGAGGAGAGGGATTTGATGAGAGAGAGAGATAGGAGAGAGAGAGAGAGAGAGAGAGAGAGAGAAAGAGAGAGAGGGTGAGCGAGTGAGAGAGAGAGAAAGAGAGAGAGGGCAGAGGGGAAACAGGAGAGAGAGAGAAAGATCCCAAAAAAGTTTGTAGGTTTACAATAAAACTAAAACAACATATTAAAAATGTATTTAAATATAAAGTGCTTGAAAACACATTAATATTTAAATTGAAATACACAAAATAAAAAATAATAATAAAATACAACAACGTAAAAAAATTAAAATAGTAATAAATATATCAACACAAAATAAAAAAAGGTTAGGGTTTTCTAGACTGAAGAAAAACATTTC
Organism: Danionella dracula; assembly: GCA_900490495.1. Lineage (NCBI taxonomy): Eukaryota > Metazoa > Chordata > Actinopteri > Cypriniformes > Danionidae > Danionella > Danionella dracula. The sequence goes on from UELW01000034.1 coordinate 2,821,996, forward strand.
AAACTAAAATATTTAATTAAATAAATTAAAGTAATTGAGAAAATTAAGGATGAAAATTAAAATGTAAAAGACAAATTTTAAGAAATAAAAAAACATTAATTATATACATTGAAATAAAACATAACAAAAGGAAAAAATACAAGACTGAAAAGCTACGAAGGGGACTGTGCACGGCCTATAAAGTTAGACTATTACTATAAAAAAATTTAATAAAATCATTTTAAGCAAATTATTATTCTAAAATGAAACTATTTAAAATAGATAAATCCAAAGTAAACCCTAACCAAAATACATATTTCAATATTTAAAAAATGAAATTTGTTTAATTTATAAAACCTTTTAAAATATAAAATAAATAGCTCACAGCTAAAACCTCAGTCTCTGACCTGTGCTAGAAGATGATTGGCTGGCTGATGCTGAGAAGGAGGAGGAAGAGGTGGGAGGAGGGGGCGGGGCAGGATGGAGAGTCATGTGCTGGTGAGCCCGCCCCTGCTGTGATGTCATCGCTGGGTTATAGATCACAGGACTTCCATCGGGGTTGATGAACGGCTGACCTGTAGACCACAAGACAAGAGAACGTCACACTGATGGAAGTCTACGAGCAGGAAGCGTTAGCATAGCGGCTAATGGCTACAGGTGTGCTAATCATGGCCAAGCAGCAAAGAGATGGAAATTACTTTCTTTTTCAGATTCATTGGCTCCACTGCACTCTATGATGGTATATTTCATCAAGCACCTTGCTGATATTTATTTTTAAACAGGGGAAAACACCAAAAATGAATTTTTAAAAGAAATAAGATTAGTCAACCAGTTTTTTTTTTTTATTCCTATGATGAGAGTAAACAAATTCAGTGGCACGTTGGATGAGGTTGTAAGGCTATATCCATGCAATGCTTCCATGTATTGAAAGCAAACTTGGTGTTTGGTATGACTACCATGTTATGGAGAGGTCTACAATTTCAGTACAGTGCCCCCTGGTGTCCCGAATATATAGAAAAAGGTTACTTTAGCTCTTAAATTCTTAGCTATTAGTCCAACGATCATAAAAAGTGTTCTAAACCTCATGCCAAACAGACATACCATTTATAATGTTGGTAATTTTGAATTTAGTCAACAACTTAAGTTTGCGAAAGTATTACCATAGCAACCTTAGCAACATTTCTTCAAAATTAAGTGTAACAAGACCCAACTTGGTGTACATTATGAAAACCTTTCGCCGAAGTCGATTGTTGCCGCCTTGTGGCCAAATACCAGACAACTTTTTCTACAGTGCTGCAGATTGAGACCCTAACATGGTATGTTATATAACCCTTTATCTAAGGTCGTCAACACAGCTTTCGTACAGTGCCCCCTAGTGGTCAGAGTTTATAAAAGAATATTTTAGCTATAAACTTTAGAGATACTAGTCCAAAAACCATAGATCCCAAAACCAACCTCATAACAAGTAAACTACAAACCCTTTGCTTTTTCGGCTATTGCATTTCGCTTTTTCATTTTGTTTGCAAACGCTACATGTCGTAATAATAGATGGCATGCATACTTGCCACAACATCAATTCTACTGCCGTACCACCTTGCGGTCAAATAACAGACAATTTCTGCTACAGTGTTGCAGTCTTTGGCATAATGAGACTAAATTTGATCTGTTCAGGTTATTTCAGCCCTTAGCTTCGTAAATATTAGTCCAAAAATCCTAAATATGTTCTGAACCTCATGTCAAGTTAACTACGACGCAGCTAATGCATTTAGAAAATGACTTCGCGGACATATTAGCGTGTCTTAACAAAATATGCCATGCATGTTTACCACAATGCCGTTTCTGTTGCAGTGCCACCTTTTAGTCAAAAGACAAATTTTGTCATTTAGTGTTGGGGACTTTAACACAACCAGATCAAACTTGGTATATGTTACGAAAACCTTTATCTGAGGTCAAGTGCCCCCTAAAGGTCTGGAGAAGAGGTAAACGGCTATTACGCATCTTGACCTCTGAGTTGTTGGTCAAAAAATGAAACGTTCTCAAAATGTTTATTTCTTTGTCTGACAATTTGGACGCAGTTCTACATTACTTTATTTTGTGAACAAATTAAGATATCTCTATGAAAAGTAGCAAGTATGCTTGTCACAATCCCCTACTAGTCCTCAAAAATGTTTTGTTGCAGCACCACCTAGTGATGAAGAGATGTATCTAAATTTGGACAATTGCTAATAACTTTCTAGCCGTACCCTATGGTCATGAGTCTGGTGTTGACTTCTTCTGAGAATCAAGTCGAGACTATTGATCTCATTTTAATCATAACAGGCTAAACCTCATATCCACCATTTTTATTTTAGTTGATTCTAAAATAAATTTTACTCTGACCATCCTTGAACTGAAAAAAAGATTTGCATTTGGTTTGATTTTGTACCAAAACAGTTGCATCTCAGTTACGCTGAGACATTTCGTCACTAAACTCGTGCAAATCATCAGTACTGAACACAAATCTCAACATAGATTAGCAACGAAATACACTGCAGCCATTTCCTCATCTAAAAACCTTAGTCCCGCTTCACTGAATTACAGACATACTCAAAATCATGAGTTAAAGTGTAATTATAAGAAAAGAAAAGTTATTACAAGCTGAACCCAAAGGCTCATCTCAGTCTCCGCCCCTTGTAGTGGTGCAGGTCAGGTGACACCCACCTGTCTGTGGACTGAGAATCACGCTGCCTGCTGGGATGCTGCTCGCGTCCAGAGGAACGATGTAGAAGCTAGCGTTTGGGTTAATGTTAGTGTTAGCCGAGGCTGGCACAGGTGCGCTGCCCCCTACAGGTGTGGATGGAAGAGGGGCAGGAGGGGTGGTGGTGAAGCCCCGAGCACGGCCTGGTATCGGCAGCTGAACCGGACGAGAGAGCGACCCAGAAGAGGAAGCTACGCTACTAGAGGAGTCTGAACCTGAAGGAAGATGACGGAGAACCAGAGAGATTTCAGACTGACGGAGGTGAGATGATGGGCTGATGGATGGGTAGATATGGAAAGGGGCGGGGAAATCTGAGCCATGCGATGAGGTGCAAATTATAGATGGGACAAAAAGGAGCTGAGTCTGGTCGCATTAGTATGCTTTAGTTCGCAGCAGAGTATTAAATCTTTTAACACATTTTTTTTACAGATTTTATTCGCTTTCCTACTACAGAAAATTGCATCCGAGTGCATCTAATCTGACACAACTTTAGGCATTAAAAAGACCTATCTGCATACTACTTTAATAGATTATTAAGATTAGAAATATGGAATCATAAGTACGGAAGTATTTTTGCATAAAATTTTCAATGACAGTAAAAAACACATTAAAATGTGATGCTCCCATTTAAACACTAATTATAAAAAATTATTAAAGTCTCTATAAAAAATGTTCATAAAAAAATTGAAATAAATTAATTAAAGCCTAGAAAAAGAATGTGTCAATTTAAAAAAAAGGGAACAAAATTATTAAAAAGTCTACACAAAAAAAATTGGGCTTGTCAAAAAAGGAACAAATCATAAAGCCTACCAAAAAATGTATGTGATTATGAAATTATCGAAAAAAGTTAAAGTTCATACAAAAATGTAAAACATAATTGAGCACATACAAATATAATTTGAGAGTTTGGGAGATCTTCTTATTACAAAATGACAATATAATAAATAACAAAAATAACTGCTCTCACTACAAAAAAGATTAAAAAAAAGTAGGGGAAAAAAAACACTTGTTTTTTTCCAACAAGTAAAATCTCAATTAATTGGTGCGTAGATTATAAATGAAATAGATCATAATTAAAAGAGAGAACAAACATCAGTCAAAACAGAAGCTGAGAAACATTCCTTTCCCGATTCAACTGTTCAGACGGACACCGCGAGATCCAGTGCCAGCAGAACAGAAGAGGTGCGCTATTAAATATTAAAAATGATAAATATATATATCGGCTTGAACTCCGTGAGCTTCTAAATGCCAGACCTTAAATTATCAATGAGTCCGCGAGCGGATCGCCCTGAATACCAATGTGTTCCAGCAACTCCTCCACTGACACGAAACGGGTGAAACGAGGGCAGCCGGCACTCACCCAGGACGTGGAAGAGAGAGAGGAGGAAAATTGAGAGGGGCAGAAGAGAGAGAGAGGAGGAAGAGTAAGAGGGGCAGAAGAGAGAGAGAGGAGGAAGAGACAGAGAAGGGCAGAAGAGAGAGAGAGGAGGAAGAGACAGAGAAGGGCAGAAGAGAGAGAGAGGAGGAAAATTGAGAGGGGCAGAAGAGAGAGAGAGGAGGGGAAGAGACAGAGAAGGGCAGAAGAGAGAGAGAGGAGGAAGAGACAGAGAAGGGCAGAGAGAGAGAGAGAGGAGGAAGAGACAGAGAAGGGCAGAAGAGAGAGAAGAGAGAGAGGAGAGGAGGAAGAGACAGAGAAGGGCAGAGAGGCAGAAGAAGAGAGAGGAGGAGGAAGAGACAGAGAAGGGCAGAAGCGAGAGAGAGAGGAGGAAGAGACAGAGACGGGCAGAAGAGAGAGAGAGAGAGAGGAAGAGACAGAGAAGGGCAGAAGAGAGACGAGAGGAGGAAGAGAAAGAGAAGGGCAGAAGAAAGAGAGAGAGAGAGGAGGAAGAGACAGAGAGGGCAGAAGAGAGAGAGAGAGGAGGAAGAGACAGAGAAGGGCAGAAGAGAGAGAGAGAGGAGGAAGAGACAGAGAAGGGCAGAAGAGAGAGAGAGGAGGAAGAGACAGAGAAGGGCAGAAGAGAGAGAGAGAGGAGGAAGAGACAGAGAAGGGCAGAAGAGAGAGAGAGAGAGGAGGAAGAGAACCAGAGAAGGCAGCAGACAGAGAGAGAGAGGGAGGAAGAGACAGAGAAGGGCAGAAGAGGAGAGAGAGAGGAGGAAGAGACAGAGAAGGGCAGAAGAGAGAGAGAGGAGGAAGAGACAGAGAAGGGCAGAAGAGAGAGAGAGAGAGAGGAGGAAGAGACAGAGAAGGGCAGAAGAGAGAGAGAGAGGAGGAAGAGACAGAGAAGGGCAGAAGAGAGCTAGGTGGAAAGGAGAAGGGGAAGAGAGACGAAAGAGGAGAGAGAAGAAGGAGTATAGAGAGGAGGAATTGGGGAAGAGAGGAGGAAGAGTGAGAGAGAAGAGGACAGAGAGAAAGACATAAATACATGGATAGAGAGGAGAGAGAGACAGAGAGATGAAGAGAGGGTGGGAGGGTGCAGCAAAAAACTGATGTGGTTGACAATGTAAAAAAAGATGGGTTGGGTCCATTCGTTTGGGTAAAAAATGTGTATGTACATTTACATCAAACTTTATATTTTTTAACAAACTTTAAAGCAAACACTGCATCACAGATAAATAAGCTGATCGAAGTGAAGCCGTAAACTGAAGAGAGATCCTTTAAGGGCATTTGAGGTTCTGTTTTAAAGCTAATTTGTAGTAATTCTATTAAACTTAGTTTTTAGTAAAGTGAGCTTTTTTTAAAATAAAAAAGGAAACTGGACAGACATGCGAGGATGCGAGATATGATCACGAGCATCATCATCTGTTTCACACTAGAAAAGTTTTATTTGAACCATAACTCCATCTTAACTCTTCATTTGTATGATATATTTTATTTATTTATGTACTATATATTTAGATAATGTATTACTCTGAGGAAGAATAAAGGTTAAGTAATTTATTTATTTATATTTTACAAAAACAAAAGTCAAGAGTTTAAATGTTGAAGAAAAATTTGAGGAAATAAATAAAATTAGGCAATAAAAAAGGATAACAATTGGACAAACTTTCATTGGGTTCAAATAAAAACCATGTAAATGCCAAATTGTAGTAAAACTTAACTATTTATTTTTAAAAATGAAAAATTCTAAGTTTAATTGAAAAACATTTTAATACTAAAGATGTAAAAAAAGTTCATATCTTTTAATCAAGAAAAATCTTCTTTTCAAATTCACTTCAAATAAAAAAAACTGATTAGAAAGATTAACTAAAACAAAAATACATACTTTTTAAGTTTAAAATTGACACACAATTTAAATATTAACATACAATTAAAAAACAAATAAACATTTTTAAATAATTTTTTAATATATATAAAAAAAGAGAAAACGGAATAATATAAAAACTCAAAAAGGTTAAATAACATAAAAAATAAACAAAAAAACACTAGTAAATGACACACAATTTAAAAAGATTTTAGTACGCTTAACCAAAAACAAATAAAAGTTAACAAAAACCAAACTAATAATAAAAAGAGACTAAAATCTGTTAAAACTGATTTCAGAGGAAGAACAATGTTTTAAATTAAAATGATATAAAATAAATTGTATAAAAACAGCAGATGTGTGGGGCTCCAGGGCCGTCGGTGCCTGCTGCAGCCCTCCGTTAGTCTCGGCTCGAGTGCAGCAGGTTACTCACTGGTTTTGGAGAGCTTGCCGGCGCTCTTGCTGCTGGCCGTGCTGTCCCCGCGGATCAGGAGGCTGATGCCGCTGAAGCTGTTGGCTTTGGTCATGGAGGGCTTCAGGTTCCTGTGAGAGCTGTCCGAGTCCGTGCTGCTCCAGGGCCGAGGCTCCGAGGAGAACTTCTGCTCCGTCTCCGAGCTGCTCTGGCGACTGTTCCCCGAGCGTCCGTCTCGCAGTCTGGGAGCACAAACACATCCATTCACTACCAGCAACTCCTTCTGCTAAAGCAAAGAACCGTTAACACCTGGAAGTGTCAAAAGAGCTAAAGTGAGTTTAATAAGAAAATCGAAAAAATGCTTTCACCTAGTATCAAAAAATTAAATGATATATATAGCTTTTTTTTACATAGCTTAAGAACACAAGAAAAATAATTACATTGTGAATCAAAACACAAAAAGAACAATTCTTAAAACACATTCAAGAAAAAATTGTAAGCAGCAACTGCAAATGAGAAAGGTCGTTTAAAATTACCAGAAAAAGATCTACAGATCTGATAAAAAAAAAAAAAAAAATTATATATATATATATATATATATATATATATATATATATATATATATATATATATATATATATATATATATATATATATATATATATATATATATACATACATACATACATATATATATACATACATATATATACATACATACATATATATATATATATATATATATATATAAATCTTGCCATATATCATGGCTAAAACAAATTAAATACAAGAAAAATTGTTCAAAAAAAGACAAAAATATATAAAATATGATAAAAGCATAAAATTTAAAACTATTCCATTGCAAAATACATTGAGAAAAAAAAACTCCACCTACATAAAGAAAACCATTCTAAATTCATAAAACATGACACAATTATATACTTTTAAAATAATAGAAAAACACAATATTTAAAAAAATACAGATATTTCAATAATAGACACAATTTTTAAATATTATAAAAGAAATTAAATAAAATGTTAAAACAAGAAATCTAGTTACTTCAAAAGAAAAAAATATTTCTATTCCAACATTTAAATTTTAAAAACGCACAAAAAGACAAAAATAATAATATGAAAAAGGAAAAAAAGTATATTAAATTAAAATGGTTTAAAATAACAGAAAAAAGACAAAAATGTAAATGAATATAAAAAAATACATTAAATGCACATAATGAAGACAAAAATATGTATTTCTATTCAAAATAAAAAAATTGTAAAATATACAAGGCAACAAAAAATGCAATTACTTAAAAAATAAAATGAGTATTTCTATTAACCCACAAGAGCCTTTTTTATTATAATTATGAGTGCTAAAAACCACTAAATATGGAACTTTAAAGAACACTTATGTTAGATAAACCTGCGTCGCCATGACTTCTGATGGCTTAAATACAAAAAATTATAAAAATATTAACAGATGCTCCTATAATTTATTATAAAGGTTCATTATTAGTTTTTGAGCATCTCCAACAGCAATGCAAGGTCTAAAAACACTTTACTTATCTTAAACTACGCTTTTATTTCAACTGGCTTTTTACAGTGTACAAAAGAATCGCATCACTTGTTTCAGCCAAACGAATCCACAAAGGCCTGAAAATGCACAGAAAAAGAAGAAAATCAGGAAGACGAGCAGGAAACACACCTGAAGATCTGGCGTCTCTGCTGAGTGCTGATGAAAGCCATGTCCTCTTGGATTCTACGCAGAAACTCACAACTTTTAATCACATTGAAGACGAAAGAGAGAGAGAAGATGCAACAGAGAGGTTCATCTTTTACCTTTTATCAAACGGGAAATGATCTTGTCCCTGGAGAGCAAAAAAAACACAAACAAATCAGCACAAAAATCCTCTGCGGGGCTCTTGAATCAGACATGCTCCATATTGTGACGAGTCTAAGGCGTGGGGCTCAATATTTAATTGCATCTGCAATTAAATTGCGATTCGACTGCGATTCTGATTGGTCACGTGATTGGAAAGTTTCATACACCTTAGACGAAAGTCGTGTCACGTGTGTTAATCCATATCTTTGCACATCAAAGCCATTCAGCTTCTACAGAACTGACGTACGTCATTGTATGGAATTATTTCAGCTTTAAAATTGAAGCTGTTGCACAGGATAAGCTGCTGACGTTACCTCGCAGGGTCGGTTAAATAAACGAACCTGATCCAGCAATTAAAACATAAACTACTCACCGGGGTTCCCCAGGGTTCAGTCCTTGGCCCCCTTCTCTTCTCCATCTACACCACCTCCCTGGGCCCTATTATCCTCAGACACTGATTCTCCTACCACTGCTACGCTGACGACACTCAACTCTATCTGTCGTTCCCCCCTGATGACCTGTCAGTAACTACCCGCATAACTGACTGCCTGAACGACATCTCTACTTGGATGAAGAACCATCACCTACAGCTCAACATGGCCAAGACAGAACTTCTGGTAATCCCAGCTCATCCCTCTGTGCATCACAACCTCACCATCCAGCTGCAATCCTCTACAGTCACCCCTTCTCCTTCAGTCAGGAATCTTGGAGTGATTTTGGATGAACAGCTGTCCTTCAAAGACCACATCAAAAAGACAACTCGAGCGTGTAGATTTGCACTGCACAACATTCGAAAGATCAGGCCCTTCTTAACTGAGCATGCAACTCAACTCCTGGTTCAGGCTCTGGTCCTCTCACGTCTGGACTACTGCAACGCTGTCCTAGCAGGACTTCCAGCAAATGCGCTCAAACCTCTGCAGATGATCCAGAACTCTGCAGCTCGTCTTATCTTCAAGGAACCGAAACGAGCTCATGTTACTCCCCTCTTCATTGGCTCCCCATTGCAGCTCGGGTTAAATTCAAATCGCTAACGCTGGCATACAAAACTATCTCCAGATCAGCCCCTGTTTACCTCCATGAGCTCCTCCACTCCTGCATGTCCTCCAGAAGCCTGCGCTCAGAGAAGGAACAGCGACTCGTGGTTCTGTCCCACAGAGGCAGAAGATCTCTCAGCAGAACCTTCTCTCTCACTGTCCCTGGCTGGTGGAACAAACTCCTGATCCAGTCAGGAGAACAGAAACACTAACAGCTTTCAAAAAGCAACTGAAAACTCTTCTCTTCAGGGAACACCTACTATATATACATATAAAAAAACTACTTTCTTTTTTATCTCCTCTGTCTATCTTCTTCCTCTACTTCCTCACTGCTTTGGTTTATTGATCAGTTGATAAAATTTCTATAATGAGAAGCTGAGATAGACTTTGACGGTGTAACAAATTGCATATTGTCTCTCCCCTAATGTAAGTCGCTTTGGACAAAAGAGTCTGCCAAATGCATAAATGTAAATGTAAAAAAAAAATAACTAATACAAGCGTCAAATCAGCCAAAGAGATAGAGATCACTTGCTGAAAGCAGAGCGAAAAGCTTCAAAGCGGCAAAAGCAAACAACTCCAGATAATGGAGTGCCTCACGAAAGATGTAATGTCTCCCCTTAGTACGGTCACCGAGTCTGCGCTCACTGCTTTGATAAACTCACATGGTGAGCGCCATCCGGCACATATGTTTTATATTGACTGTAGTTAATACTGTATCTTATTCATTTTGTTATTTCAAAATGCATCCAGCACATATTTTTATTTTACTTCTTTGCTTTTAAAATTATTTTCCAACACATTCCCTCACAAACATTTTCCCACGTTCCCTGTGTGTGATTAGGCTTTAATAACACCTGTACTTTAATAACACTTCACTGAGAGACAATCCCTTAAAGCATCTGCTCATGCAATCATATATTTTCTCTTCTTTTGAGCCCAAAAAGTTGATGCAATTATTTCTCTTTTGTTGTTTTTATGTAATGTCATTGTTGATTTAGAATTTTTTGTGGTCTTTTACTTAATGTTTTCAATAAACAGTGTTCACTGCTTTTATTTCACTTGGTTATTGTAGTTCACCTGGTTATTTCAGCTGAAAGAATTTGTATTTAATTCTAGATTTAGCATCTCTGCATTACTCCTATCATAAAAGAGGAAGGAAAATGAGATAAAAGGGAAAAACGGAGGAGAGCAAAGAGAAGATAAAGAAAATAAGGGGAGGGGGAAAAAGGGAAGCAAAGACAGGAAGGAGGAATATGTGATTACTAAAAGAGGAAGGAACAGTAGATGAGGAGAAAAAATGAGACAAGGAAGAGAAAGGAGAGGGAAAAGAAAAGAAGGAAGGAGGAAAGGAAAAATGTGAAGACAAAATGAAGAAGGAAGAGTAGATGAAAATGAAAAAAGAGAAGTGGAAGGAGGACAGGAAGAGGAAACGAAGGATGAAGTATAGGAAAAATGTGAACAAGAGAATGAGGAAGGAAGTGTAGGTGAGAAGTACAAAAGCTGAAGTGGAAGGAGGAGGGGAAGATAAAACAAAGGAAGAAGTGTAAGAAAAATGTGAACAAGAGAAAAGGAAGGAAGAGTAGATGAAAAGGAAAAAAAGAGAAGCGGAAGAGGAAGGAATAGAGGAAGTAGAGCATACGGTTTTTAAATGCTTTTGATTGATTTAACTCTTGGTGACCAATTTTATGATGTAGAGTGCAAATTTCAAGTTTTTCAAGGATAAAAACATGTACAGATATTGAGTGTACGATAAAGAACACGCAGAAAATTATCTTAAAATGTCTGAAATTGGATCATGCCGATTCATCACCAACTTTTCCCTAAATTGAGCGCTAAATTTCTCAAATCTCTATAACGTACGGTTCGGACCACTTGAGTTTTGCGGCAAAAAAATAATACACTTCCTGCTTAACGTCACACAATCTTCTGGAACCAAAACGATAAGAATCGTAGCGTACGTCTTGTGCGAAGATCCTGTCTCTGGCACGCTGGTACTCTTCCTCTCGCTCCTCTATCGATTTACTCCTCCTGTCGTCCTTCAGACGCATCCGCAGCTGTAAAACAACCCGCGTCATTCCTCACTCATACCTCGAAGATGCTAGATCCTCTACGCTAGCAATAGCAGTCGTCCTACCCTTCCGTCGTCCTGGTCCAGACTGGCGTTGTCTCTTTTTAAGATGTAGCGCTTCTGGAAATCATCCGTTTTATCATCTTTAATGTGTTCGGAAAACTTCTGGTCAGGTCTGTCGAGAGAGGAGAGGAGAGGAGTGTGACATGCGCTAGTACGCTAATGCTAGCTGGCGAGAGGCGCTCGTACATTCTAGTGGTGCTGGTCTTGTTGATGATCACAGATTTGCCGGTTTGATCGACGTTGTGGTCCAGCCCGAAGTACGCCGCCACCCTGTGAAGCAGCATCCTGTGGTATGATGTCATCGGGGGGAACTTCCTCTTCTGACTTCTGCGACAATTTATAGATATTAAAAATAAATCATATAAAAACAGGGTACTTTTAATGATTATTTTCATAAATAAAAAATACAGTGTGTATATATATGTATATATATATATATATATATATATACACACACACACATCCGTTGATTTTGGAATCAACATTTTGAGGAACTTTAATAAAATAAACAATAAAATAAAACAAATTAACTACAGCAATTATAAAAAAAATAGTGTATTGATCCATTTTTTTTACTGTAAGATAAGACATTATTAAACATGATAATAGTAAGTAAGTAAGGTTTATTTATTTATATATCACATTTTTGAACAGATATATCTGAACAGATAAGAGCAACAAAAAAAAAGAGTAAATTAATTTATTAATCTAAATTCAAAGTTACCTTCAAATTTCCAATCTTCAGTCAAAACTTAATTTTTATAATAAAGTAAAAGTATTTTAACATCCATTTAGAAGGCACTCAAATAATTAACACTGGTAAACATGAAAGCTTAATTCAAACATGTTTTAAAAAGTATTATTATTATTATCTGAAAACTAAGATAAAATAAAATTTGTTTAAAATCTAGAAGAGACGGAATAGACTTACTCGATGTTGCTAATGAAGTCCAGAATATCTTGTTCTAGTTTGAGGAGCATCATTCTGTCCCTGGAAGAGGATGAAGGAAGAAGAGGAGGAGAGGAAGAAAAAGAAAAAGGAGTAGAGGAAGTAGAATATGTCAGAGGGTGAAGAAGAAGGACGGTGAATGAACAAGAGTAAGAATGGGAATATTAAGAAAAAAAGGTAGGAAGAGTATATGAAAAGAAAAAAGAAGAGGAATAAAGGTTAATTAGAAGGATAAGGGGAGAAAAAAGAGGATAAGAAAGGAGGAAACGAAAAAGGGAAAGAAAATGTGTTGAATAAGGAGAGTGAGAAAGAGAAATAAGAGGGAGGAGAGAAAGAAAGAGAAGGGAAGGAAGAAAAATAGTAAAGAGGGGATGAGGAAAGGAGTAAAATAAGGAGAAGGAGAAGAGGAGATGAAAAGGAAAAAAAAACAGGGATTGAGGGAATGAAGAAAAAGAGGGATGAAGAAAAGGGAAAAAGTGGGAGGAGAGGATGAGATGAAAAAGGAAATATGAAAGGAATAAAAATGGAAGGAATAGGGGATGAAGACAAAAAGGAGGATGAAAGAGTAGGAAAGGAGGGGAGAGGAAGAAAAGAAATAAGAGGATACGAGATGATAAAAAAATCGGAGATGAAGGAAAAGAAGGAAAAGGAATAAAAGATGAAAAGCAGAGGAGGAAGAGATGAAGAGTATAAGAGGGAGAGAAAAAAGGGAGCAAAAGACAGGGAAGAGAGGAGTAGATGACATGGAAAAAAGGAAGAGGAAGGAGGAGAGGGGAAAAGGTGATGAAAAGGAAAAGATGGAGTATAGGTAAAAGAAGATGAGAAAGGGGAGGAGAAACAGACGGAGAAGAGAAAGCGCGAAAGGAAAAATGTGAGCAAGAAAAAGAGGATGGAAGAGTAGGTGAGGAGGAAAAAAGAGGAAGCAAGAGTAGAAGATGAAATGGAAAAGGAGGAGAAGAGGAAGAGAGAGGAGGAAGAAGAAACATTAAATACAGAAACTTTAGTCGTTTGGTGGAATTCCATTTCTACTTTCTGCAGCTCGAAATGGAACTCCGCAGTTCCAAATCACAAGCAAGATTTGAAACGTTCCCTCAACGGAATTCTGAAAGCGGGAGGGCTTCTCACGCACCGGGGGTTGTTCTTCAGCGTGTTGACCAGGAACTCATGGAGGTCGATTCCCGTGGAGTCTGTGTATTCCTGACTGGGATCTGAGAGAGGGAGCGAGAGAGCCTCATCACACATTCTGTCACCTCCATCTGGCCTCGCCCAAAACTCTGCCAGAAGCACGCACCTCTAGAGAGCGTCTTCTTGCACAGCCGCTCCACTCTCTCCGGCTTCTCGCAGCTCCTCTCGCAGTCCTCGTTCCTGTTGGCTGCGTCGTCCGCGTCGAACGACTGGCTGAACTCGATGCGGATCTTTTCCTGCGGCACAAACACAGTCTGATTGGTTCACTGACTAAACGAACAGCCAAAGAAAGCCAGTCACGAGTCCAAACGGCGCTAACGAAGTGGCTGAAAGCTAATTACGATCTCTTCGCCTCAGCTGCAGCTCGTCAGAGGAGCTCGATTAGCAGAGAATTAGCTGAAGACGTACCATCATCTCATAACTCACAAGAACTCACGAGAGAGCTCGGCTACGACCGCCGCCAGGAAAAGACTCACTTATTTATGGAACTACAAATATATGTGTTAAAATAGCTTCTCTTTTAAAGAATTGGTGCAATTCAACTAGAGTTTTTGTTAGTCGCTGGTTAAAGTGGGTGATTGATTAAAAAACAATCACTGAAAAAGCGCATGCATCCTCCAACGATTAATCACGATGAATCTGGTCACGTTCTCTAGTCATAAAATCCTTGATTTACGTCAAAACTGAGGGAATAATTTCACGAGATTCTTTTTTCAAACGTTGTGTTGAAGTGAGGAGGAGTTGTGTTAAAATAGCTTCTCTTTTAAAGAATTGGTGCAATTCAACTAGATTTTTTGTTAGTCGCTGGTTAAAGTGGGTGATTGATTAAAAAACAATCACTGAAAAAGCGCATGCATCCTCCAACGAACGAATCTGGTCACGTTCTCTAGTCATAAAATCCTTGATTTACGTCAAAACCGAGGGACTCATGTCACGAGATTTTTTTTTTCAAACTTTGTGTTAAAGATGTGAGATTATTTAATGCGCCACAGTCAGTACAAGAAACACATCAGCATTAACTACATTACAAGACAAAAATGCACATACATTTGAATCAATAATGTTTTATATTTTATGTTAAGAAATGAATCTCATGTTTTAACACATTTCTTTTGTTAGCACCACCAAATGAGACTAGAAGAAAAAAAATCTAAGAAATATGCTACATATAGATTTTTTTTTGTAGTTTGTCATTAATCACGTTAAGAGCCTTCTGCATAGGTTCCAAAAATAACCTAAAACAATTGAAATACTGGAGATTTCTGCGTAAACTCGGATATATGCCAAATGTATAAATGTAAATGTAAATAAATGTAAATATATGCTAAAAAGGTGTGAAAAATGAATACAAGCCCCTGAGAGATTTTGTTTGGGGACTCTTATATTTATTTTTATTTATTTAGTTTGCTTTGACAATTTTTACCTTTATTATAAAAAAGAATTGGATTTATTTATCAATTGAATGTGTTTTTATTATTGTCTTATTATTTTTGTTGTAGACGTTTTAAGGTTAAACTATACACCAAATACTATGGAAATAATTACTAAAATATCTTCTTATTCAGTATTAACTTGCTGTTATAAATTGGAAGCAATTCTGTTCTTGCACATTTTTATTTCAACTTTTGTACTTCTTTTCAGATAAAATACAGCGGTGTAAAAATAGAATAGTAGAATATGAAGATTTTTTTATTCAATAAATTAACATACTAGCATGTTTATTGCAATGCGTTAATGGAATAAAACAATTAAAATAATAACAAACCAAATACAATGTATTTAAAAACGAAGTCCTGATTAACATTTTAGTGTACTTATTTATTTATCAATTTATTTTGCGACTATTCAATTAATGTGTACAAATATTATCATTTCAGATGTTCTCAACTATTTGTCTTTTTTTGTTAAATGCCACATTTTTTGTAAACTGCACCATGAATCACTTTACCCACACAAAACTTAACTCATATTTATATCTGTTTTATATCATGCTGTATTTGTTAAAAAAATATTGCCACTTTTACATCATTTATATCTATTTTTATCTGCACTGTTCTAAACTGAGAGGTTATATTGTATGACAATAAAAACCTTTAACTCGATCGAGAAAAAACCCTACATAAAACAACAAGGTTACAAATAAATAATGACAAAATTGAAATTTTTAAAAAAAAAATTATTAAACTTTTAATTCTCGTTCAGCTTTCAATATTGACTTTTAAAACTGGAAAACCTTTTTGTTCTTATGCATTTTATTTTTTCTTCTTCTGCTCAACAGAAGGGTGAGACTAAATCATATATATCAATAAAAAGCCTAGAATGTAAAGGGATTTTTGTTACTTTGCATATATTAACCTTCACAGTACCTTAAGAGGACGCCTCATCTTAGAGCAAAATTACTCATCAGGGTTTTAAGCGAAATGAACCTTAAACACTCAACATAGCTTCTGGGAACATTAAAGTCAGTCAGAGACTTTATATATTCTAGAGAGAATATACACTTAAAGCTAAATATTTAGTGGTGTTTTCTTATGTGTAGTACTTTCCCCCACTGTGTAAGTATCTAGAGAAAAAACAAAAAGGAATCCCCTCTAATCATGTGTTGATGGTCACCCATCACATTTCTTCCATTCATTGACCAACTCTTAATTTTTGTTTTGTTCCGCTCAAATACAGGAGAATACCTAAATAGTTTAGCTCAATAAAAAGCATAGAATGCTGAGGAAAACTATAATATTTACTTAGCAGAAACTAAAATGCTAAAATTCTCAGTACTGCAAATAAAAAAAGAAGCACAATTAAGGTCATTCATCTTATGAGTCAACCAAAACGTACCAAGAATGAGAAAACTTCATTGATCCAGGTATTATTAACGAAGATGAGCACAATTAAACCTGTTTCTTATCACATTTAGTGTTTTTGGATGGTGAAATAAACCTTTACTACATGGACCATGACATATGAGGACCTTTAACAATTAGCCTTCAGTCATTTGTTGAAATGGTTTAGAGAAAATATACATGGCATTTTTTTTCATGTGGCATTTCTCCCCCTGTCTAAGTAATTAAAACTACGTCAATAGAACAAATGAATCACAACCCGATGATGTGTTGATAGTGACCCATCACCTGTCTTCCATTCTTTAACCCACTCTTAACAATTGGCTTCTCAAGTGTACACTTCCTTATGAAGCTGCGTCTTGCATTAAAGTGCCCTGTTCTGCACGCTCGATATATTTCATTCAGGTGCGCAGCTCCGGGGTTTTAGGGGGGTATTTGGCCGCCTCGACTGCGCACTCATTTATATTTGATGAATGGGATCTACAGACTCCCGTGAGGAGGAAGACGGAGGATTGGGGAGGTTATGAGCTCATTGTGCCCTTCTGTGAGCTTTGGATTGGATCCCATCCTGATCCCTCACTGCGAGGCTCAAACTGGGCTTTATTTCACAGAGAAAGAGAGAGAGCGAGAGAGGGAGAGAGACAGTGAGAGAGGGAGAGAAACAGAAAGACACAGAGAGAGAAAGATACAGTGAGAGAGTGAGAAAGAAAAAGAGACAGAGAGAGAGAGAGAAAGAGACAGTGAGAGAGGGAGAGAGAGAGAGAAAGAGACAGTGAGAGAGGGAGAGAGAGAGAGAAAGAGACAGTGAGTGAGAGAAAGAGACAGTGAGTGAGAGAAAGAGACAGTGAGAGAAAGAGACAGTGAGAGAGGGAGAGAGAGAGAGAGAAAGAGACAGTGAGAGAGAGTGAAAAAGAGACAGTGAGAGAGAAAGACAGAGAGAGCGAGAGAGGGAGAGAGACAGTGAGAGAGAGAGGGAGAGAAACAGAAAGACACAGAGAGAAAGATACAGTGAGAGAGAGAGAGAGAGAGAGTGAGAAAGAAAAAGAGACAGAGAGAGAAAGAGACGGTGAGAGAGGGAGAGAGAAAGAGACAGTGAGAGAGAGAAAGAGACAGTGAGAGAGGGAGAGAGAGAGAGAAAGAGACAGTGAGAAAGAGTGAAAAAGAGACAGTGAGAAAGACAGAGAGAGCGAGAGAGGGAGAGAGACAGTGAGAGAGAGAGGGAGAGAAACAGAAAGACACAGATAGAGAAAGATACAGTGAGAGAGAGAGAGAGAAAGAGACAGTGAGAGAGGGAGAAAGAGAGAAAGACAGTGAGAGAGGGAGAAAGAGAGAGAGTGAAAAAGAGACAGAGAGAGAGAAAGAGAGAGAGAGTGAGAGAGAGAGAGAGAGAGTGAAAAAGAGACAGAGAGAGAGAGAGAAAGAGAAAAAGAGACAGTGAGAGAGAAAGACAGAGAGAGAGAGAGAGACAGAAAGACAGAGAGAGAGAGAGACAGAAAGACAGAGAGAGAGAGAGACATTGAGATAGAGAAAGTGAGAGACAGGCAAGTTAATTTCTGAGAAACTATTAATTTGTTAAATTTTAGAACATTTACCAATTTTTTTTTAAACTTGTTTATTTTACAAAGGCTTACAATAGATTATAAATGCAGTAATTACTTTGAAAACAAACCGTTCTCCTTCTTTTTTTTTTAAGTTTTTAGCAAAGTTTTAAACAGATTCTTAACAGAGACCCAGAGGTGGAAAAAGCACAAAATTATTTTTTAAGTTTATGCACATAATAAAACATGGCCTCTTCTGTTTGTTCTATGTTTTATTTTAAACAAAGCATTGACACACTCAAAAACTCAATAACGAAAAGGTTTGTGTTTTCCAAGTTAATTTCCTGCTTTCTCCTCGATCTTTCTTCCTCACTGTCCTCCACTGAAAGACCGACCTGAATTAACCACCCTGAACGAGGACAAAACCGTCCCGCTACACGAGGGAAGACGAATGGACAGATCGTGAATGAGACGGCAGTGAAAGAAACAGAGAGAGGGCTATGAATAGAGACCCCCTTTCCTCCGGGAGGAAGTCGCGCTCAGACGTTCAAGGACGAAATCTTGATTAAGGACGTTTGTTCGTCTTTCAGACACATCGTCCACAAAGACCTTGAAAGCTTTTCTTCCTCACCTGCTCTTGCCTCGATTGACTTCGGGTCAAAAAAAGAAGAGACCCAGCAGTCGCATTCTTTTTTTAACAAATGCTTTTTTTAAGGTTGTTCAAAGAACAACTGCTTGTTCCTTTGATCCATTTTCTATGATTTACTGATGAAGAAATACTGAAAACACCACAGAGACTTGTGAGTTTTATACGTTTTTTTCTGCTCAAAAACAAAACATTTTATGATGAAACCCCAAAAAGTATTAAATTATAGAATAATTATGTGCCACTGCATTGCACCCTTTTTTTTGTGAATTTCAAGATATTTTAGGGCAAAATTTGACAGGAATTACCAAACCGTTTAAGGCTTCTGTCAATAAGCATGCATCATTTTTTTGCCACAAGTTAGATATAAATTGTGTTTAAATAGGAAACATATAAATGTTATAACTGTCTGACAATGCTCCTGTTCTAATCTGATTCAATGGGCGAAGATAAGCTAATAGCACCACACCACAAAACAATCTTCTGAGATTTTGAGAACACTCTACCTTCAAAAAGTAATGAAATGTTAGGAAGCGACCCAAGTTAAATGCATCTTGCTTAAACGGGCAAAAAAGCTAAAAAAATTTAATAAAATAATTAGAATACAAAAAAAGGCAAACCCCGATAAACATTTCAATATCTACAGTCTTTTAACTCAACTACCGCTTTCAATAATTTGTATAATGGAAGCGTTTGAAGTTGGGCCGCAACAACTAATCGATAAAAATCGATAATTCTCGATGCCGTTATTTATTAGTTGACCTGATGAGACTATTAGCTACTTTTTTTTTATTCTATAGCTTTTATTTATAGTCCACAAAAAAGTTAACTTGTTAGTTACCAAATCTGTTTTCAAAATTAATTGTTTAACAAGTGTTTTGCTCTTTAGTTATTTATTGATTATTATTGCGAGTATTTTTACAGTTCAAGAAAAAAACTTTGTTTTGTCATTTAAGGTTTACAATTTCAGAATTAAATATCATTCAACTCTATTTGTGGTTTTTGCATGTTTTAAAGTTGACCTCTATACATAAACAATACCGTCATTTATGGTTTTGTATAGTTAAAACTAAAAGATCAAATAAAAATTCCATTTAGTTTTATCCGATTAATCAAAAAAATAATCGGTAAACTAATCGTTTATCAAAGTAATCGTTAGCTGCAGCCCTAGTTCGAAGATCCTCGTGGCACAACGAATTAGCTAAAACTGATTTCGTTTAACAATACCCACTCTTGCAGACTGTAGCTTTAAATATCTTACTTCCTATTTCAGAAAACAAAACGATAAGTAACTTTTCAGGATTTTGTGTTGAGAAATTAACCAAATAAAAGGCAAAATAACCGATTGTGTACAATTCATGAGGGATTTGCTCCCTCTGTCACTCTTCTGGAGCCACTCAAGTTACAGACAACGCAAAAAAACTTGCTGAGGTTCATGCACAAAATGGTCTTGGTGGGCACACATTCAATTACTTTATTTATTTCGTTGTTTTTCTATTTCTATATCTAATGTATTTATTTAGTATTTTTTATTCTTTTAAACACTACCATTAATTCATCATTAAGTTTTCTCTTGAACGAAAACAAACAAGCTTTGTCAGAAAGAGCAGAGAAATAAATAAAAGCTACACAGAGATTGTTATTTTTATAATTAGAATATATAATTCCTTTTTGTGAAGGAATGAGAAAAGAGGAATTAAGTTCTCGTACACGTCGTGCGTGATGATGTGGCACAACTACTTCAGTTATGTGATGTTTTAGTGCGTCCCAGATCACGAACACACTCGTCTCACACACTTAAAATATGTAGATTTTATTCTGAAAAGGAGTGTGTACTTTAAAAGTGCACTAAGTGTTCGAATTGAGACGCAGTATGGACTTATTCAGACCAAGTCTGTAAGTAGCGTGGTGTGACTCAACTTGAGATTTATGCAGCTTTATGCATCTTTCAGAGTGTAATGCAATTGTTTTTTTAGAATGCCAGTAAACGTGCTAAAAAAAAACTAATGTTTGGATAATCGTAACTACTAATGCAGACTGCGGCTTGGAATATCTTCCTTCCAACTTAAGAAAGCCAAAACGATGACTAACGTAAAAAAAAAAATAGAAACATTATTCAAATGTAAGATTTGATCAGTCATTATGCGTTAGATTTGCAATCAGTCTTCTTTTTGGTCAAAAAAACAGAGTAATAAACAGGCTGTTATTTTTCACATTTGACCACAATGTAATTTAAAACCTAGCGATGCAAGGCGCTGATAATCAAGACGCACACGCAGACGTTTCCTCTCTTTTCCTCACATCACCATCAATAACCTACTAAGAAATAAGCAGAGGCGCAAATAAAGCAGCGTCCTCATCCAGAAAGCGCTGATGCTGCCGAGCGCCCGTGGCGAGCACTGGGCTTTCTAATAGCGCCGCTGAGCCCCAGACTAACCTAATAAATAGAACAAAAATGGGGTTTGGCTAAGAACAGGCAATTATAGCAATCCACTGAGCTGGGCAGCTGAGACAGGAAAATTGTATTTGGTGCAGATGATGGATGAACGCAATCCTGCGCTGGGGACACACACCTTCAATAAAACGCACAGCTCTATTAAAGCAACACACACAAGGCAATCGACCTCATATGCACACCTAAGCGTCTTTATGACCGAGGGCAGCGATGATGGGCTGACAGGGTTATTGTAGTGGGCTGAAGTGGGCCAAGGACAACGGTTACTTGATTAAATCATAATCTCGGCGCCTTAATGTGAAGATCCTAACGGGACATGGGAAAAATGTAATTATAGTGGGAGAAATGCCAGGTGTATATATAATACATGGACTGATATTTTTGATTGGGGTGGGCGGGGGAGGGGGTTCATGGCACAAACAGAGCACTGCATTTAGACACTGGTAAGTTCCTTTAAGATCCATTTCATTTAATTATTGTATGCACACTTAAAAAAAGTTGAGTTTTAAATATAAGTTAGGAAATATATTGATATAAATGTAAAGCCAACAAAAAAAAAAATACAAAATAGTTTTTAACCAAAATAATTTAACCTAAAAGTGGCACATGAATTCATAGTTGTTGTTTTTTTTGAATCGGTGCGCTTCAATTTATCCTTTAATTTCTTGTGATTCTAGTTCAATGTAAATGAAGGCCGTCTCTGGAGTCATCATTGGTCCACCAGCACTGATCGACAGGTCTTCCTCTAAGACGCAACCAAAACATTGTTCTGAAATTGTGAGAAACTTTAAGATGGAGTTTGTAAGAAATGCAACACAGTAAATCTTGACCCTGTGATAATCGACCAGAAAGGTCAGGAAAAATATTGACTGTTGAAAGTTAAGCTGCTGCCACCAAATAATGTTTATCTTTGATTTGAGCAATCAGATTGTGACACAAAAATGTAGTCAAGCATCCCTAACTCTTTCAAAAGCCTATATATGGTAATCATTATACCAAGTCCTTAAGTGGATAGTAGAAAATCTACGATTTAGGCGAAATCTGCTATTGCTTGCTGTTGTGCATTTTCCCCTTGCGACTTTACTCTGGTAAATACTGTAGACGAAGCTCTTGATTGTCCTTTTTTGCGCTGACTTAACAAGTAATCACTTGCAAATTTTCTTTTTTTTTGTGAACATAAAGTTAATCTCAAAGGGGAGTGAGACATACCATGCTTCAAGCTACTAGTTTTAACCACAAACTTATGTGCTGCATCTTTACACTTAACACCTGCAGGAAGGGAGCAGTGGAGTCCCACAGGGTTCTATTCAAGGTCTGATTTAATTGTAACTTAATTTGATCAAACAGCTGAATTGCTGTTAAAATACTGTTATTATCGACAGAAATGTGGATTCTCACTCTACCACGTAACTGTAATTTGCTGTAGATTTGCATTGAAGTTGAGACTGAAACTTGAAGCTGTACCTACATGAACTCTACATGAGCCAACTCTATAGACTTTTAAGTCTATAAGTCTAAATGACCATAGATACCTACCTAAATTCTCAAAATAGCTATTCTAAAAAATTTGGAGAACTTTTTGGCGCCAATGCTATTCAAAACTCTTCCGTGAGATCACTTGAGGATCCTGCTGCCATGTTTTCCTTGAAGAAAAATATATAAATGGCATATTTTTATTTTGTATTATTATATTGCTCTCTCATGCTTCTGCTGAACTTGCATTATGAAGATATTTAAAAAAAATTATTTTCTCTCTCAAACTCAGCGCCTTGTTTCCACAGGAATTGTTTTTGTTGATACTCATAGTAGAGGCTATTCTCTGTTCCTAAAAGGATTTCTGCAGGTTTAATAAAAGGTCCAATTTAAGACTATTTAAGACTGTTAATCAAATTTAAGATCTACATGATAACATCAAAAACACATACAAACAGTATGGTTCAATTACATTGTATGAAACCCTAACCATGACTATAATGTTTTTTAACTTTTTCTTAAACTATGGCAACAATGCCTTTTACAAAATTGATCTTTCATGAGCATTTTCCCCAATCTCTGACAACCCCTAAAAGCCATTTTTGCTTTTTTTTTTTTTTTTTTTTTTTTTTTTTTTACATTTAGGAGCAATTTTTCAATCTCTGGCAACCCCAACAATCACTTTTAAGCACTTATGCACATTTTCTCAATCTCTGGGAACCCTTACAATGTCATTTACATTTTCTAAATGTATGAATCTCATGTCTGCTAACCCTAAAAACAACTTAAGATTTTGATTGAATATGAGGCTTTTTTTATATGAGGCATTTTCTCAAACTATGGCGCCACTAAACATCACTTTTATTGAGGATTTTCAAACGTTCTTAAACTTTAACCTTGACTTCAGCTAGCTTTTTTTAAGCATTCAGGGATATTTTCTCTGGCAACCCCAAGCAACAACAAAATTCACATATCAAATTACCCTTTTTAATGCCCCGTGGAAATCCTGTTTAAGTTCTCCCGGAAGTCCCCCCAACCTCTCGTTGTCTTCTTACTTACACACAGAAGTTATAAAGCTTACACCTACAAAATCTTCCCTGCTTATGAAGTTACACAAAGGTTTAAGACGGCTAAAACAACTTTCTGACACAGGAATGATAACAATGATAAACATAATGGCAGGGCGACCACACAAACTGGTTTACCTGTTCATGCAGCAGTTCTCGAAGCGGAGGCGGAGACGGTTCCTCACACACTGCCAAGCTGCGGACTAACTTTAACTTGCCGTTGGACTGGAGGAGAGTAACCATGGTAACAAAAATGGTTGGCAGTCATTTGGAGGGGGGAAAAAAAAGCGTCCATCAACGCATGGCTAAAAATACACACAAGCACCATTTTGTGGCATCTCAGGAGACTTTTCAGAGCCTTGGGAGGGGGGAGTTGCTAATTAAACCTGTGTTTATTAAAAACCAACCCTCACGCACCTCCCTGAAAGTCTGAAAACCTCAACAAAAACAAGCACTTGGATCAACTTGTAAAAATGCAAAATAACAAACAAACCACGATTTCTTGCAGGCAACAACAAAAACAACTAAAGTATCACATAAACTGTTTGGTTGCTCAAAAAAAAAAGTAGCATCAGGAGCAAAGCCGAATCAGACACGATGTGGGAAAAGCTCCAGAGGAGGCGCTCGGGTCTTTAAACCCAACGGCGTCTCGCTTCATGCCGCTAAAGTGCTAACGCAGCACCCCTGCAGCAGCGCGGTTCTTATTTGAGCTGGGGTTTGAATTCCCACATTGCAATGCCAAACTCTCTCTCTCTCTCTCTAGCAAAGTGCTGGCAAACAGACAAAAAACAAACGCTTAAAAAAAAACACACACGCGTAAAAAGTGCACAACAAACCATGCTGCGTTCACAACGTACCTTAGAGCGCTTAATACTCTGCGCTGATTGGCCGAGCTGTTTTTTTTTTCAGACAAAAGGGAGACAATTCAGATTATGTTGGTAAAATGTTTAGCATTGTAGACGCATAAGTAAAATAAAGAAACACGGTTGCTGAAAATAAACAAAATGTGAAAAAAGCTGTTTTATAATGATACAAAACTAATTTCAATACAAAACAATTGCTGAAATTGCTCCAAAATATGTAAAATTATTTATACATACATAAACATGTACCACCAAAAAATATATTTCATTAAAATTCTAGATTTTTCTAAATACTAAATAACGATGCCAAAATAATGTGTTTTAACACTAGAAAAGAGATTTTATTTAATATTGTTATCATGAAATCAATTGATATGTATTATTAAAAATATATATATTTTTTACTAACACTAAACTATTTTTTTATAAACTTACTTCTCTAACCAAGTTAAGTCTCTAGATTATCCAAAACTATCAAATTAATAAAACTTGTTTGTTTATTTCATGACCGTTATAAGGGTATATTTTTAAGACCGGTTTAGTTAAATGTGAGCGTTTTAAAAAATATTTTCCAAATATGTAAATGCATGGAAAATATGATTGCATATTAAACATATAAATATTCATATTTCACAAACAAAAAGAAACATTTCGAATTTTTCGAGTAACAATGTATTCTGGATTTATAATTTTGCGTATTTGCGTTTAAGTATTTAAATAGATAGCAACAAAAACTATTTTACAAAAACCTTTACTAATAAAAAATAACTAATTTTGTTATTCCATCAAAGTGATGGATTTAAAAAAATGATCAACACATATTTTAGATTTTGCTATCTATTTAAATTTTTAACAAGAAAAGCAGAATTGTTTTACATTTCATGTATAAATAGATTAAAAGTAGAAAAAAAAGCATTCTTATTATTTTATTTTAGGAGGATCAATTTAGGAATTAATTTGAAAACGTAAAAAAAAATTATTTGCCAAATACTTGAGCAATTTTTTTTCTTTTAACACTGTATGGAATGCTTTTGATTTAGAACGATTGCAGCTTTCATTTAGTAGTTTATCTATAACCTATTTTGTCATTCTTATTTGCTAAATAACTGAATACATGCTTATGCACATCACCAATACTTAAATCAGTGTTCATTTTGTTGTATTTTCAATGTATTAATATATCACTGTATTAATACAAATTTTGAAATAACAAGGTGCTATCTTTTAATGAGTATATATTTAATAACATTAATCTATTAATTGATTAATTAATTACAAAACCTTTTACAAAAATAAAAATTTTTAGGCATTTTTAGAATCGTCTTATAGTTCTTGAATTGTGTGGCACTTCCGGAAGGTCAAAAAGATGATCTGTGCACTTCACTTGAAGGTAGTGTCAGGAAAAAGCAGTGAGTGCACCAGTGAAGCAGCTAATTGCACAGGAGTGAAGAGAGAAATGAACAACGCGCGAGGAAGAGAGCTGAAATCAGCGTGTGTTTCAATGCACCTGGCCGCTGCCCTTTTCTCAATGCACCAGGAGCAGATGGTGGCAAAGTCACACTCGCACACTCGCGCTCACACACCCTGAGGGTTTGCAGATAAACCAGCAGGATTTCAGGTGCAGATTAACTGTCCTCCCACTCCTTCCTGGCTTTAGCCAATCAGATTTAAGCTTGTTTACTATTGGCTGACTCTTCTCATATTGCGGAGTGTTTTAGCAGAGACACTGGGAAAATGAATGCCATGGCAACAACATATTCGCACCCCATAATAGCTAAGTAATGAGAGGATGGAATATTGTTTCCTGATGAAATTTAACTGTTTTATCGTAGTACACCACATGAGGCGCCGTTACTACGTTTACCTGAGTTTGACAGGAAGAGCTTTGGTCTGTCATAGACTCCGAGGGGTGCGTGCCGTTGTTTTGGAGCATGTGGTCTCGGGGGTCAATGAGGGTAGTGGGCGATTCGGCCAGAAGTGGCCCATCGCTCTCCAGAACCTTCATAACGTCACAGCTTCTGGTGTCCAGAGAAGATTCAGACATTATCTTCAGGCGCAAGATCGAAAATCACCTCCTGTGTGATGAAGAAAACAATCAAGGGACTGGCGAAAATCTTGTAGCAACTAATGAGGTCTAAAACTGGTTCCCAACCTTCGTGCATGTGAATGACCCAATTATTATTTATTTCCCATAGTAATATCTGTTAATTAGCCAGCTGATGAGTGGCCAATTAGCTAGACCTAAAGGCTAACGTCAATCAACTTAATTAAAACGTAACTCAGATTTTCAAGAGTTCATTTTCACCTTAAATTAAACTGATAGGGAAAAAACAAGATTGGGATCATGGGTGATGTGATGTGTGGCAACTTCAACTCATTTAAATAGAACAAAATAAAATGTGTTTTAAATTTGTATTGATGCAAGATGTGTTTGTTTTCTTCACAGGTGTTCATCAATTTTAACAATTGCTTTTGCTCAAAAAAAAAAACACTGTGGAAACAATACGACTGAAAAATCATGACGAGGTTGCAGAAAGTCACATAAAAATTATGGCAAAGCTGAAAAAAAACAAAGGATGCGGAAGAGGTTCTAGAAAAACATGGCGAGGTTGCAAAAATCATGGCAAGGATGTAAACCTGATAATGAGGTTGAACGAGAGCAGTAAGGTTGCGAAAATTGGGATGCGGTTGCTGAAAACCACAATTAGTTTAAAACTAAATACCGAGGTTGCAGAAACAGATGAGGAGGTTGAAGAAAATTACTGAGGTTTGAGGTCTTCATTGAAAAAAAAAAACCCACAACGAGGTTTGCGTCATCTTTTAAAAAACACTACAAGGTTGGGGAAAATGACTGCGAGGTTTGAGGTCGTCATTGAAAAGACAACGAGACTGGAGAACTCTTCGAGGTTGGAGAAAAAGACTACAAGGTTTAGCATCATTATTAAAAATACAACGACCCTGGAGGTCATCATTGAAAAAAAAACGACAAGGTTGGAGAAAAAGACTATGACGTTATCAATGAAAAAATTACAAGGTTGAAGAAAAAGTATGAGGTTGTCATTGAAAAGCTGACTAAGCTGGAGGTCATCATTGAAAAAAAAAACCCAACGGAGTTGGAGACAATGACTACAAGGTTTGAGGTTGTCAATGAAAAGATGACGACGCAGTTGGAGAGGTCATTACTGAAAAAAAAAAAACGACGAGAAAACAACAAAGAGGTTGCTGACACTCAGTGAGGTTGTGGAAAACTAAAACAAGGTTGCAAGAATTTGTGTCAGGTTTGCTAAAAACCCCATCGAGGTATAAATAACAATGTGTTTGGAGGAAACCACAGCGAGATATAAATAAAAATCATGAAGAGGTTGCAGAAATCACTGCAACTAGGTTGCGCAAAGATGAAAATGAGGTTGCACAAGAGCCATTATAATGTGCATAACCAAAGCAAAAAATGCTAAACAATGACAAGATTACATAACAACCAATACATTGTAAACCCTATGAGTTGCAAAGATGCGTAATGGGAATTAGTCTGCAGAAGTTGTGTGATGACCAACAATATACATAAAATGCCCTACAACAAAGCATCACAATTTTATTCAATATACACATCAATAAGTTCATTTTGATGTATTCATAAGATACAGAAAGTTGTCATTACCAGCTGTGCTGTTTTCAGGACTGGGCAGGAGCCTGAGGGAGCGTAGGGCCCTGAGACCTCCAGAAGCAGCGGGGCGGACTGAGAGACGGACAGGGGGCAGCAGCAGCAGTCCCATGACCCCCGTCACCAACGCTTGGGTCGGGTCGCCAAGCCACAGCTCACGCACACTCTCCGCATCACCCTCGGACACCTGTCACACAAACAAGGACAAAGGTCAGAGTTCAAAGACGGCATGGTGAAAAGGTCAGGGATGCACGGGTAAAGAACAACTACTGTCTGAGTTGTTTGAGCATGGAAGGTCTTTTGGGATAACTTTTGAAAAAGTGTCAAGCCATGAAGATTGAGAACAGACTGTGCCGCAAAAAGATTAAGGCATAGAGGATGCTTTGATGTGATCTGTTTTGAGCTCTCAGAGGACAAATGAGCATTTAACTTGTTTCACAATAAATAAAAAAAAACTATGGTGAATATGACGGACACTCGACAGCATTAGGGAGCATCTTTGCAACATTATTTCATTAAAGGTTTTATCTAAATAAGCTAAACAAAAAGGCTCACCCAGCTTCAAAAGGTTACCTGAAAAGAGTTCGAACTGCTGATAAATGCCCTGTTTCGCTGCAGCTTCTAACAAGCAATCCAGAACGCCCATTAGACGAGATGCATATCATGACAAACACCCTAATCAAAATTCAAAGGATTAGCACCATTCGTTCTGTGACAGCATCGCAGGTGGCGCCAGTGACAGGAACAGGTGGGCACGACCACACATGCGTGCACAAATACACAAGCTGTCATTGAACCACCCAGACGGTCCATCAGAATTATTGCAGACCGTGCCATGTCTATTCAGTGTATGCTTCAGCGCAGGTCACATCCTCCCACGGCTCTGCAGCATGTAGGAGTGCCTCTCTTGATCTCTTAAAACCAAACTGAGCCGTCCCGGGGTTGCAGGCAAGAACAATTGCACAGCAAGTGATGCTCTCAAGGGCAATTATGACTTATGAGCGCGCTCTCCCTCCCACACACGGATTGCAACACCTACTTGTTGGCAGGAATTAGACGAGCGCTGTTCATAGCAGCATTTCTTTCGCTGCAGGCTAATCTCCAAGCTGCTCTTATCTATCCCTCCAAACATGCCGTTTATGTTGAGGTGAAGTGAAAACCAAATCTGCATTTCAAAATACACCCACCACCGCAGTTCCCCTCCCCTCCTGCATGCACAACAGTTTTCGCTCCATATTCAATAAGTTCTTTCGAGCTTCACCAGAGAGAAAAGACCCCCCGTGGACCTCGACGGCTGTATTTCGCACAAACTTGACAGTACAGATGTCCATGTTGAAGGATTTAGAAAAAAAAGAGGAAGAGATCTACCATGACGGGAGCCCACAATTACATTGTTTTAGTCTCAGACTGTACCACGACCAAGGAAGCAATTTCGCCAGGCTCAAAGACTACGCATTTTTTATGCATTGAAGTTCATCACCCAAAGAAGAGAGCCACGATTAAGTCGATGTTTTAAAGCTCCTAAATTTAAACAAATTCTGTTTTGAGTGGATGTGAAGAAAGGTAGCGACCGAGTACAATGGCACTGGAAACAATGCAGTCTAGACAGATGGTAAAGTCACATTTGGGTACCCAAGCAACTCAAGTTTACACCTTAATGATCAAATCTGGAAGCATCAGATAAAAATCTCTGTACCTACACAGAAATATAGGATAAAATCTAGGCTGACTAGACAACTTAATCTCAGAACTACAATTCTGCCTTTAGATAACATGAAAAATCTGTCGAGGCACGAGGATCAGAAACGAACGGAATACCCACTATACTTCCCTCAAGAAAGAAGGTACACCAAGTGCTTTCTGGGGACACAGTGGATGAGCTTCTTCATGTCCTTCCAGCTCACTAGTTGCTTGAATTCAAGACTTTCGGTTTAATAGACATACTGCTAAGAAGCTCTTTCCTAAAGCTGGTATCGTCTTGGCAGCTCACAAATCATAATATTATATCAGAACAAATTAATCCACACATGACTGATGTCTACGAAGGTCACAATCGAAAAGCTATGCTCTTTCAAAAAGACTTTTTGATTTTGAAACTTTAACCGATAAACATCCCTTCTGCCTCGTTTGATCCCGTCTCAATTTTGGGTATTATTTTAACCAACTTTTACCCAAAAACAACGTAAAGATTTTACTAAACAACCCTTGCTTCATTTGAAGAATCCCATCCGCAATTTTCCCCATCATCATTTATTAATCACCACATTTCAGGATGCCACGAACACTTATTCTCCTGACAAAAGCAGCGCATCATTGAGTCATGCTCCAGGCAACACATTTCAATTCACCCCTGTTTCAGGCTAATATGCAAATGGACTATATTTCTAGATAAAAGTAGCGCTAATGGTTTCCCCCTCCTCTCAAAATCTGTGTTCTCAGTGTGTGGCCACCGTCACAGCCGAGCTATTCGTCTCCTCTTCTCTCCTCATCAGTTCATTTACACGATTCCCCACATTAACGACATTAGCCAGGCTGCCGTCGGCTGTAATTTACACCGTCACAAACACCAAGCTCTCCACTAATAGCTGCCTCGGGTGCTTTTTTAAATGATAAAATTGAGCAATTACGAGGGTGTCATTACAAAGCAAGCGCACACGCTTACCAGAGTGGTGAGACAAGTGTCACGATTTCAAAACTCTTTTCTCTTTTAAAGCCTTTTTTTGAGTACTTTTTGCACACAAATTCCATCACATCTAAACAATCATTAGAGAAATTATCTAAATGTTTAAACCATTATATTTAATTCCTCTCAGTTCTCTAAATGTCAGCAAGAATTTCAACACTCCCAAACCCTCCTCCCCTAACACTCACACACACACGCACCTGCCTGTCGTACATGATCCACGGCTCTGCTCACATCATTAGTTTCCATAGCAGCCCGAGAGCCTTCAAACGGAGCGCGCTCAGTGCAGCTCTGCTCTTCTCCGTCTGAGAGCGGAGCGTTCGCGTACCTGCCCAAAGCCATTGCTGCCGCAATCCTTCCTGATTCTCCTCTCTCTCTCTCGCTCTCACACACTCCCCGCCAAATCAACAGCTGGCCTTTGTGATGTCATCCCTCCCCTGGCCAATCAGAACACCCTGAGGGTTGGGTGCAGTATGTCAGTGCTAAGCAGGGCTCCACCCTCAAGAGCCAATCAGATGGCCTCTGAGGACCGAAGAGCGAGGCAGACGGCAAAGACACACAGCAAACACACATGCGAATGACCAACTGTGGCGAGGTGCCACTGTGGGACAGTCTGTCAGAGTAGAAGTGCGCCAGCACTGCAAATCCACCTTATTCGCTTACAAAGGGTGCACATAAGCCACCCATCGAAACCAGTGCCGCAGTCACACACACATACGCCCTGCTTTAAGTGACATTCTCTGATGCGCTGGAAACAACGGCACACCAAAACCATAATGTAGATGATGGGGCTTAACAACACCTTTTCCATTCCCAACCAATGAGGTCATTGCGTAAAAGTGGGTCATGGAAAAAAAACTTGTGTACCACCTAAAAGAAACTGGCAAAAATCGATTGGAATATCAACCAAACGTTATCTCCACACTTTCAGAGCAAGTAATTTCCATACCCAACCATGAAAACGCCTGCGTGGGCAGCTCGTTGTGTTTGATGCCTCAAAACCCTGTCTAGGTGGGCAGCTCAATATGTTCACACACACAATGATGTCTCGCCGAGAACATTCTGATGCACAAATTTCAGTTCTTGTTGGCAGCTCATTAGTGTCGACACAAAATTCTCCGTCAAGATTGGGAGCTCGCTAGGTTTGAGGACCAAAAAATTCCAGTCTTGAGTGGAGAAAAGCAGGAGAAAATGTCAAACGAGAAGCTGTTGGTGTAGGTGGCTTGCTAGATTTTGTGCCAAAAAAAGCTGTCTTGAAAAAAAGGAGTGAGATCTGCAGAAATGTTGTCCCGTTAGGAGGCCTAATGGGTTTCGAACCGTCTTGTTAGGACTGCATTTACTGGCTATTCAATACAGTGACACATGGTAAATGCGTTGGTGGCTCAACACTTAAATTGATGGTTCAAAATTAAGTTGATTTGGAATGAACACTGAATATGCGCTTTACTTCATTTTTGCATTTATGCATTGCATTTATGCATTGCATTTGGCAGACGCTTTTGTCCAAAGCGACTTACATTAGGGGAGAGACAATATGCAATTTGTTACACCGTCAAAGTCTATCTCAGCTTCTCATAATAGAAAGTGTATCCACTGATCAATAAACTTCAGAATAACAATTTACCCTTTGAAGTGAAGAAGCCACATTTTCATCAATACTGGACTACAGTTATTGTAAATGATTGCAGAGATTTCATTAGATGTAATGCATCAAATTTCTATCTGCACTGTCAGACCAGTTACTGACTAACTTGAAAAATACAAATAAGCCGCTCCATCGAACTGGAACATCTACAAAATGACTGAGCTGTTCTCTCTCGTATTTCAAGAACAAGGTTGGAAACTTTTAAAATCAACAAATCCACTTTATTTAGGTCTGAAGGTTTAAGGAAAAATGAGGGTCAGATGATTCTTTCTTACGAAATTAAAAAGCAATCTACACAATAAGGCTTGTATAATTCGTCTCATAAAGACAACTTTCTGGGTTAATTTAAGGTGAGCTTAAAATAAGCACCAGAAAAAAATGTTAACCAGGAATGGAGAGGTAAATTAAATGGATGTGTCAGAGTTAAACAATAGAGCTGAAATCTGTTCAGCCATTCTCCTAACTTGGCATCAGCACTAGATCACTGAATAAAAGAAGACCAGCAGTATTGTCGAACCAGTAAAACTTTGACTATATTTGCACTAATGTTGCTATTTTTCCCAACGAAAACATGACCCTTGTGTAGTTATATTGCTGTAGATACTTCTGTAGACATTGTCCTGGTTAATATAGTTAAGTCCTATGCTGTCGTTCTGGGCTTAGTAAATCAAATAACTTTGCTGGTGCAACATAGCTGCAGCAGGCACAGGGAGATCAGAACATAGAGCAACTTCTTATCAAGGTTCAAATAGCTTTTACCTAGGAAAAACTATTCAGAAATCCCAATATGTTAAAAAAAAGAAAAGAGAAAATTTATTCTAATTCCATAGATCAGGAGAACAACCCAATAACTTCCAAAACTACTGAAATCTCGTGGAAAACTGGAGAAAAAGCCTAACTCACTCAATAATTAGTGTTGTTTTGAACCCAGCTCGATGCCTGGGGAATCGCAGTAAACAAATCTAGATGGAACACAAGCTGTGACTCTTCAAAGTTTATTGATGCACCTGGACAAGACGCAGGGCCAATAACGCAGTAATAGTTCATCACCTCTACGTTTGCTGAACACAATCATTTTTGTTTGCAGGCTTGCCTGATGTCTTCTCCCTCTCCTCCAATTAGAGACAACCCCTTTCTTAAAATGTGCTTAGAGGTAGACGTTTAATCGCACAGACAATACATCTGCCCGATTTTCACTATTTATTGATAATCTGTATCAGCGATCTTATTGGGAATACATATATATATTCATATATTTTACAGTGATGGTGTCAAGGAGGAAGAGGCTGATTTTCCCAAACTCAGAGCCTCCTTAACTTTTTGCTAAAATCTATGGGTGATGTCATGCACACAACAGCCATGCTATAAGGTCAATGGTGTTACGTCCCCAAAATGGTGTTGTTATCTAGGGTCGGGGTGTAACAAAAAGGTGGAGGAGCAGAAATGAAAACTGGAGCAACAACCAGACACAAACACTAACTTGATGAACCAAATCAAATGTGCTATAAGGGACAGAACTGGTGTAACCAATGGTAAAATAAATCAAATACAAATACACACACTCCAGGGGCAAAGACTAAGGGACGCCAGGTAAAACAAAACATAAACTAACTAGAAAGTGCAGACAATTCTAAGCTAACTAAATAACATACACAAAGCTAGAAATAATCTCCACTAACTAGAAAGTTATACAATAAACAAACCTGGCGCACACCGCTAAACTAGTGTGTATAACAGAAATAGTCCTACGTGCAGAATGTATGTCACGTGACATGCTAAGCTGTTCCTGAGACCCTGGAACTCAGAAGACAGCACACGTGACACACCGGGTAGCAAACAGAAATGAACTCAAATGGCAACATAAGCTGAAGCAAACAAACAGGGAGCACGAACAAAAAAAAATGGGCGGCAACTGAGTGGAGTCACTCTCTCCACGCCGCTTGACCTAAGGGACTCCGCAGAGCTCTCGCAGCTGGACAGGTGTCGGCGCATTCTTTTTCAACTCCAGCTGCCACCGCTGATTCGCAAACTAGCTCAGTTGATCCACCTCTTGGATGGTGATCGGTATCCAAACTGGCGAATCAGGGGACAGCTGGAGTCACCTGCGGGAATAATCAGAAGCGCGCATAGGCATAGAAGCAGTTGACAGAACAAAAAAAGAAACTCTGCAAAACGGCCAAAGCCATAACACAAACGGCCAGGGCCGTAACAAATGGTTTACGCTCAAAGAGAGTGAGTGAATCTGCCATACATCTGCATAACTTTGACATGTTTCAATTACATTTACAGAAGCTATAAAAACATGACTTGAGCTGGGCTGAACACGTGGATTCGGACCAATAGTTCGAACATGGAAAAGGTTCAGAACACATCAAGAAGATAAACTCAAAAGGGAAATTGAGGGTGTAAAAAAAAAAAGTGATCTATGCATTTCTGCAATTTTGTTCATTTTAACTCAGTTATAATACCAGACGTTCCAACTGGAGATTCCAACTGGGTGGTTTTCAAGATTTTTCAGTTTTAATTCAATTGAATGTACGTCTCTTTCAGATTAATTCTAATTTAGTCTAACAGCAAGGAACCACATTTTTAGATACATTTAATAGATGCATTGACAGTTACCTAAATTACTTATAAGTTTGGTAAGCTTTATCTACCTTAGCTGTGCACTCACAACATCACAGACAACTAGATTCAGCGACATTTTTAAAACCTAGCAATAAAGAATAAATAAAACATCAAATCTAGACTTAGAAGTGACAATTCAGGCTCTCATGGTAAAATGGGAGACGATTGCACAGCTTTCCGAGGCCATAGCTGCTACCGTTAAACAGATAAGGTTTCAAACTTGAAATCACAGAGCTGGAATTTAAGCTTTAGTTCACAAATGTATGTAAACACAGAACATATCTGTTAACCTTAAATACTGCTACTAGTGTTTTTTGCAACAATTATTTGTTTTTGTCAATAATTATCAGAAATGGAATTCGCAGATAACGAACAACGTTGTCGACAAGTCAGCATGTCTAGTTTATATGAAATAAATCTCAAAGCTTTTAGAAAAATAGGTTTTTGGACAGTTACAGAAACAAGAATAAAAGTTTCTTGTCAGAATTATTAGAGTTAAGTAGCGCTGTTTTTTTGTTGAATGCTACATTTTAGCTTCTTAGGTGTTTCACGATTGCAACAAAAAAAAACACTAGCAAAATTACTCGCTGCTGGGTTATTAGAAATTGTTATGAGATGCTTCCAGTTCCAGTAACTAAACTAGTGATGGGAAGTTTAGATCATTTTACCAAGTCAGTTCTTTGAGTCTCGTTCAGCTAAATGAATGAAGTCATTTTGTTCATTGAAGTAAAATACCAATAAAATGTTGTTACTTCCTAACATATTTACTATATACACAAACATGAATCACACTACACATAAGACAAAACTATAATGCTAGGAAAAAAAAAAAAAAGTATTACGTAGGCTCACCTGGGTCTTTTAGTCAGGTTCACCTCACCTCTGATCTGTCTTTAGGTTTAAGACTCATTTGTTCAACACATTACTTCTCTCTGATGTTAACGAGTGCAATCCTTTAGTTCTTTTGTCATGTGACGTCTCCGTAGTATTGACCAATGAAATATGACGAGCCGAAAACCTAAACGATTAGTTCTTTCCCCAAGTGCCTCCGTTCTTTTCTGTTTCTGGCTCATGACCACTGCGTGATGTTAACTAGTGCAGTATGAGGCGGAAACAGAAAAAAAAAAATGAAGGGACTTGGAAAAAGAACAAATTTTTTTCAGTTACGGCTCATAACCGCTCCGTAATGTTAACCAATGGCATTTAAGCCGGAAAAATGGCATTCGAGTCCTCCAGGTCCTTTCGTTCTTTTGTTATTAATGATGAGTGGGTTACACTTATTAGAAAACCAGAAGAATGTTGCGCATGCGCCACTGAACGAATCCCTCTCCGACACGATTCGTTCCTACGGAGTCACATTAAAGAGTCGTTCAAAAAGAACGAATCGTTCATGAACGACACATCACTAAACTGAACACAAGACCCGGCTCATTTTTGTCATCTAGCCAACGTATCTTGTAACAACCTTGATATAAATATGGTAACAAGCTCAGAGATGCTTTTTCTAAGAAAATTCTCTTAAAGAGATAGTGTTTACCTCTTTCAATTACCTTCATTTTTTAAGAATTTCAAATTTTTATACAAATAATTGTGTACCAATTAAAATATCATAATATTTAATTGACTTTTACCTATAAATCGTAAAAAGTCCTACAGCAGATGTATGAATTTTATCATATATCCAATAACAAAATAATGCATAGTTATAAAAACTTAACTAAATAAAATTGAATGATAGTGTTCACTGTATAAGTTACCCATTTATCTGATTATTTGATTAATCGAAAACATAATTGCTGTTTAATTGACAATGAGAATAATCCTTAGATGCAGCCCTAGTTAGTAATGGAAGTAATGATTACAGGTTAAATGTTTAAATCATTCACAAATACTTTTATTAATAAGTTGAACTCGAATTGCAGTGTATATTGGACAAAAATGTTCGGAATATGTGGTTAACTAAAGACTTATTTAACCTTGTAAATCAAAGAGGTTTTAGATACATTACCAGTTTGTTGTCAACTAAGAGAACATTGAGTTTAAGTTAAAAACTAAATATTTTTGTAAAACCACCACACTTTTCCAAAATTCAAGTTGTTTTCTTATGTCATTACCATTATATTAGTTGAAAAGGGTTTAAAAGAAAACATATTAACAAATATGGCAATAATTTTTAAGACTTCTAATTTAGAATTTGTACGTTCTGCAGTAGGTGTCTTTCCAGGCATGAGGCTCCATCACAAGGTAAACGATTCTAACAGACATGCATCCGAACCGAACAATACAGCCCGACGTACTCCGATTTAACAAACAATGATCATTCTGATGTTATTGTAACTTTGCCCAAAACTACAGCGCAGAGAAAAGCAAAGAAGTTCCTCTGACAGCTGCACAAAGCCAGTCAAAATGAAGTAAAACTCCCCATTCTCCAAGCCGCTCCTTTCACCGAAAGAGAAAATCTGCAAAACTCAGGCAAAACGGCGCATTACATGCGGCTCATTTGCATAACAAAAGACCGGAGGGGAGGGGGGGGGAGGCACTGCTGGCTAATTGTAGCCCAAGATGCTGTTCGCCTGCGGAGGAAATGTGACAGCCGCGTTTATTCTGCCATCCCCCTGACAGTGTCCACACGAACGGTGGGAATAGCCTCAGGGATGTGGGTCGGAAATCTGCAGATGCCTTCTAATAAGCACGTTGGGGATGGGGGAGGATTGGGCTGACCAAAAAATGTTACCTATGCAACAGCAAGAGGAGGCTGCGCGGTAGTCATTCATTTCAGAGATTATCTCATTAGCGAGCGCGTTCAGACTCAAGCTGATCACTGAAAGAAAGAACAGGTCAATAACTCCGTAGCGCCCCAAAATACCACCGTGCCGTAATTCAGCACACCGGTCATTATTCTCACTAACACACAGGGAAGAGAGAAGGTCTGCTGTCTGCTGGATTTTCCAGCCGTGTTAGAGCAGAATGAGAAAAAGTGTTGACATTTAAAGGTGACCGGTCACAGCGGTCATTTCTCCGGTCCAAGTGACACCTCTGGCCAGAAACGAGACGGAGACGAGCACCAGAAATATGAAGCTTTTTACAAGTAATCTGGACACCAGGTGTGATAAAGGCAATCAATCTGGTCGAAAAAACCTTTCTTCGATTTTTATTGGGCGCACAGGGTGTGGAGGGTGAACAGGTAACGAAACAAGATGAACAACCAGCCCAACGCATCTTCAATTGATTTGAGGCATGAGATGAACTGGTTAGAAAGCAAGCAGCTGGTGGATGCATGGTGAACTTCTCTTCTCTCTCACTGTCCCTGGCTGGTGGAACAAACTCCTGATCCATCATGAAGCAACTGAAACTCTTCTCTTCAGGAACACTTACTATTAAAAAAAACACTTTTTTTCCTCCTCTGCCTTTATTTTCTTCCTGCTATAGTTTATTGATCAGTTGATACCACATCTATTATGAGCGAGCTGAGATAGACTTTGAGTGTGTAACAAATTGCATATTGTCTCTCCCCTAATGTAAGTCGCTTTGGACAAAAGCGTCTGCCAAATGCGTAAATGTAAATAAATGTAAACGTATACCTGATTTCCTTTAAACGCCAAAATAAAGTTTGAAAGAGCTTTACATTCATTACCATGTTTGGGTGGCCAATGTAAAAAAGGTTATTTCATTGAATTGAAACGTTTTTAACTAAAATGATCAGATTTTGCCTTTTAATTTTACACCGGCACGCATTTAAAACTATTTAATAAACAGTTAATGGTTTACTTTAAAAACATTTGTTTAAAATCATCCATAAAACAGGACAGATTTAGTCGAAATTTTTCAAAGATGTTGTTTAAACTATAGGGCATAAAATTATCTTCAAGCATCTTGTCTGGACAGTGGCCCTTATACAGACTATTGGGTGAACAGGGTGTGGATGGTGAACGGGTAACAAAGCCAGATCGCAAAACAATTGAATGTGCCTATACCTAATTGTTTAAGGCATGAGATGAACTGATTAGAAATCTGTTAAGGATCATTTTTGGCAAAAAAGTATGGGTCACTCAAACTCCTTTAAAGAACATACAAACTGCTCTAAATTCATTAATATGTACGGTTGGCCAATCCAGAAAGGTTCTTTCATTGAAATTAAATGTTGTTTTTCACAAAAAGGAAGTTTTTTTTGCCTGTTTTGAAAAAAAAAGAAGAACCTGCAAATGCGTTGAAAAGCAGCCATGACACCAAAATGTGTGTAAGCATACAATTAAAACACGTTAATAAACAGCTAATATTCTACTTAAGAAAAAGAGGTTAAAATTGTCAATAAACTACAGGATACAAAACTCTCTTCAAGCAATCTGTCTGGACAGTGGCCTGAACAGATTATTGGGTTCACAGGGTGTGGAGGGTGAACAGGCAACGAAACAAGATGAACAACCAGCCCAACGCATCTTCAATTGTTTAAGGCATGAGATGAACTGATTAGAAATCTGTTAAAATACTGGAATTGTCTGGTTACTTTAAGCTATAAATTTACCAACATATGAGTGACCAATGCAAACAAGTTTGTTAAATAAAAAAAAAATAAAAATATTTTTTATATATATATATATATATATATATATATATATTTTTTTTTTTTTTTTTTTGTCTTTACATTCTCTTAAAATTAGTTTAAAAACATTTAATAA
This sequence comes from Danionella dracula, assembly GCA_900490495.1. Taxonomy (NCBI): domain Eukaryota; kingdom Metazoa; phylum Chordata; class Actinopteri; order Cypriniformes; family Danionidae; genus Danionella; species Danionella dracula. Next base: position 2,861,719 of record UELW01000034.1, read on the forward strand.
GCATTTTCTTTTTAATCTTTAAAAAAATGTTAAAGAGCAAGTATTGTGCGCTATTAATAGAGTGTCTAGCGCTTCAGAAATAATACCTCAACTGTTAGCATCGCACTGGTTTTTACTGGGAGGAAGATGCTGGCCCGAATAAAGTGGAAACTGGCCCATTCTTTATCAAAAGCCTTTTTGTGAGACCTGAGTTGAAAGCATGTAGATTTGTGAAGTAGTTCTCGGGAAACTGGTGAGAACACAACAAAAAGTTGTCGTTGTTCTCCTGAGGTACAGATGTAAGAAGATGATGCTTCACCATCGCTCCCTTGCAGCCTCTTCTCTTGGGAAAGAATATGAAGAATATAAAGTTCCTCTGTATGATGCTACCGAATCACAACCTCCAGCAGCTATGCTTGGGGAACACCTTTCCAGGTAACCTTTCGCAAGCGGTGGGAGGAGCTTAGTACAGTTCGTACAGTCCTACGTCACTTCTCGAAAAAGAGTCGACTATCTCTTTTATTAAATATGACATTTGACCCACAAATATTTTTCCCGATTAAATTTCAAACTCGATGTTCCAAACTGGACAGCTATGCTATCCACGGCATGAAAGATTATTTTAAAGGAGTCATGATACTGGCCCTTTAATTGATCAACAGCACTTATAAAAAAGTAATAATATGTGTTCACTGTATGGGAATATTAACAGGTTACTCATTTAATAGTATAAAAGTATAATATTTATTTGCAACCCAAATCTGAATGCATATGCAAATATTTCTTTCTTTTTAAAGCCCTGACGGCAACATGGGCATTTCATGGCTATCCCAGTTTTTTTGATAATATCTCAATTTAAAAGCTCATACTTTTTAGTCCTTTTGGGTTAGCATGGATTTCTTTCAGATTTTGTCCAATCAGGTACCTTCTAATGCATACGCAAATGTTTGAGTTTGTAGCTGATTATAAGCAGCTAATCTTTACAAGAACTTGAACCAGGAACTTTTGGAGTACATAGAAACATATTCACGAGCTCTGAACACAGCTCCAAATTCATACAAATTTCTGTGAGAACAAGCTCTTAATGGAATTATTTAGGATTAGTTTAACACCAAGTGATTTTTATAAGCATGATAAAAGTACACATTTAAAACTTTTTACTAACCAGTGTGACAACTCCTCTCGTAAGGGGACCATTTTTCCACTAATCGATCAGTTTAACCTATATTTAAGATCTTGAAGGTGAATTCTGAGGAACAAACCATCCCCGGTTAAAACATCAGCTAGTTTGTTCCTCAAATAGAAAGCAATCTAAACACGCACTTGGGATGTTTCGACTGTTGAAGACCTGTTCAGAAAAAGAGCTCAAGCACTCGAGGCGAGCTATTTTTAATTTTTGCTCAATGAAGGTATGCGTTGGATGGACAACTTTAGCCGTTGCATTGTGTTTCAGACCCACAAGGCCAACAGCTCCTTTTTTTAAATGCATGGGAAGCAAAACATAGAACGTCTACTTGATGCGTCAGCTCCTAACTCACCAAATAGCTAAAATCCAAATTTGTGAACAGACACGACTCAAAAGAAGTGAAAACTAAGCAGAGAGCATAACCCGACGCTTTCAGCCTCATTTAAACTGAGTCACATTACGGTTCTTTCTGCACCTCTTCAAAGAGAAGGTCATACTTTAAATTCGCCGCTCTAATTGGGTGAACAGGGAACATATGGTGAACGGGTGTGACAACCAAAGTGGGTCTGATCCCAACACTTTCACTCATCGTCTCGGAAACAGGAATTATCATGACTAAACGCGTCAGGAAAGTCATTAAATCCAGCTCATCCTCTTGTCTCGAGCGAACGCGGTGCGGCAGGATGAAGCAGAGCTCAGGTGAAAGAGGGCGCAGGTGAGAATCCTCCTGTGGTGATGCAGATGAGCCGCTAGGAACAGCAGCTCGTGGATCATTCCAAACGCGCAGCCACATTAATATTCTCTGTGACAGAAACAGGCCGGCGGCACGGGAAACCAGGACGCCCAACAATACACCGCGCGACTGTTTGAAAAGAGATATATAAATAAAATAACAGCTGAACAATCGCAAGGTCAAAAAAGAAGCAATGCATCATGTCAGCGCTTTACAAGAAAAATTAAGCTCATGCGCCAGATACAGCCTATCAAAAGAAACATCTGGCCTGCTGGGAATACAAAGACTTGAGTGGATTGTAAATGTAAATGCTTTAAGGCGTGTGGAGCTTTTTTTAACAAGGCGGTTTTATAACCTGGAAGAAATAGCAATTCTGGATTCGAGACCATTTCGTGGTGAGGATATTTAGTTGCTGCATTCTTGCTGATGTGTAAAATCTTTGTAATTGTAGAGGTTGTGTCTAAAAATACAAATATATAAAAAATTTT